>JBCNJP010000025.1:42822753-42857767 GCA_039602395.1 Deinandra increscens subsp. villosa
ACATTTTTGGAGTAAAAGACAAATCTGTCAACATTTCATTTCTAAACGAATTTCCTTCGACGTTCTTACCTCCCGACGAAGAATTAATCAATGATTTCTCCAAATCACTAGACGATTCCATCATTCTTAAGTCGTGTCAATTATCGGATGGTGCCACTGAAAAAGCAAGTAATCACCGGAGATAATTTGCCGCCATTTCAGGTTCGAGAATAATATAAAAGTATTAAGTGATTATAGAAGAAAGTAAGATTTCATTGATTCATAGAGAGAGAAAGTACAATTGCATGTGTAATACATAAAGTACAAGTGTCTCCAAACTATTCTAACTTTCAACTATTTATAGGCTCCGAGAACCATCTTCCAGCCTTGCATCTGCGGGAGTCGCATGTATCTTTTTCCTGCACAAACACTTCTGGCAAACATCACATGCGAAGGACTCGGAAATAAGCGATCGGATGTGTACCACACATCCGGAGCATCGTTTACTTCATCACTGACACTTGCAAAGAACTCCCTGATGCCCCTCTCAGTCAAATCAAAGAAATACTTGCTCCTGAACTAACTCCTAACACTGTCCGTCACCCATGAAGCTCTCAGATATGACCTATCTTTGCTACTTTTGAAGATTCAATGATAACTTTGCTCCACCTGCAAGTGGACTTACCTTTAATGCCCGTATGTGTAGGGCTTAACTTTTGAACAATTTACTCTATGGTTTGTATTTTGAATGACTATGACTTCACCATATTATCATGTTATCAATGCTTTGATAGATCCTTATTCGCATGTATATAAATTATATTATTAACTTAAATGGTCACATGCGTCCATGTTACCAGTTTAAGCTTCCAATATAACCATGCACATAGAATAAGTTTCTTAAGAACACATGTTCAATCATATCAGACATTTATTTCTTTTCACCATCTCTCTCTTTTTTTTAACTATTGTAACACATAGTTACTTTAATCGGTCATTTAGACAGCATCCGGAATTAAGAGCAACTTTAGCCTCTTTATAAATTACTTCCGGGAACATGGATAGTGCGTAACTACCTCTTATGGCCCCGTAATTCGCATCTGTAAGGATGCTAAATTAATTGATCAAATTATCTGGTTTATCAAAACCGCATCTATCATAAGACGCATGGTGGCCAACCATCTCAATGATCTATCGGATCAAATTCATCACATACGTATGTCTTTTTTTTTAACAAGTGTTTGTTCGCAACAACCACAAAAAAAATTATTAACAAAGTGGAACATATCCACATGTAATATTTTTCGGCTTCATGCACTTTCCATTTTTTCAAGAATTACAAGTAATACTTCTTCAAATGCACTCCATTCCAAGGCCTTGATAACAAGTTTCCATTCATGTTCTCCAAAAGATAAGATCCCTTCCTTAGTACTTCCGAAATTTTGTAGGGCCCTCCCATTGTACTGCTAACTTTTCCTTACTGATGTCATTGTTTCTTAACACCAAATCCCCCTCATAAAATTGATACACCTTAGCATGTGCATTGTAATACTTTTCCATTTCGGATTTGTACCAGCTTTCTCTAATGGCATCCATTTCCCTTCGTTCCTCTAGTAGATCCAAATTCATTCTTAACTCTTTATCATTGTCTCTAACCTCAACCATCCTTTGTGTGGGCAAACCAACTTCCGCCGGTATAACAGCCTCTGTTCCATACGTCAAACTGAACGAGGTTTCGCCATTACTCGTCTTTGGCATTGTCCGATGCGCCCACAACACGTGCGAAAGCTCATCGACCCAACCTCCACCTGCCTTTTCCAAACGTATCTTAATCCCTTCCACCAAACTTCTATTAACACGCTCAACTTGACCATTCGCTTGAGGATAAGCCACAAATGCAAAAATTTGTACTATACCCAACTCTTCGCACCATCCTCTAAAAGGATCATCTGCAAATTGCTTACCATTATCCGATATTATATGTAGAGGTAATCCGAAACGACAGATAATATACTCCCACACAAACTTCTTTACATGTTGCCTAGTAATACTCACCACCGCCTTCGCTTCTGCCCACTTTGTAAAGTAATCAACTGCAACAATGAGAAATTTGACATGTCCTGCGGCTTCTGGAAATGGTCCTATAATATATCAATCCCCCATTTTTTAAATGGCCATGCAGTTGTGACCAGTACAAGCTCATGCTTCGCCTTTAAACTTACCGGAGCATGTCTCTGACAACTGTCGCATTTCCGAAGCTCCTCCACAACCAATTTATGCATCCCCGGCCAATAATACCCTAATATTATTAACTTGTTAACTACCATGCGAGGCCCCATATGATTTCCGCAAATGCCTCCATGCACTTCCTGTACCGCTCTCTTTGCCTCCTCTTTTGTTAAACATCTTAACAATGGACCGAGATATGTCTTCCTATATAAAGTTCCATTCTGCAACTAATCTTGCAAAGAATTCACCCAAATCTTTCTTGCCTCTTCTTTATCTTCTGGCAAATCCCCCTCTTTCAAATATTTCAGAATAGGCCCAAACCATGCTTCCTCCTCCACCAATATAGCAACCACCTGCTTTGCCAAAACCGACGGTTCCTCTAACACTTCCACCCTTATCTCCTTAGCCAAATGTTGAAATGAAGTTAATGCCAACTTACTCAATACATCCGCCTTTTTATTTTTTTCCCTTGGCACATGTTCCACCTCGCAAGTAGCAAATGAATTCATCAAATTTTTCACTTGCGACAAGTAGAGTGCCATAACAACACTCTTAGCCTCATATTCTCCTTTAATGTGATTAGCACCAGTAGTGAATCCACATGCGCTTTCACATCTACTGCTCCCATTTTCTTAGCTAGCCTTAACCCTGCACTCAAAAATATACCACACACATGCTTAGTTTACCCAATTCCCATTCCTGACATATCCTCCATTTCTTTTATTTATCTTATTGTTAACTAAAGTTAACTTAAACAACCTGCTAATAGTGCCTCATACTCAGCCTCATTATTAGATACATTGAAATCAAATTTTAGAGCATATGTCAACTCATCCCCTTCTAGACTTATTAATAACAACCCTGCCAAATAAGAAAAACACATGCACACTCATTATCAAAAACTTATAAAAGGAACATGTTTATTAATGTGATGAACAAAAACCTAAACAAACCTGCCCCTGCTCCATCATCACTTGAAGACCCGTCTGTGAATAACTTCCAGCCTCCTTTTACAGAACTTTGCTGTACATCGGAACTGTCACCATTTGCATCCTGCAACACACATCCAACTGGCATCTCTGCAAAAAAAATCAGCAATAACCTGGCCTTTAACAGCCACCCTTGGTTTAAACTAAATATCATACTAGCCTAATTCAACCGCCCACTTTACCATTCTCCCTGACACTTCCGGTTTACGTAATACTTGACCCATAGAAGATGTAGTTAAATCCTCAACTGTATATGCCCGAAAATACCTCCGCAAACGCCTCGCCGCTAACACAAGCGACAACACCAGCTTCTCCATTGGTGAATACCAAATATCATAGTCTTTTAAAACCTTACTAACATAGTATATGAGTATCTGCTTTTGCCCCCTTTCTGCCATTAACACTGAACTAGCCGCCCCTTCCGAAACTACCAAGTACATCTACAAAGTCTCTCCCACAATCGGAGCAGTTAATGTCGAAAGTGTTATCAAAAATTCTTTCAGCTGTTTAAATGCCTCCTCAGCTTCTACCAACCAACAAAACCCTGATTTTTCAACACTAGCCTTTAACACTTGCATGAACGGTAAAGACCTCTCTGCAGCCTTAGAAATTAACCTCTATAACGCAACCAACCTTCCATTTAAAACCCACACATCCTTTACTATAGTTGGTGACCCCATTTGCAGAATCGCACCTACCTTTTCTGGACAAGCCCGAATTCCTTCATTATCCACCATCATTCCCAAGAATTTCCCTGCATCCATACCAAAAGAATACTTTTTGGGATTCAACCGCATGTTAATTTCCCTAAGCTTCGCAAATGTCTCCTCTATATATCTAAACATATCCTCCTCACTTCTGCTCTTAATAACAATGTCATCAACATAAGCTTCCACATTTCTCCCTACTTGTTTTTGAAAGGCCCAATCCATAAGACGCTGGTAAGTTGCTCCTGCGTTCTTAAGACCAAAGGGCATCTTTTTGTAACAAAACATTCCTTTTCTTGTAATAAATGAAGTTTTATCTTCATCTTCCACTGCCATCTGTATTTGATGATATCCCTTGTACGCGTCTAAAAAAAACATTTCCACCGAAAATCTACAACAGAATCAACCTTAAGGTCAATTTCCGGCAGCATATAACAATCCTTTGGGCAAGCACTTTTCACATCCTTAAAGTCTATACACATCCACCATGAACCACCAGGTTTCTTTACCAGAACTGGATTAGACACCCAATCCGTGTATTGTATTTCCCTTAGAATTCCAGCTTCTACCAACTTCTTTACTTCTTCATTCACTACCTCTGGCCGTTCACTGTCCATTCCTCTTTGCCTTTGTTGAACTGGCTTGCTGCGGGGATACAATGCTAATTTATGCTCGGCCAATGACCTTGGTACCCCCCGTCATATTCGAAGGATCCCAAGCGAACACATCCACGTTCTTTTTTAACAAAACATACAGCTTTCCCCGTCCTTCAATCGAAAAACCATTTCCAACCTGTAACTTTTGATCCGGAAATTTTGAATTAATTGCCCATTTATCACTTTTTACTTCCCTCTAATCAATCACATCTGCACCGACTCGCATATCCACATCAGGCACCTGCACACTCGGATTTGTAACCGGAGTTGCAATACCCACTAGTGTTGGAAACCTGATCATCCCATGCATTACCGACATCACAGCCCCTAATCTTTTTAAAACCGGTCTCCCCAAAATAACATTATGCACAGATGTTGCTGAGACCACCAAGAATGTTACATCCAGTTAACGCACCTGTAGCCCCTTACCCATGATCATAGGTAAAGTTATTTCTCCTATTAGTCTAACCACTTCTCCTGCGAAACCAATCAGAGGAATAGTAGTTGATCACTACTGTGAACATACATCAGGTCCCATCTGTCGAAAACATTGTTCATACATAATTTCAGTTACGCTGCCACAATCTACATATAATCATTTTACCAAAAACCCCTCGATTTTTACAGACACTATGACCGGTTCCTCCGTCGCCATTTGCTCCAATATTGGAGGAAAAGTTATCTCCTGGTATTTCCAATCCACATGCTTATTACTCTTTCCCCGAACATTTCTACATTGATCCAATCTTCGCTATATCATATTAATCACATGTGCATCCCCTTGTACATTATTTCTGATTATTTTTACCAAATGCCCCCAACTTCCCTGACCTTACAGCCTTATCAATTTCTCTCTTCAAGGTCCAACATGTGTCCGTGTTATGCCCCTATCTTTGTGGTATTCACACTACTTATCTAAATTTCTTGTGGGTGCATTTCTCATTTTTGGTGGCACAGGCAGATCTACCTTCTCAGTTACCAAGATCTGTGTTGGAGTCTTAATCAGCTCCACAAACTTTGCACCTCGATAATCCACATATGCACTCCTCGAAGTTCCCCCAAAATTCTTATCCCTAGATGGAGGGACCCTTAACCACTTATTTTGCGGAACTGAACCTACACCTCTTACCAGACCTCCATTTCCACGCCCAAAAGGCACAAAACTTTGTCGCATATGACCAAACCTACCATCACTTGCGTTTAAGTAAGCACATGCTTTTTTGCCTCTCACAAAATCTCTTCCCTTATCCATCAGAACATCCATCGACCTAGATAAGTCCTCATGCAGTTTTCCACTAATTATGCACATCTTACCCCATGGCAAAACCCTGATATTCGCAATTGGTCACCTGCCCCTTCTACCCTCATACTTACATTATTAAACCTTGTGATAAAATCTTCAATTGATTCATTTCCCTCCTACGAATATTGTGTACCTCTGTCGGATCTTTCATACATCTCTTTTATTGACTGAACTGTCGCAAAAACTTATTTTTCAAATCCTCAAAACTATCTCCCTGACCTGCTGGCAAAGAGTCAAACCAGACTCTTGCTACTCCGGTAAAAGTTTGAACAAACATGTGGCACCATATTTCCTCTGTCCAATGTTCTAGTCGTGCCGTAGAATAAAATTCAAATACGTGATCATTCGGATTAGCCAAACCCGCATATATTCCCACAACCAAAGGTAGTTTCAGTTTTTTCGGAAATATAGCCTCAGAAATCCATGGCGCAAATTTGGAATGCGAAATCATTGATTGAGGCATATATAGGACAGTTATTTCTGTTATCATAACATTTTTCAAAGAACATATTACATGCTTTAATATAAACCATCATTCTAAACTACAAATCTCTTCTTAAAAACCTACACTTATAATATAATGCATGCAATATCATGAAACAAACATGATCCTTAGTAATAAGCACTTGCGTGTGGAATCAATAATTGTTTAGTGAATATGTACCTTTCACCATAGCTCCTTTACCGAGGCCACGTTTGTCCAAATTTTTGACATGATGATCTTTGTCAAACATGTGCTCCTTTTGATGCATCTGATCAGCCCTTTCCTTCAAAAACTCTTCTTCTTGCTGCTCGCTATGTTTCCTTTCTACACTTTCCTCTATTCGCTTGATATCCTCCCTCAACTGCCTTTTCTTTAATTGCCATAGCAATGCCTTATTTCTGATTAAGAACTCTGCATCAAACTCAGCCAACTCGTCGTACTCTTTTACAAACAAATCCTTGTTTTCATCATCCCGAGTCACCATGATAAACTGTTTCGATAGGCTGAAATCATTACCGTCTTCTTCCTGCACTTTTTTACCAGAAGATCCCGAGCCAGGTAGCGTGTTAGAATTCGGTGTAACCGCATCACATACGATCTGTGACACTGCCGAATACTTCGTCTTAGGAGTAGAAGCAAAATATGTCATTAGTCTTGCTTGGACAGACTTCCTTCCACGTTCTTCCCACCCCCCCCCCCAACGAAGAACCAACCAATGACTTCCCCAAATCAACAAGTGATTCCATTACTTTTCAATTAAATCGAGTCAACTATACGGATGGCGCCACTGAAAAAGCAAATTATCACGTGGATAATTGCCGCTAAATCAGGAATATAAGTAATGGAGAGATAAGAAGATCGAAGGAAGAAATAATGATTTTATTGAATTTTAGAGAGAGAAAGTTACAGACGCATGTGTAATTGAGTTATTACAAAATGACATCCGATCCCCTAATCTATACAATTCCTCGGGTTATTATAGGCCTCCATTTCAATCTTCCAGTTTCACATCTGGAGGACCGCATCTACCTGTGTCCTGTAAAGACACTTCTGCAAAGCATCATGTCCGAAGGACTTAGAAGTAAGCGATCGGATGTATAAAACACATAAAAAATCATCGTTTACTTCATCAACTACAAACTAATTTCATGACTCATGCTTGTAAGTTACCTGAACCCAGATTGTTCTTCAAATCAACAGCAGAACGGGAACACAGTCAATAATTACGCAACAAGAACCTTCATTTTACTATATGAAACAACTTAAACGATTAAACAAACTTGGTATTACTTCAAAATTGAACAACTCCTTCCTTTTGAGTTTCAATTTCGTATATCACAGAACAAATGATAAGAAGAAAGAAGATACATGTCCTCTTTAACCCTAACCACCAAAATTGATTTCGACCAGAATACAATGCATGTCCTCTTCAGCCTTAAGACAATCGCATCAAAACCCCTATTTTTCCTTGGAAATCAAACACGAGCAAAAGCTTTAGACAAATCAAAGTTTTAAAGAGAGAGAGAACAAAGCTCTAAACATATCGAATTGAAAACGTACCTGGAATCGCCATTGTAGCTACTTGATTCCTCATCAGATGATTCAAATGGGAAGAAATCAGAAGAAAGCTTACATTGTTTATCGCTTGTGTTTGATCATAATAACCTTAACTCGAATAGGAAGAAAGCAGAAGAAAGCTTACAGATCTAGGGTTTGCGCAGGGATGTGGCGGCGAGATTTGCTTGTTGCAGGGAGACAATGAATGAAGAGAGAGGCCTAGGATTTTGAACGGACTTTGATTTCAAATTTTGGATTGCACCGTCGATTTTAGATATAGGAAAACTAAGAGAGATGATGATTTTGCATCAGTATGTGTCGGCTCTCTCATCAAGATATGCTTCTTCAGGCGATGAGGGGAAAGAGACGGCTAGAGTGGGCTGGTGATGCAGCTATCGAGAGAGAATATGGCAGGTAACAGGTGGAGGTGGGTGGCAACTCGGTTAAAGATGAATATACCCAAAGTCCTTTCCCTTGTATATGGTCTAATGGGTTTAATGGCTTTAAATGTAATGCATCAAATGGTTGTACATGGTGCTAATATTCTTCTATGCGTCTTAAAATTAAGGAAATTAATAACGAAAATACCCCCAGGACCAATATGTATTATATAGTAGTATAGATATCATTTTATATATATATATATATATATATATATCTATTGATTAGTATTAAACTAGTGTTTGCGTGGTCGGTCGATCTTGATCATGTTAAATTTGTCACTTGGTTTTTTGCATTTATTTAATTACATATATTTTATACGCTTCCGCACTCTGATTTAATTAATACGATTAATTAAATATAATTGTATCCGGTAATACAATTACTAAAACAGGTTTTAATAAAAATTAAAATTACTACCCGTGACCCGAATACCATTGGCAAAACCCAACAATGGTATCAAAGACTTGATCACCACATGCAAATCTAGAATGGTCGCGTTTTAAGCCGGTGAATTCGTAAACTAGGGTAAAACCTAAAAGTTGCGAAATATTAGTATTAATTTTTGTTAATTGCATTAATATATATTTCGGTCGATTTAGATCCACCAAAATAATGCAATTACTATAGTTTGATTATTTTATTATTTACGTGTATTCGGCCCGACCCAATTTTGTAAATTACGTGGAATGATTGGTTTATTTTTCTATTTGGTTTTGGCCATGTTTTGGCCATGTGTTTGGCCCAGTTGTAAAAAAATAGGGTTTTCGGTTGGCCCAATATTTTTTGGTTCAAAGTTATAATAAATAGATTTAAGTTTTTTTATTATTAAAATGTATTTCTATTTCGAGAACTTTCCTGATTTAGCAAGTTCTCAATTTTGGCAACTCTATGTTTCCAAGTTTGGCAACTTCCCCGATTTAGTAATTTTTCCAATTTTGGCAAGTCCTATTTTGGTTCAGGTTTCCATTTTGGAACTTTCCTAATTTAACAAGTTTCTAATTTTTGAAAGTTTGCTGTTTTGGGTCGTGTTTCCAAATTTGGCAGTTTCCTGATTTAGCAGGTTTCTAATTTTAGAAAGTTGCTATTTTGGCTCGTGTTTTGAAATTGGGTAACTTTCTCGATTTGGCTGGTTTCCAGAAATGGTAACTTCCCAAATATGGCACCTTCCAAATCTGGCAGGTTTCAGGAAATGGAAACTTTCAAAATTTGGCAGGTCTCCCAAATGAAAGTTTCTCAACCCAAAGACTAGAAGATCCAATCAAGCACAAGAAGAGTCTTGGAGTTAGTGGTAGCCACTAAAGATAATTGGATGCCTGTTTTTCATCCTTGTGGTTGCTTTAATTTTGTCCATTAGACCGAGTTTGGTACTGTTATAGGCTCTAGCAATACCGAAGCCCTTTTATGGCCAAATACATGTTTATGATGTGTGTTTGTGTTGCTTGTGTTGAAACATGTTTTTCAAACCAACTAAAACACCTAAATTGTTTTAAAGTGAGTTTAAAAGGATTTAACAATCGAAAGATAAATGAGTTCTAAGTAAGGTATTTTCCAACTCTAATACCCAATAATAGAGTTTTACAAAATTTATGAAATTTATAAACTCTAAAAGGCTTGTTTGCTTTGTTTGGTTATGTATGCTTCGCGACAATGTAGTCATTTGATTAGGTTACCTATTTGGAATTTCCCAAGCATTGATAGAGTTTGCGATAAATAATCACCAATTAAAAGAATAACCTTATTTGGTAAGTCATAAAACTGGTAGTCTATGCCATCCTAAATCAAGTCCTACTTGGGATGTATGTTGACCGAACCGTCAGTGTTGGAGCTACAGCACCGCACTTGGCACGTAGGGTACATTATGGGGAGCGAGTATTGGAGCTACAACACCGTACTTGCACGTGGGCTATTTGGGACGACTAGTACTTAATTTACATGTAAGTGCAGTATTGGAGCTACAACACCGTACTAGAAGTATTTGTGAAATGAAGTGGGCATGGATGAGGCTAAACGTATTTGTATGTATCCTTGATTACTACAGAGCCTCATAAACAGGTATTGTGATTGGTCCTCACAAGTGGCAATCGCTGCATGTCTATTTATTTGATTGCATGCTACAGATGCATTTAGTAATTAAGTCAAATGGAATCCCACCCTTTATTCACTTAAAACTTACCATAAATTGAATCTAGGTTAAACATAAAAAAATACTAAATAAAATTATCTAAATGTTTTAGATGGCCTCTAATAATGCAAATAACGACACCTTCCATCTTAAGTCTATTCTTGAGAAGGAGAAACTTAATAACACCCATTTCCTTGACTGGTACCGCAATCTGAAGATTGTGCTCAAGATGGCTAACAAACTCCAAGTGTTGGAGGAAGAGGTACTAGAAGAGCCAGCAAATAACACTACTCCCGCTCGTGCCACACACGACCGACTGGTAAAGGATGCTACCCAGGTATCTTGCCTCATGTTGGCCACTATGCCTTCTGAACTTCAAAATAACATGGAAGACTTGAGCACATTTCATATGATTGAGGAGCTGAGCGGCATGTTTGAGAAACAAGCCCGTCAAGAGTGCTGTGAGATCGTCACTCGACTCATAGCTTGTAAAATGGCTAAAGACTCTCCTGTCAGCCCTCATGCGATCAAGATAAAGTCGTACATTGACCGACTAGAGAAGCTCGATTATCCAATTCCTGAGGAAATGATGGCCGACTTTAACATTGGATGTTGAAGTCAGTGTCGAAGTTTCATGGGATGTTAAAAACTGTTGAGATCAACATCGCCTTCAGCAAGACTTCCACAGTCTTAGTGGTTAAGTCGACTGGTGTTAAGAAGCCTGAATGTAAGAAGAAGCATTCTGGTAATTAAAAGGGTAAAGTTAATGCCACCAATGATTCTGGTGCCAAGGGCAACAAGCCTCGTAAAGCATTGTCGCCGCCTGATGAGCGTCAGTGCTTTGAGTGCAACAAGATGGAACACTAGAAAAGAAACTGTCCTGAGTATCTTGTCAAAAGTAAGGCACAGAAGAATGTCAAAGGTTCTTTTGGAGGTATTTAGCCTTATGTTTCATTTTTTACTAATTCCTCGAAATACTTATGTGTAGCCTTGCTTACACATATTATATTTTAGGAACCTAAAAATGAAGGGAATCAAAACCAAGGGGACATGAAGCACGCTTGCACTTAAAGGAAACTAGGGTTTTCTCACGTTATATATTTAATAAATTGGTAGTATTCCAAAAATAGTGGTTTATTTTTCCCTAGTTGTGTCTAAGATGAATACTTATTTGATTTCCTGTTCTGAACCTAGTTTTCATGTCACTTTGTTTAACATTAATATTTGCATCGTATGAATAATCGTTTGACGTTTGATATTGTTTTCTCAATTAGTCTTTTGATTATGGGTTTAAAATAACATAATGCATAGCCTGATGAATATGATTCACATAATCATGAACACATCATAACCGTTAAAGGATATGTGATCCTCACAATTGCTAAATGTGATCATGATTGTCTAATAATCACTTGATTGATTAATAGCTCATTGAACTTCTACATCTTGTGATGAAGAGTATCAACAAGCTAATAGAAAATAAATTATTTCTAACTTCAAAATGCTTGTATTTATACAACATTTAAAATGAGCATTGGAGTTAGTTTAAAAATAAACACTAAAAACTAAACATTTTTATTAAAATAAAAAAATTAAGAAAAATTACATAAGAATTTTAAACTAATAACACAAGTTCTGTGTTCGTTAGATTGATTTGTAAACACAAACTTTGTTTCGTATTTGTTGAATCGGTTAACCAACATAAATACGTTTGTGTTTGTTTCGTTTTTAATTTTTTTCCTTTCGTTGCTTATTTTCTTTTCTTAAAACAAAACAAAATCTATAAACATTGTTTTTCGTCTTCATATATCTTTCGTAAAAGAAAATACTAAATAATAAAAAGAATATATTTTACAAAAATATAAAATAAAAAAAAAACAAAAGCAATTTTTCAAGAGAATTCAAGTGCAATTTTAGGTGATATTTTGAAAGCCTTGGGATCATTCATTAAAATTGAAGTGGTTCAAAATGATAGAGATGCAAGCGATCACAGAAGTACCCAAATTGCTGAAACTTGAAGATTACTGCAATTGGAAAAGGAAGTTTAAAGCCTATATTGACTCTACTGATGAAGATTTGTGGATTCTAATTGAGAAAGCGTTTATTTACCCAACTTATTCTAATGGGGTACCTAAAATGTAAAGAGATCTTTCATCTGAGGAAAGGAAATGTTATGAAAGAGAACTAAAAGTTTATGATATTCTCACAATGGCTTTAACAAATGAAGTGTTATGTCAATTTGAGAATTTTACTAGATCAAAATAATTATGGAATACTTTAGAATTAAGATGTGAAGATGAAGGTTAAGATTGGGGACAAGTTCTTTCTGACCAATCTGCTTTTCTTGCAAGGTCTGCACAAGTTGATGAATCATAAATAAGTAGTTCTACTTCTGAATTGTTTGATAAAGGTGGTTGTGCAGTTATGGAAGAAGTTCAAAAAGATGAGTTTTCAAAATGTGAAGTTGTTGAGAATGAATTGAAGTTTCAACATGAGAGCAGAGTTAATTGCAAAAACTTCAAAACTAACTGAAACAAATGATGATTTGATAAAGGATGCTGAAAAATGGAAGAAAGAAGCGAATGCATGGCAACAGTTTTTGATGATTTGTTTGCAAAATCAAAGATCACACTTGAAGGTCTAGAAAAGGAAGTTGTTGATCTTACTACTAAAGAGTTAAGTCATCAAGAGAACAACACGAAGCTGTTAGATGCTAAAGCTTAATTGCTTCATGAAAACAAGCTTTTGAAACAGAATGTTGAGATTTATAAACAAAGATGGGAAAAGGTTGTACAAGAAACATATGATGCTCATGATCAGTTGAGGAAAGAAAAGTTTACTCTGAATAGAACAACAGAAGAACTTATTATAACACAAAAAGAATTGGTTCAGGCGCAAAAGAAAATTGCAGACCTAAAGATTGAGGTTTGTGATTTCAAAAGACAGTTGCATAATCTCAATAATTCATCATCGTTCACAAATTTTTTGTGCAAAAAGGAGGATTTTCAACAGATTTTTGGTGATGTTATTCTGAAAAGTGTTCCACCTCCTGTGGTTATTGAAAATTCTATCAATACTTTGAAAGCAACGGAAGAAGTTCTTGATTATTCAAAGTTTGCTGATAATTCTTCTGAGAAGAAAAAAAATGTCAAAGTCACAGAATAGAAATGAAGAAAATTTTGATGCTAACATGAGAACTAAATTTGATTCAAGGTCTATATTTCTTGAAAAAGAAAAGATGTTTGAAGGAAATCCAGGAAAAGTGGCAGTTCCCAAATTTTCAGAGATTGTGATAGATGAATCTTTTCTTTCCAATAAAGATGATTTGAATGCCATCAAGGATGAGTTTTCTCAACTTGCTTCACAAGATCATGAGAAACCTAAGTCTCTATCGGATAAATCTAAAAAGAACGGTGGTCTAGGATATGAAAGCAAAGACGAGAATGTGAATGTTGGAAATGATTTCAAATATAGGATTGAGATAGAAGAAATTGTTGAAGAAATCAAGGTTGAGAAGGAGAATGACAAAGTGAATGATGCAGTGTATGAACAAATAATGGTGGTTCTAACAAAAAATTCATCTTCTGATACATCTCTTAAACTTTCTGAGAGAATTACTTTGAAATAACAAGAGTTCGTTAGAAAAATGGATGAAATTTTAAATGATGTTCAAGACGAGAAAGTTAATGCTGGAAATGGAGATTATGGTACTGAACAAGATTTTCAAAAGAAAACACATGTCAAGTTTTTTTCCAAAGAAGAATTCTAAGTTAGAGCGTCAAGAGAGTGATTCTTCTCAACATTCTACAATGTCAACAGAATCCATGTCATCTCCTAAGTCAGATGATAGGAGAGCTTGCTTTTACTGCAACAAGACGGGACATGTGATTCGTGATTGTGCTACTCGAAAAAGGTTTTCATGTGGTTCATATCGATCATTATCATCCAATTCAATGATTCTCAATGAGGTACCTATTAGATAAAATCAGAAAAACCAACGAAAGCCAGCTCATAAGAAACTGGTTGTTTGGTAGAACCTCAAATTATGATGATTGGTCACCACAGTTTTCAAAACCAAAAAAAAAAAATTCAAAAAGAAAACAAATTTTCAATTATGATTTTGAAATGCCTTACTCAAATGAGTTTTCATATTATGGGCATCGACAACAACACTCAAAACCTGAGAAAATGTTGGTCGAAGAGTTGTTGAATATGGTTTTCAACAAGTCAAAGTTTTTCAATGGTTGTGATTCGCATCGGTCGAAATCATTTAAACCATTTCGTACATGGAAACAGAAACTGGCAACCTCTGCAGGTTACGATCATGTTGAATATACGGGATGACCCAAGCCGGTTTGGGTTCCCGTATTTAACTTAAATTTTTTGAGGTTGTGTGCAGGATGTTTCAAGAAGGCATATTAGCAATTGCGGGGTTGTTGATAGTGAAGTATTTTGCCTAAGTTAGCGTTTCATAGAGTTGATATTTCATAAAATTTCTAAGAACATGATTTTTCAAAATCTAAAAATGTGACGTATCCGTGTTGGTCGATCAATTTTATTTTCTTTTTCTTTCGTTCATATCTTTAGGGGGGGGGGGGGATTTTGGAAAATTTAAAAATAGAGTTTGTTGAATTTTAGGGGGAGAAGAGTTTGTTGAATTTTAGGGGGAGAAGAGTTTGTTGAATTTTAGGGGGAGAATATTTGAAAAACACAAAAATAGTGTGATGTTTGTTTCCTTTATGAAAAAATATATATATAAATGAATGAAAAATGGAAAAAGATAAAAAAAAATATGAATGAAAAATCTCAAAAAGAGAAATTGATCCAACCATGTGAGAAATGATGGTACATCAGCATACGTTATCTACCATGAATAAAGTAGAAAGAAATGATGTAGGGACTTGCTTGACTTGACTGAATGTGCTGAGTAGTCTGATATATACGAGTATGATATAATGATAACGCTTGCTTGATAATTATGGTTACAAACCATGATGGGTACTGTGCATATCTGGCAAAATAAAATGAGGAAATACCAAAAACAGAATAAAGAGATGTTCTGGTGTAGGCTTGCTTTATTTCAAAAAATTTCAACTTGTTTGATTTTCTTTATTTTGTCAAATGATCGGACTATCTCTGCGTATCCACAAGATCGACCTGATAGTTGTTCATTTGATATTTTGCTTTATTTTCTTTGGTGTTTCGTATAATTCATCGGACTTTCTCTGCGTGCCCACAAGGCCGGCCTGATTTTTGTTGGATTATACAACTTCAACTTGTTTGATTTCTTTTAATTTATGTTCTCAATACTTATGCTTTCTCTGCGTGCTCACAAGGCCGACATGATTGCTAAGTATTTGAGGCTTCTGCTTTCTTTTTGTAAGAAACACCATGAACTTGATATGATATCTCTGTGGCATTTGATTTTGTATAAGCAAGTTTACAATATCAGTATGAGAAATCTGATGCGAGTAACTTGGCTTGAATAAAAGAAAAATACAAAAATATGAAATAAGTGGATTGCCAGTATTCCTGATTGTTTGGGTACCATGTTATCAATGCTCGATAAATACAGTTAATGTCATATCAGAAAGCTTTAAATAATGACCTGCTTTAGCTAAAAATAAACCAAATGGTTGTATTCTCAGTCAGCTTGGCTTGCATGCTTAGTATTTTGAAATTGTAGTGTGTACGATGCGTTATGTCTGATATGATCTCATGTTGTGATCTTTCTCACCAAAAACAAAAATAGAGTTTATTTCTATATTGCATTTATGTTTCTATTTATAAAAAATCAAAAAGATTTTCATTGTGTTTTTATATAAACTTTGTAAAATCCAAAAAGATTTTCTTTCTTCTTTGTTTTTGATCTGATCGACATGTGATACAACAAAGTTTCAAAACTAAATGTCTTGGTTTCTCCAAAGGAGTTTTTTTGTCCAAGATTAACTTATGTTGGCTTGAAAAAGAAAAACCGCACTTCTGTCTTCTGAAACTTACAGATTGAAAAGATGAAATTTCCCAAATACGGATCTCAGATGAATCTCATGCATGGTTGCAAAGCTGTCAAAGAGTGTATTACTTTCAATATTGGTTCAGTTGACGCAGTCCTATTCCTACCATGCCTACCCTACATTAACTAACAACAGATTAAAGAGTTTGAAGATCTGATACAGCACACGTCAAGGGGGAGTTTGTTGGTGCAAAATATGTGTGACGTGTGTATATTCCAGTTAGTGCCGTTAGTTGATATAGTTAGGGGCTGTTTCGTTGGGCTTATTTGGGTCTTAACCGTTAAGCTGCTGATCGATTAAGACGTTTCAGCGATAAAGGTGTGTTTGGTTCGCGCCCAGCAGCTGACCGAAAAAGAGATTTTGGTCTGTACAATCCAGGCGCATTTTGGATGCTTTACCATACAGACGTGGGCTGAGGGGAGCTATGCGAGCGGGCTGGAGAGCTGCGAGAGGAATAAAAGGCTGAAAAACGAGGAAATGAAAACTCCTTTCTTTGTCTTGACAAAAACTAATGTTGTGCCCGACCCCAGTTTTCGGAGTTGCATTCGTGTCCGGACAGGAAGGCAATTTCATCAAATTTGCACCCCCCCCCTGCGCGCGGGTAGACACCGGAGTAAAACACAACATAAGAACTTAACATGTCATGTAGGTTTTCATATATAAGCTAACTATGTTTTTGTTCCCAAATCAATGTGGGACAAACTAAAATGAAAGAAAAAAATAGAATTTTTATTCTCACACCAATATGGGACAAGGTAATGAAGGAAAATTTTGGTGTTTTGTTCCCACACCAATATGGGACAAGCTAAATGAAAGAAAAAATAGTTTTTGTTTGTTCTCATAGTGATTTGTTAGTGCTTTTTTTTGTTTGATTATACAGTCATAGAGATATCCAAACAAACAGCACATTATTATTCAACACCTTATTGATTCAGCACTTCTTTACAATACAAACAGCTTATTCATTTAGCACCAAATGAAACAGA
The DNA here is from genome assembly GCA_039602395.1 of Deinandra increscens subsp. villosa. Lineage (NCBI taxonomy): Eukaryota > Viridiplantae > Streptophyta > Magnoliopsida > Asterales > Asteraceae > Deinandra > Deinandra increscens. The sequence goes on from JBCNJP010000025.1 coordinate 42,840,224, forward strand.
CGAACCAAACAGCCCCTTAATATAGTTAAATCAATGTCATAGGGCAGTTTGTGTCATTTACTAATAGTTGAGGGGTTTGAATATGTCAAATGCATATATCATATGAATCTCATATTTGAGATTCATATAACAATGTCCAAATGAAGTAAAGAGTCTGAACTGTGAAAAAGGATCATCCGAACTGGATCAAAGGGGGATCCGAATTGGTGTGCATATATATATGTTTTTAAGTTCAGATGAAAAGAAGACCTCACTATAATCGTTTCCTGAGAATCGATTTCTAGAGGGAGGAACTTTTCATCTTGATTTTCAGAGAGATTCATTGTTAGGATCATGTTTAGTGTCTATTAACGAGTTGATTCATGTAAACATCAATCCGATTGGATCTATAAACAGAGATTCATATACATTTTCGTGTTCTTGAGTTCGGGTTTCCGATTTCGGTGTACAAATCACAAGATCCGACATTTCGGTGTTCTTGATCTCGCGTCTGGATCTTTCTCGCAAAAATTTAACTTATTATTCTTTTCATTTATGTTATTTTATTTCTGTTTGGTTATTTGTTTTTGAATATCCGAAAAGTTCAAAAAGATTTTAGGTGTGTTTTAGCAAAATCTTGTAAAAATCCAAAAAGATTTTCAGTGTGTTCGAAAATTTTATAAAAGTCAAAAAGATTTTGTTTCAATTTTATTTTCGATCAACCGATAGTGAAAAACTAAAATTATGCCGGTAACAACCAAATGGATTTGAAATCAGAAAGTTCATCATTAAATTGAACAAAGTTTGGTGCAGATTGATAAAATTTAAAACTTTTGGGGTTCAATTTAGAGATTCTTTAAAATTCAGGGTTTAATTTGAAAAGTTCAGATCCTCCGAAGTTGGAGTTCGGATAGCTTTCGGATGGGCCGAAGACAGAGTTCGGACAAGGTTTGAAGTCGAACACGGAGTTCGGATAGAGTTCGGACAAGCCGAACCCTCAGGCTATAAATAGCCAAACTTGAGTTTCGGATAGTCACTATTCTCTTTATTCACGAACCTCTAACGAACCTCTGCTAAAATTTCTAGAATTTGTTAGACTGCGTGTTTGCTTGTTCTAAGACTGGATTAAGGTAGAATTTATGTTTCGAGTGCAACGGTGTAATTGTTAATCGTTTTTGGTCGAGTTTAGGGAGTTTTTTGGTCAAAAACTATCTCGAGGGTTTTGGGATTCATAGATCTGAAATTAAACATACATAGAGGTCATTTTAGATGGTAAAAATGGGGTCTATGGATTCGCAATCAAAAACCGCTCAAATGGTTAAAATCTTGTGGTCTGATTTGGTCTAAATCAAAGTTTTGATAGTATGAATCTCTCGGAGTTCGTCAGGTTACCGAACCTGAAGTTCGGACATAGTTCGTTCAAGGTTCGGATGTTGACCAGGGAGTTCGGATGTTGACCGAAGGTCAACATTAACCTTTGACCAGGTCAAGTTCGGAACAGGTTCAGACCAAGTTCGTCTCAAGTTCGTCCAATGTTGACTTTTGAATAAAAAGTCAATTGTTTAGGCGAATGACAACAAACTAATGAAATTGGTGAACATATTTGTTAATAACATTGAATTTAATGTACTTTTCATTGTATGTGTTTTCAGATATGGCAAACGATTTGAAAGTTGGTGATAAGCATAACATTTGTGCTCATCTTGGAGTTGCTCGTTCAAAGCTCGCTAAATTTGGAGGATCAGAAATTTTTGATTTCTTACGGAGATCAAGAATACATTATGCCATTACAAAATCCTTTGATGTGTACCGTGATATTCTGATGGAATTCTAGAGTACTGCAAGAACAATTACCGATTATCCTATCAGAATTTCTGCAACTATCCAAAACAGAACTGTTAAATTCATTGAAGAAGATGTTCGGAGAATAATAAAGCTGACTGATGACATAACAAATGCTCCGTTAGAATTTTCTCATGCTGATAACGTAGTGTTGTAAAGAGGATCTGGTATACTGATGATCCAAGTCGGGAATGGATTTACAAGTCATCCCTCAGTGTTCCTTACAAATCCCAAGTGCATGTTTTGATGTTATGTCTGGGGCACAGGATTTCAGGACATGATGAGGTTGGTCAGATGATGTTGTCCTTGTTGAATGCCTTGATCATGAATCGTCCATACAATGTTGCTGGATTAATCTTTCACTACATGAGAGATAATCTGACTCAAAGACACAAGAAAGCAGTATTATATCCGAGATTTCTTCAGATGATCTTGAATGATTTGTATCCTGGTTTACTGAAGCGTGAAGAGCAAAATATGAATTTAAAGCATATGAATGAGACAAGTGTGGGTGCATTAGCTTTATATCAGAAAAAGTCACCCGAAGAGCAGCCAAAACTTAAGAGATTGATTAGTCATTTGGCTAACCAAAACTATGTTGCACCAGCTCAGTGTGCAGCTCGTCATACACAAGGTAGTGATTCAGAGGAGTTGGATTATAGTTGGGTTGAAGAACGGAATCAGCAACCACAACAAGCTAGAGTTAAGAGACCAAAACGAAGAACACCCATTATACAAGAACCAGTTGTTCAAGAACCGGTGGTATCTCAACCTGCTGTCTCAGAACCGGTTGTTTCAACACAAGAAGTCCATGTGACTATCACTGAAACTGAAACACTGGCGGTTAATACCTTGATTGATGAAGAAGAATCAGAAGATGATGTACTTCTTGAAGCTAACTCCGAAGATGTTTCCGATACAAATGAACCGTTTGTTTATATATGGGTTGGTTCAAGGAACAAGAAAGTGAAGAAAGGTAGTGATGAGCATTTGGCTTATCGTACCAGTTTGAGAAAGAAGAATGATCATTTTATTGGTCGAGTGTATGATGACATCGTCTCATCCGAGTCAGATGAAGATTACAATCCTGAAGCCGATGCAGTTAATGGCAAGGGAAAGCAACCAGTTACTATTGCATCATCAGTAACTCCATTGAAAAGGAGGCTGAAGTCAGTTGCTGCTGGTGGGAGAGGAAAGAAACATAAAGGTTCAAAGTATATTTTGAAACCTCATCCCGGTGTATCTTCATCTGATGGTCCAAGTATGTTTGTCCCATAGACTACAATAGTTCAAACTGAAGTTTCTATAGCTCCAGCTGATATTCAGTCTGAGTTTTTACAAGATTTGATGAATGCTACAAGGTCTATATCAGCTAGCACAGCACCTTCAGCAAGTGCTGGTGCTCAGTATGTTAATCAGCCAATGGGATCAACAACTCCAGTGTTCTCAACAGCTACTGCTGCTACAACTTCAACCACTTCAACCCCGGAAGTCAATTTCAATCTTGATCAAGGCTCTGTGTCATTTTCTCAAGCCATTATTCTTAAAAGTGCCTTGATTGATCAACAAGATCAGATTGACAGTTTGAAAGCTAAGGCTGATGAACAATCGAAGGTGATGTGATTACTAAATTGAGAATCAACAATGATGAACTGAGAACCCAAACTGAATCTCAAGAGAAATTGATTAATTATTTGCAAGGGGATTAAATGCAATTGAAGAGTGGGGAATTGGCTAAGGCACAGGAGATTCTACGCTTGCAAACAGTTAGTCAGACCCAGAGTGCTATGCTTCTCGAGATGAATGAGCAAATAAAATTCTTGATGCAGAAATTTAAAACTCAGGGGGAGATTGGGTCTGGTTCTGGATGTCAAGAGGATTACCTGAAGTATTTGAATGATGATCCTGATCATGAAGATCCTCAAGGGAATGTTGGTGGAGGTTCAGGCCCAACCAAAAACACTGGTTCGGGTGCTGGGACTTCTACATCACAGGGGGAGTCTGATTCAAGAGAAGCTATGCTGATAACTGATGCAACGCATCTTATATATGTTTTTGAATTGCAAATCCCGCATTTTATCCATCTTTTGTTTGAGTTTTGATGAGATTTTGGCTCTTAATTATTCATATCTTGATTTTTAGGAAATCTGGTGGTGCTTTGATGATTTGTGGTGATTCGGGCGAAAACGGAACGTGATTTGGAGTTCGGGAGTGAAAGATAAAAGAAATGGAAAATTCTGCTAAAGTGTCAGTCATGGACCAGCGAGTGTCCACTCTCCAGTCTCGCAGGTCCATGAGCCTGGAATCCAGAAAACAGAAAAAGTGGGCTTCATGGACCAGCGAGTTTTCCTGTCCCAGTTTTCGTTGGTCCATGAACGGGCCCAGTAGGTTAAAAATCCCAAAACGAGTATTTAAGCATTCTTGGGGCCTAGGGTTATGGGGGTTCGACTGAGAGCAGCTGTGGGAGCACGGAAAGATATCATATACGTGATTTTGGAGCAATCAAGGGTAAGATTGAAGATTCAAGAGTGGAGATTGAAGATTTAAGGGCTCGGTTTGAGATTTCTTCACTTCAACTTGATTTCTTCTCCATTGTTCTTGGTTGTTCATCCATGTTTCACTCATTTTGTACTGATTTCATGATTAGATACATGATGAGTGGCTGATTTCATTCTTATCACCTAGTTTAGATGAAGCTTTACCCATTTTGACTTTTCAACATGAATTTTGTGATTTTTGCTCATGATTCTAGTTTTGGTTGCTTGAGATGATCATGTGTGCTTGATTAGCTGCTGTTAATGATGTATTGTGTGGACTAATTGATAGGGATTGTGGAATTGCAACCATTATTAGTTAGTTTATTGTTGATCCTTAGACTAGAATTGGTTTTTGGGTTGATGCATGATCCGGAGACCTCCTACATGATGATATATGATTGATTAGTCGCTGATCTTGTGTGCATCCATTTGAGGTTGACTTGACCGAGTCGTTTCTTATGCTAGTTATTGTCTAGGCATTGTTAAGTAGGTTAGATTGCTTGTGACCACAAGATTTGACCCTACTTATTCGTGTTTAGAGGTTTCTAGGTCTCAGGTAATCGAAATTAGAATCATTGCATGTATTAGGATTCATCTAGAGAGACCTCTCTTGGTGTTTCCCGATTTATGTGTGTTTTGCTCGTTTTGACCGAAACTGTGAAACCGTTGTGCAAATTCACATATTATGCTATCTATGCTTCATTTGGAATTGTCTGATCATTCGGGATGTGTCTATAGTCCTCCTTGGTTGGGTTATTCTCACTTGGTGATAGTTTCATGTTGATAGGTCTTGTCGGGGGTCTTATTTAGGTTTAGTGGATTCTAGGCTAGGTGATATCTCTCTCATTCTGATTTCTCTGTCGTTTGCTTTGTTTGCTGCTAGTGTTATTGCTTGCTTAGTTTGTTTATTTCAAATCATTCCAATTTCATCGGTTAAATATTAGTTATGATACATTATCGAGAGTCTGATTACGCGTCCGTGGATTGATACTCGGTACTTATTGATACTATATTGCATACGACGGGTACGCTTGCCCTAGTGTGTGGTTTGGTCACTCAGTATTTACCATTTTTAACTTGACCACATTTTTATATATCCAAATTGACACATCAAGTTTTTGGCGCCGTTGCCGGGGACGCGTCAGCTTTCGAGACCTATTAGAGCTAGTAGTTTAGCTATTTACTTGCTTTCTGTTACTTGTGTTATTTGCATGTTTCTAGTATGTTTGTTTATTTCTGTGTTTACCTACGTGTTAGTTAGTTTATTAGCTTAGTCTAGTTTCTTTATGTTCTGTTTCTGTTTTCTTTTTCCTTTTTCGTCTGTTTATGCGCATTCGTCGTCGGAGGAGTCCTTTTTCACCGTTGTCCGAACCTGAGAGGGTTTTTCATAGACTTCGACGTTTGGAGGCATTAGTTGTTCCTGTTCCGATGGCACTTCCGCCGAGACGCACGCTCGCCGACTACGCTCGTCCCGACATCGCGGGGGCGCAGCCCAGTGTCATACGCCCACCCGTGGAAGCTAACAACTTCCAGATCCAGCCTCAGACCATTTCCATGATTTTAAATTCTGTTCAGTTCGATGGATTTCCGAACGATGACCCGATGGCTCATATTTCAAATTTCCTTGAGGTTTGCGACACGTTCAAACTTAATGGAGTCACATCGGAGGCAGTTAAGTTGAGGCTCTTCCCTTTTTCCCTTCGCGGCGCAGCGAAGGCGTGGCTTCAGTCCCTCCCGCCTGGTTCGATCACTACTTGGGATTCTTTGACTCAGAAATTCGTTTCCAAGTACTTTCCTCCGTCCAAAGCCGCGATGTTCCGAAACAAAATCTATTCGTTCGTGCAGGAGGACACTGAGAGTTTGTATGAGGCATGGGAGAGATTTAAGGAGTTGTTGAGGAAATGCCCATCTCATGGCATCGAGTTGCATCAGCAGGTGCAGATTTTCTATGGAGGTCTGAACGCCCTCACGCGACCTACTGTTGATAGTTCCGCCGGTGGATCTCTGAGCAACAAAACGCCGGAGGAAGCGCGTGATTTACTCGAGGAGCTTGCCCTGAACGGCTACCAGTGGTCTACCACGCGTACGAGTAGACAGCCCCAGACGAGAGGGGTTCATCAGGTAGATCCCGTTACAGCTCTTTCAGCGCAGGTCGATGCGCTCTCGCAGATGATGAAAGAGATGCAGACGAGTCAGAAACAGATGAGCCAGCCACAGGAAACTCAGCAGCATGTTAAATTTTGTCAGTTGTGTGCTGGTCCTCATGATATCACGAGTTGTCCCATTGTTGGTAGCACCGAGCTACCTGAGCAGGTCGATTATATGGCTAGCCAGACCCGCCCACCGCCCAACCAGTATAGCTACAATCAGGCTTGGAGACCAAACCAGAATTCGGGGTGGAGGCAGGAGCCGAGCAGTTCGAACCCACCGGGTTTTCAGCCACGACCGCCACAGAGGCAGCAGGGTTTCTACAACCCTAACCATGAGAGCACCAGACAGATCCCGATTCAGTCTGAGGACACGGGCATGAAGAATCTTACTGACATGATGGCTCAGATGATGCAACAGAATCAGAAATCAGCCTTGGATATTCAGAAAGTTGCTCAGCAGAATGAATCGCGTTTTTCTAAAAATGAGCAGGATATCTCCACTGTTGTGAAAGAAATGGGAAACATGGGCACTCATATGCAGAATCTTGAGAGACAGATGGGCCAGCTTGCTAAATCTATGTCAGAGCGCCAGCAGGGAGGTTTGCCAGGCAACACCGAGACAAATCCTCGCCAAACAGCTAAGGCGATTACCACTCGGAGTGGCAAGACCACTCAGGATCCAGTACCGCCAGCCACTGCTGAGCCGGTTACTGAGGAGAGAGATGTTGAGGTTGAGACTGATGTTCCTGGGCAGGTGCAACCGAGGCTACGCCCAGCAAGTACAGCACGTCCTAAGGAACCAGTCCGAGAGTACACACCTCCAGTTCCATATCCTGGGAGATTGAGGAGAGAGAAAGCCGAGGAGAATTACAGTAAATTTTTGGCTTTGTTTAAACAGTTGCACATCAATCTGCCATTTGTGGAGGCATCTAGCTCAGATGCCCAAATATGCCAAGTTTCTGAAAGATCTGTTGACAAACAAGAGGAAACTTGAGGAGCTTTCTACTGTTACATTGAATGAGGAGTGTTCAGCTGTTCTCCAGAACAAGCTTCCGCAGAAGATGAAAGATCCGGGGAGCTTTACGATTCCATGCTTGATTGGTAGTTTGTCTGTCAGCAATGCTCTTGCTGATCTAGGTGCTAGTATAAACTTAATGCCATATTCAGTTTTTGCGAGACTAGACCTAGGTGAGCCGACACCCACGCGCATGAGCATTCAGCTTGCTGACCGATCGGTCAAGTATCCGAGGGGTATTATGGAGAACATGTTGGTTAAAGTTGATAAATTTGTGTTCCCGGTCGATTTTGTGATCCTTGATATGGATGAGGACGAGCACGTGCCTCTTATCCTAGGTCGCCCATTTTTAGCTACCGCACGCGCTTTGGTTGATGTTTTCAGCGGTACGCTCACGTTACGTGTCGAGGACGAGACGGTGACCTTCGATATTCGTGATTCGATGAGACGTCCTCAGGGTCAGGATGATACCCTTTACTTTGTTGATACCATCACTCCACACGTGAGTGATCATTTTGAGGACATCTGTGATTCAGGTGTCTCAGACACGCAGCTTTGGGGTGGAGTTGACCCGCAGCTTGGTGTGTATGCTGCTGCTGCGTGTGAGGTGACTAGTGAGAAGACTAGTACATTAGATTTGAGCCCGGAGGTTTTTGAGGTCATTGACACCATGAGGGCCAAATCTAGACCGTCTGTTGAGGATCCGCCCGCATTAGAGCTTAAGGAGTTGCCATCTCACTTAGAGTATGCATTTCTGGAGACGGATTCGAGACTTCCTGTGATTATTGCATCAGATTTGACGGTTGATGAGAAATCGAGGTTGTTAGATGTGCTGCGAGAGCACAAACAGGCTATTGCGTGGAAGATTATGGACATTAAGGGGATTAGCCCTTCTTTCTGCACGCATAAGATTTTGATGGAGGATGAGTTTAAGCCTGTTGTGCAGAGACAGAGACGACTGAACCCGAACATGCAGGATGTGGTGAAGAAAGAGGTTCTTAAGCTTTTGGATGCTGGATTGATTTATCCTATCTCTGATTCACCTTGGGTTAGTCCGGTTCAGGTTGTGCCCAAGAAAGGGGGCATGACAGTTGTAGTGAATGAGAGGAATGAGATGATTCCTACGCGCACGGTTACGGGGTGGAGAGTTTGCATTGATTATCGCAAACTCAACGATGCTACGAGGAAAGATCATTTCCCCCTACCGTTCATTGATCAGATGTTGGAGCGTTTAGCCGGTCACAGTTATTATTGCTTTCTTGACGGCTTTTCAGGTTATTTCCAGATTCCCATCGCACCGGAGGATCAGGAGAAAACCACATTTACATGTCCTTATGGCACATTCGCGTACCGACGCATGCCGTTTGGATTATGTAACGCTCCAGCGACATTTCAGCGCTGTATGGTCGCGATTTTTCATGATATGATCGAGGACTCCATGGAGGTTTTCATGGATGATTTTTCTGTTTTTGGGAGTTCCTTTGATCAGTGTTTGACGAGCTTATCGCGGATGTTAGCTCGATGTGAGGAGACGAACCTGGTGCTTAATTGGGAGAAGTGCCATTTCATGGTTCGCGAGGGTATTGTGCTTGGGCACAAGATTTCACGTGCAGGGCTTGAGGTGGATCGAGCCAAAGTTGATACTATTTCTAGACTTCCACCTCCCACTTCTGTTAGAGCGATTAGGAGTTTCTTAGGCCACGCGGGATTTTACCGCCGATTCATACGCGACTTTTCGAAGATCACTAGGCCGATGACACAGCTCCTAGAGAAAGATGTCCCATTTGTGTTTTCTGATGAGTGTTTGACAGCGTTCAACTTGATCAAAGACAAGTTGGTGAACGCCCCGATCATGGTTGCACCCGATTGGTCGCAACCCTTTGAGTTGATGTGTGATGCGAGTGATTTCGCAGTGGGAGCAGTCTTGGGACAGAGGAGGGACAAACACTTCCACCCGATTTACTATGCTAGCAGGACTCTTAATGATGCGCAGGAGAATTACACCACGACCGAGAAAGAGCTCCTAGCTGTTGTGTTTGCCTTCGATAAATTTCAGATCATATCTTGTCCTGTCCAAGACTATTGTGTATACGGATCATTTGGCGATTAAATATCTTTTTAGTAAACAGGATGCCAAGCCACGTCTCATTCGCTGGATTCTGTTACTTCAGGAGTTTGATATCGAGATCCGAGAGAAGAAAGGGGCCGAGAATGTTGCGGCCGATCATCTTTCGCGCTTAGAGGGTTCTGATGATGATCAGCTCAAGGGGATTCCCATAAATGACTATTTCCCCCATGAGTTGCTTGATTTTGTAGAGGCGAGAGATGATCCGGATGAGCCGTGGTTCGCCGACTTGGCGAATTATTTGTCGACTGGTGCTTTGCGGAAAGCACTTACATTTCAGCAGAAGAAGAAGCTCTTGTCGGATGTGAAACACTATATTTGGGAGGATCCGCATTTGTATAGAGTTGGAGCTGATTCTGTGATCCGGAGATGCGTGCATGGACGTGAGGCACGTCAGATATTGAGACATTGTCACGAGGGTCCGACCGGAGGACATTACGCAGCGCTTTACACCGCAAAGAAGGTGTTTGAGTCGGGTTTCTACTGGCCGACCATTTTCAGAGATGCGTTTGAGATGATTAGCAAATGTGACAATTGTCAGCGCGCAGGCAATTTAGGTAAGAGAGACGAGATGCCCCAGACTAGTATTCAGGTTTGTGAGATTTTCGATATCTGGGGTATCGACTTTATGGGTCCGTTTCCGCCATCTCGCGGGAACAAGTACATTCTCGTTGCGGTTGATTATGTTTCGAAGTGGGTCGAGGCACAAGCCCTCCCCACTAATGATGCGAGAGTTGTCGTGAGGTTTTTGAGGAAACTATTCGCGAGGTTTGGAGTGCCGAAGGCACTGATTAGCGATCGTGGCACCCACTTTTGCAACGCGCAGATGGAGAAGGCGTTGCAGCGTTATGGGGTTACGCATAGATTGGCTACACCATATCATCCCCAGACGAGTGGGCAGGTTGAGGTTACGAATCGTGGGATTAAGACAAATCTTGGAGAAAACGGTTAGCAAGAACCGTAAGGATTGGGCAGAGAAACTGGATGACGCATTGTGGGCCTTCCGTACGGCTTACAAGACACCTACGGGCACGACGCCGTTTAGGTTGATTTACGGGAAGGCGTGTCATTTGCCAGTTGAGATCGAGCATCGCGCTTATTGGGCTATTAAGGCCGTCAATCCGGATTTAGATCAGGCGACTCGAGGACGATTCTTTCAGTTACACGAGCTGGAGGAGTTACGCGATCACGCGTACGAGACAGCAGGTTCGTACAAAGCGCGGACCAAGAGGATTCATGATAGTCATATTAGGAAGAAAGACTTCAAACCGGGAGATCGTGTGCTTATCTTTAATTCGAGGTTGAAACTGTTTCCGGGTAAGTTGAAGTCTAGATGGTCCGGTCCTCACGTGGTTAAACAGGTTTTTCCGTATGGAACGGTTGAGATTGAGGGAGTCGATGGTAGCTCGTTCAAGGTTAACGGACATAGGTTGAAGCATTACTTGTCAGGTCCGGTTAACGCGAACGAGGAGGTTGTTACGCTTTTGGACGTTCCGCCCTGATCGCGGGGCCGAGTCTGGCTGACGACTCGTAAATAACTTCAGCGCTTGCGGGAGGCAACCCGTTTAGGTTTTGAGTTTAGTTTAGGAATTTGGTGCTTATTTGGGTAATTTCTAGCTTAGTTTGACATTTTGATAGATTTCTTTGACTTTATGGTAATTTCGGTTAAATTAGTTGTTTTCGATCTTTCTTTTTCCATTTTATACGTGGTTTCTAGTTTTGCAGGTTGATAGATGCATCCGGGGCTGAATTCAGATCAATTCGGATGAGGTTTGAATCATTTTGAGTGCTAAAGTCAAGACTTTGCAATATAGGGGTATTTTTGGAATTTTTGGATGTTTCGGGTAAAGAACGAGCAATAACAGGTTTGTGATATCATTCGTGAGGCCCGAACAGTCTCAGGTAAGTATTTTGATAGTCGTAGATGGTTGTCGTTAACTGGTTTGTCGGTTTTGCGTTTCGGATGGTTTTAGAGTGTTTAAATTTTTTTTATAGTTTGCTGGTGTGCTGCAGTCATGGACCAGCGAGTTTCCTCTCACAGGGTTTCGCTGGTCCGCGACCCGTTAAGAAGCTGCAGATCTGTTTGTTCATGGACCAACGAGTTTAATATACATGTTTTCACTGGTCCGCGAGTTTCTTTAAAAGAAAAAATTAGGTCAAAGTTTTTTTTTTAAAATCCCCAAATCAATTCAATTTACCCTCTCCATCCTCCCATTCTCTTCCCCACCCTCCGGTCCCTCTGTCACCGGCGACTATCCACACCACCGCCACCGTGACCCTGCCGTCGTCTCTCTCTTCCCCTCTCCATTCTTGTTCGCCGCCGGCCTCCCCGGTTCCAGCCGCCACCCCTTCTGCCACCCTTCCCTAATTCCGACCTCCATTTCCCCCACCTGCTCTCTCTCCGATTCCACCTGCTTCCCATCGCCGGCCGCCCCCACCAATTTTTACCCACCACCGCACCAACCCTCACTTCTACCGCCGGCGCCTTCAGCACCAACAGCCCCACCACCCTCTGTTCATCCCTGATCATCATCTTCAATTTTCTGCAATTTACTTTCTTCCTCTTTTGTTTAAACAAATTCAGGTTTATATTTATAGTTTTCTTTGTTTAACAGTTCAAGATTGTTGCACTCTTCTTGTTGATTTTTTTGCACATTAGGGCTTACTTGGTTGTGAGATATTGTCTAAATGCCACAGGTTCATTCTGCAAAATTAAATATGGCCATTTTGTGTTGATATTTTTGTTTAAAATGCTTATTTTAGTGAGCTGATTTGGGTTATCTTATCAAGATATTTGAGAGGTTTAAATGCTTTATGATTTGTTTAAGATGATTCGGTTGCAAACGGTTTGGTCACATTTAGTTTTTAGTATGCTTGCTTTTGTGATAATCTAGGTACATGTTAGGTAGTTGCATTTTGGTTTGTTTAGGTCAATGGTTCAAAGTTTAAGGTACTTTTCTTAGTTTTCTCTTTTTAGTTAGTTTAGGTTTCGATTCCTTAGATGCTTTAGGTTTAATATATATTTATCTATATACATATATATATAAAAAAAAAAATCAAAAAAAAAAATCAGAAAAATATATTTAATTAATTAGGACTCATTTGTTTTAATTCCGTGTTTCTATTTTCATCATGTAGGTTCATCGTTTGTTTTAGGTTTAGTTTCAAGTACTTTATACGATTCTTAGTTTACTTGTGACTTGTTTTTATATTTTTATCGTTTATCTTTGTTAATTTTAGTTTTAATTGTTACCATTTCAATTCTAGATTGCCTTGATGCACTCTGTTTGCTGTTGATTGTTCTGATTGATTGAAACACCCAAAATTGGGTGTTGGTTTTGTCCGTTTTACGAACGGGTCATGCCCGATTTTCGAGAGATTTTGTGCCGTAATGCGGGCCATTGGTACTCAATCTCCATTCCAATGGTCCGTAGGACGGTACAATTTCTCGGGTTTGTTTAGAATTCTAGTTTGTGTGACGTTCACTTCATAATTTTTAAACAAACGTCCGCACACTGGTTTTCTAAGCTTTTGAGTTTAGTCCTCGCGCAAGCCGTCTCTTCATAAATGACAAATGCCGGTTTGTGCTAGGATTTCATAGGTTTTCTAGTTGTTTTGCTTATTCCGGGCCGTTCCCTTCATAAATGATAAATGGACGGCCCGTTTTAGGTAAAACTGTGATTGTGCATAAATATTTCAGTGGCTGCAAATCGTTGGTAATCAATCTCCATTCCAGCGATTCGCAACCTTGCTTTCTGATCACATTGACTTGACATACGAACCGTTCTCTTCATAAACGACAATTGGGCGGTTCGTGTTCGGGTTTCTCTCGGGTTTAGCTGGTTCTGGTTAATGCAAGTTGTCGGGTACTCAATCTCCATTCTCGCAGCTTGCATTCGATCAGATTGCATTACTTTGCCGATTATTTCAGCTATTGCCCGTTTGAAGCCCGATTTTTCATATTTTCTCATTTTATTCAATGTACTAACTTGATTTTGTTGAGAAACTTTGCAGGTAGTTGCAGCACTCGCCGTTGCAGTTCCAGGTTTTCAGCCACCACCGCCTCCAGACCAGCCTCCACCAGATCAGCAGCCCTGAGACATCGGTTACTTCTTATCCGAGTTGTACTCTCTTTATTTTGATTTTTGATGTATTTATTTAGAGTTACAAACTCGGGATATTTTTGTATATGGGTTGGGTTGACTTGATACTTTACACTGTTATGTATCTATTTGATGTTGGCTTTGATGTGTGTTTTGTTTGATTAGACACTTATCTGAGAAGCAGTTTTGGCACCTGTTGGTCGAGAGCTGTTTCATCATTCATTTTTGGAGATTTTTTGAGCTCATTTGCACATCTTCCGGCAGTTCTGGCATTTTATTGGTCGAGAGCTGTTCGAGTTTCATTATGCAGTTCACTGGCACATCGACAGTGATCAGGGGAGTATTTCAGTTCCCTTTACCTCTTTTTGTGCTTGATTTGTGATTTACCGTACATTGAGGGCAATGAACGAAATAAGTGTGGGGAGGAGGGTAAATTGAACTGAAATTGCGTAAATTGTGAAAAAAATTGAATTTATTTCCCCCTGTTGTGTTTTTGCATGGTCCTTGAAATTTGTTTGCGGTAAAAAATGGAAAATGATAGAAAAACTGGAATTTTTGGCTTTTTAGTGAATTTAAATAAAATTGAATAAAGTTGAAAGCGCGCTTAGTTTTTGATGTGCTGGTAGGCCCAGCTGATTTCTGAAAGCTTAAAAAATCCTGATTTCGCTACTTAAATAATTTTAATTAAATAAATATTGTGGGTTCCCGCCTTTGGTGTAGTAGCAAAGCCGAAACTGTTGAATAAGTTGATAGGTACCTCAATTGAGTAAAATGTTTATGATTTGGAGATAACCCGGCACACTATGATCTTTTTATGAAAATAAATCCGAGAAATAGTGGCGCCCCATCCATCCATCCATCCATCTTGAGCTTGTTTTGAATTTTATTTATGCAAAAAAAAAAAAAAAAAAAAAATCGAATAAAGTGCACAAAATTCGCTGATCCTACGTTCTACCTCTAGGGATAGGGACTCCGGAGATGATCTATTGGGGTGATGTGGTTTTCTGTGCGAGGGTCAAAGCCTGCTTACTACCTCTCGGGATAGGGACTCAGGAGATGTAATGTCAGGTGGAGACTCGCCCTAGTTTTAGGAATAAATAAATAAATTCAATTCAAGCTCAAACCATCATTCCATCCATTCATATTCCATAATCTCCAAATCATAAATATTGTATTCAATGGCGGTGGGAAAAACCCTAATCTAGTTCGACCCGTGCTGATTCATGCTTTGAGACGGGATTAGGCCTAGTTGCGAAATTGATTGTGTGGGACCCATAATTAGTAATTAAATTCGAATAAAGCATGTTCAGGGGCTTCGGTTTTCGGCGGTTGGGTTTATTCGGACCGAAATACCGGTAATCGTGGCTATCGCGTGAGTATCTATGTTTTTGAATAAAAGATAGTAGCTAGAAGTCAAATTTTCCGGTTGTGATTCCATCGCGAACTTTTTCGGGACGAAAAAGGGTTAAGTGTGGGGATGTTTGATGCAACGCATCTTATATATGTTTTTGAATTGCAAATCCCGCATTTTATCCATCTTTTGTTTGAGTTTTGATGAGATTTTGGCTCTTAATTATTCATATGTTGATTTTTAGGAAATCTGGTGGTGCTTTGATGATTTGTGGTGATTCGGGCGAAAACGGAACGCGATTTGGAGTTCGGGAGTGAAAGATAAAAGAAATGGAAAATTCTGCTAAAGTGTCAGTCATGGACCAGCGAGTGTCCACTCTCCAGTCTCGCAGGTCCATGAGCCTGGAATCCAGAAAACAGAAAAAGTGGGCTTCATGGACCAGCGAGTTTTCCTGTCCCAGTTTTCGTTGGTCCATGAACGGGCCCAGTAGGCTAAAAATCCCAAAACGAGTATTTAAGCATTCTTGGAGCCTAGGGTTATGGGGGTTCGACTGAGAGCAGCTGTGGGAGCACGGAAAGATATCATATACGTGATTTTGGAGCAATCAAGGGTAAGATTGAAGATTCAAGAGTGGAGATTGAAGATTTAAGGGCTCGGTTTGAGATTTCTTCACTTCAACTTGATTTCTTCTCCATTGTTCTTGGTTGTTCATCCATGTTTCACTCATTTTGTACTGATTTCATGATTAGATACATGATGAGTGGCTGATTTCATTCTTATCACCTAGTTTAGATGAAGCTTTACCCATTTTGACTTTTCGGTTTGACTTTTCAACATGAATTTGTGATTTTTGCTCATGATTCTAGTTTTGGTTGCTTGAGATGATCATGTGTGCTTGATTAGCTGCTGTTAATGATGTATTGTGTGGACTAATTGATAGGGATTGTGGAATTGCAACCATTATTAGTTAGTTTATTGTTGATCCTTAGACTAGAATTGGTTTTTGGGTTGATGCATGATCCGGAGACCTCCTACATGATGATATATGATTGATTAGTGGCTGATCTTGTGTGCATCCATTTGAGGTTGACTTGACCGAGTTGTTTCCTATGCTAGTTATTGTCTAGGCATTGTTTAGTAGGTTAGATTGCTTGTGACCACAAGATTTGACCCTACTTATTCGTGTTTAGAGGTTTCTAGGTCTCAGGTAATCGAAATTAGAATCATTGCATGTATTAGGATTCATCTAGAGAGACCTCTCTTGGTGTTTCCCGATTTATGTGTGTTTTGCTCGTTTTGACCGAAACTGTGAAACCGTTGTGCAAATTCACATATTATGCTATCTGTGCTTCATTTGGAATTGTCTGATCATTCGGGATGTGTCTATAGTCCTCCTTGGTTGGGTTATTCTCACTTGGTGATAGTTTCATGTTGATAGGTCTTGTCGGGGGTCTTATTTAGGTTTAGTGGATTCTAGGCTAGGTGATATCTCTCTCATTCTGATTTCTCTGTCGTTTGCTTTGTTTGCTGCTAGTGTTATTGCTTGCTTAGTTTGTTTATTTCAAATCATTCCAATTTCATCGGTTAAATATTAGTTATGATACATTATCGAGAGTCTGATTACGCGTCCGTGGATTGATACTCGGTACTTATTGATACTATATTGCATACGACGGGTACGCTTGCCCTAGTGTGTGGTTTGGTCACTCAGTATTTACCATTTTTAACTTGACCACATTTTTATATATCCAAATTGACACATCAATAACCTCAATTCCGTCGAATCAAGCTGCGAAGAGTATGGATGAGTTCAAACAGATGCTAGAATAAGGTGAGTTGGTGAACTAACATCTAAACAGCTTCAAGCGGTTTTTTATTTGTACGACGAGGAGATGAAGAGAGCTTCTGAAGCTGCACCTGATAAATATGAATCGTCTGAACTAGAGTTTGAAGAAGATACTTTTGATGAAGAGGTTGAGCTTGAGGATATTACCGAAGAAGAGTATCCAGATCTATACTCAAATTTCAACAAGAATCAGTCTGGTGATGATTTTGAAGTGTTTCCCTTAGAGAAAGGTGTAGAAGCTAATGAGAGGTTGAAAAAGAAAGAGGCTGAAAAACCTGAAGACCCGATTGCTAAAGAGGCAAAGGAACAGAATCAAAGATGGATGTTCAATGAATATATGAAGACATTCCATGCAAATTGCGTTCCTCCTCCAAAGCCAATCAAGCAAAGAACGCATGTTAAATTCAAGGGTCAAGCTTCAGGAGAAATTATCGTTTGGATGTATGGTGAAAGTCTTAAGTGCTATGGAATCAAACGACAACATGGAATTCAATATTTCAAGACTGCATGAGACTTTGATTCATTACCGGTTTGGGATGTTCAGGAGCTTACTCGAAAACTTTTTGCAATTATGGTACTGATTGGAGGGGTTTCCA
>JBCNJP010000025.1:42858267-42917797 GCA_039602395.1 Deinandra increscens subsp. villosa
CACCACAGCTTGAGAAGAGGTGGGTGGGCACCATCAGGGGAGAAATGGGCTACGGGTTATTATCAAATTATGTGCTCGCAAGGGGATTCGTATAAATTCCGTTTCTCAAAGGAGGCTCAAAATATGGTCAGCAAGCTGGGGACACATAACGGGTAAGCATGTCAATATTCCATGAAGGAGAAGGGAGTCCTTTGATGGATGGCCCTCATCGCCAAGGTGTTCGGAAAGTGTTTCCACAGTCACGTAGCAAGTGGGGTTGATGAAACAACCGGTGAAGGCACCACAGCTTGAGTAAAAGAGGGTGGTAACTCACATCCAGGGGTAGAAACGGTGGGTGACGGGTTACTTACGAGATCAATGGTCTGACAAGGGGATCGGATAAAATCGTCAAAGGAAGTGCTCACAAGATGTGCCAAGCTGGGGGGAGACATAAACGGTAAGCTATCAACATCGGATGAAGGAGAGGGAGTCCTTTGATGCATTTCACCGCCAAGGTGTTCGGAAAGTGTTTCCACAGTAGTACTAAATTTGGCTTTGGATCTGGTAACGGGTGACTTACGGGTTCTTTTGAGAGTTGGGTCATCCTCATCCTTGTCTTCCTCAGCAGCGTTTTTGGTTGGTCTGGCACATTTCTTTTTTCTCCTTTGGGCCACAGGGGACGGATGATGCTGTCCTTCTGATTGCAAAATGGTTGGTTCAGAAATCTTGGAAGGGTCAACAGTTTTCTCAATAGCAACCTCGGAAGTGTTCACAAGTGGTGCATCCGTAGTAACAGGAGATGGTCCAGATGAAGGGGCAGTGGATGAAGAGGCTTCCTTGCTAACTTCGGCTTTGCTAAATTGCAGTTGGCTAAAATCCTTTACCATCAACGCATCTGATAGATCCATGGCTGCACAAGAGAAACAAAATTTGTTGGTAAGTTACAATAGGACGAAAATGTATCAAGAAGTATCATAAAGAAAACGCACTTTCTTTCCCGCATAAGATAACGGGACGCATCCTAGGGAAAAACCAGTTTCTACTGATTTTAGCAAGAACCAGCATCTCTTCCGGGATGCGGCGAATAGGATGCACAAAGTTACTAATAAGATCATATGTCGCCTTATGAACGTCAGCTTCTTCAGGAATGACATCGTGAACAGTTAGGCGAATGTCACGCCACACCATTGAAGCCGGGAGACAGGAGTCATCAAGATAGAAAAACTGATTCTTCCACTGGCGATTTGTGGGGGGCTTCCTAGTGTACAAAGGGTTAATATTTCTGCGCTTCTCAAAGGTGTACCAGTCACCAGACATGGTAAGACGGTAAAAAGCTCTGAATTGAATCAGTTGCGGTTCTAGACCAAGGGCTCTACAAGAAAGTTCAAAGTGACTCAAGATTCCTAAAGCAGGAGGGTTACATTGTGAGAAATGGATTTCAAAATAGGCTAAAGCTTCAAGAAGAAAAGGGGTAAAAGGAATTCGGTAGTTATACACACTGATAGAGTCAAGGTAAACACCAAATTTCTTTTCAGGAAACGGATAGATCGGTTTCCCTGGTGTTGCAAGTACAGGATTTAGGTTTCCAGGAATTCTAAACTCTCTCACGAAATCATCCAAATCATTTTGGGTGATTATAGGATATGAAATCGAAAGATTGTGTTTCGATGGCACTTTCTGGGTGGTTGCCATAACAGAGTATTGATAACAAAGTGAAAAAGCAAGAAAAAGAGGTTAGAAACGTTGACCTTAACACTTTACTCTGTGAAGGAAATGGAGGGAGAAAATGGCGGAAAGTGTTTAGGTTTGTGGTAAATTTTTTTAGGGAAAGGAGAGGGTCTATATATAAGGAGTAAAAGCAGTTTAGCAAGGCAGGTTTTACGGAGGGCAATTTGGGGAAGTTAAATCTTAAACATTTTGAAAAGATTGCTTTTTCATAATTATGATTGCGACAGGTAACTGCTTTGGGGCGGAAGGCTCGACGCGTGGCATTGAAAGGACGTCAAGATCATAATTACAATTTCGTGTGACAGTTCAAACCAATGCAAATGTCGGATGTGTAAAAACCGTTTGTATTCAAAAATAAGTCTATTAACTTCATTTTATTTACTTAATAGACTTGGGGGACTTGATGAAGTAAACGATGCTCCGGATGTGTGGTACACATCCGATCGCTTATTTCCAAGTCCTTCGCATGTGATTTTTGCCAGAAGTGTTTGTGCAGGAAACAGATACATGCGACTCCCGCAGATGCAAGGCTGGAAGATGGTTCTCGGAGCCTATAAATAGTTGAAAGTTAGAATAGTTTGGAGACACTTGTACTTTATGTATTACACATGCAATTGTACTTTCTCTCTCTATGAATCAATGAAATCTTACTTTCTTCTCTAATCACTTAATACTTTTCTATTATTCTCGAACCTGAAATGGCGGCAAATTATCTCCGGTGATTACTTGCTTTTTCAGTCAGCAAATGTGAAAGCAAGCTTGGGAAATACGTCTCTAGCTTCCTTAGTTTCCGGGGCGCCTTAGGATCAAACGCAGCACATCAATAGGGCCAAGTACCTTCAGGAAAAAGTCTTTTGCACATGCTGGGTCAGCAATGCTGTCCCTATTGGTAATGTTCCAAGTAGGGATGAACAGTTCATAAAGACCGAATGAAGAGTTGTTGCGAGAGGCAACCAGTTTGGCTTCGTTCCTAATCCAAAGAGCATCTGTAAAGCTGACAGGGTTGGAAGTGGATCTGTGACTTGTGAAGCTCCTGGAAAAGAAGTGTGTTGCTAATGATGTTGTAGTGGTAACAGGGGAAGTGATCATGGCTTGGGAAGCAGACTGAGGAAGTTCATTATCATAAGAGGGAATCACCGGAGAAGGGGTGCCAGTTAGATCGATAGTTTGACAGGGAGACTGAATAAAATTAGCGAAGGAAGTGTTTACCAGGTATGCCAAACTTGGTGGAGACAGAACAGATGCATTTCCGTCTTCGGAAGTATAAGAAGGGGTTCCTTGGTGAAATTCGCCTTCGAGATGGTCAGATAAGGCTTCAACAGTTGAGGAATACTTTGTTTTGGATCGAGTGACGGGAGATTTTCTGGTTTTCTTTTGTGTAGGTTCTTCTTCTTCCCTTCAGTTTCAGGAGCATTTTTGTTGGGTTTTGCTATCCTTTTCTTTCTTTTTTGAATCACTGGGGAAGGAGGATGTGATTCTTTTGGTTGAGATACACTTGCTGGGTGTGTTGTTTCTGTTGGAAGGGGGATTCATTGGTGGTTTCTTCAACATTAGGTGAGGTAGGAACTATGGAAGGAGATGTGTCCTTTGCGACTTCAGTTTCTGAACTTAAGTTGATTGAAATCTTTCAATTGAAGAGCGCTTGACAGATCCATGGCTGCAACAAAAGAAAAGAAAAAAAAAGAAGAAGGTCATAATATGTTAAAAACTGATCTTTTCAATGGCGATTAGTGGGTGGTTTCTTAGTATACAAATGCGAAATGTCTCTTCTCTTTTTGAAGGTATACCAATCGCCTGACATGGTGAGTCGGTAAAATGCTCGGGAAATTATCAGTTGAGGCTCAAGGTTGAGTGCACGACATGATAACTCAAAATGATTCAAAATGCCTAAAGCAGGTGGGTTGCATTGTGATAAATGAATCTCAAATACGCTAGGACTTGAAGGAAAAAGGGGGTAAATGGGATTCTGTAATTGGCAAGGCGGATGGAGTCTAGATACAAGCCAAACTTCTTATCAGGAAAAGGCTGGATGGGTTTGCCTTCATTTGCAAGTACTGGATTTAAGTTTCTAGGAATACGGAATTCTTTTATGAATTCATCCAGTTCTTCTTGAGTAATTTGGGGGTAGGAAATGGAAAGGTTATGCTTAGAGGGGAGTTTTTTTAGTGGTAGCCATGAGTGAATAATGAAAAATTATTGACACCTTAAGGCAAATTGGTGTTTGTGTTTATGCTCTAAAACAATTGCTTTAATTGGATACTTGAGATTATGAAATTTTGGAATGTGTAAATCGTATGATTTTAGCACACCGGAAGGAAAATAGAAAATGATTCAAGTACAGTGAGATTTGAAGCTACACGCACCTCCCAAACATTAGTTAATTTCTTTTATGCCTTTTGTTGTTTAATTTACCTATTTTTACTTTAGAAATGATATTTTGTTTCCTATTGTTTGCCATCATGTTTTAACTTACCGTACCTTGAAGATTAGTATCACCAACAATTATAACTCAATGGCCCCACAATATCACTGTTTTTATTTCTATTTTTTTAAATAATGATAATTTAAACGCAATTAATAGTTTTAAAGAAAAATTTATTGTTTTGAAATTAATATGGACGTGTTATTTTAAATTATATTCTTAATTCTTTTTACACTATAATAATTAATTACTTTAGTTCTGTGTAATCTTCTGTGGAGTACTTTGCTGTACTACACTATAAAAAGTATAGGAAGCGGGGATGTTCATCGATGTGGATGACTATTTGCATTCCAAATAAAACGGAGCCCCACTAGATTTTGAGAGGTTGAAAGATATAAGGAGGCGTTTGTTATGATGGAATTCGTGGGAATTCATTGGAATTCGAATTCCATTCCATAGTGTGTTTGGTTCACGGACTTCAGTGGAATTGGAATTTTAATTCCATATTTAATGTGTTTGCTTAATAGGGGAATTGGAATTGGAATTTGATTAGATTCCATCAAATTCCTTCATTCAATGGATTTCACATTACTTCATAATAATAAAGGATTTTACATTCCTTCCACACCGAAGACAACTACCCGACTGGACCCGACCCGTGGACCGAACCTATCTGACCTAACCGGACCCGACCCCCGGACCGGACCCCACCCGACCCCGGACCGGACCCCCGAACCCGACCGGACCGACCGGACCCCCGAACCCGACCGGACCCCCGGACCCCACCGGACCCCGGACCGGACCCCGAACCCCACCGGACCGATCGGACCCCCGAACCCGACCGGACCCCCGAACCCGACCGGACCGACCGGACCCCCGAACCCAACCGGACCCCCGAATCGGACCCGACCCGACCCCCCGGACCCGACCCGACCCGACCCCCGAACCGGACCGGACCAACCGGACCCCACCCGACCCCGAACCCGACCGAACCCCCGAACCCGACCGGACCCCCGAACCGGACCCGATCCCCGGACCCGACCCGACCCCTGAACCGGACCGGACCGACCAGACCCCCGGACCCGAACCCCAGACCGGACCCCCGGACCGACCGAGCCCGAGCGATTGAAACCGACCCCAGTCCCCACCGACCGGACCCGAACCCCGGACCGGACCGCCGACCGCACCGGACCCCCGAACCAGACCGGACCCGACTCCCGGACCGACCGACCATGGTCCGGTTCGTTCGGTCCGTTCGGGGGCCGGGTTCGGTCTGGGGGTCGGGTCCAGGGGTCCGACCCAGTCGGGTTCGGTCGGTCCGGTCCGATCCGGGGGTCGGGTCGGGTCCGGGGTTCGGGTCGGGTTCGGTCCGGGGGTCGGGTCGGTTCGAGTCGGGGCGGGGGTCGGGTCGGTTTGGGTGTCGGGTCAGTTCGGGTCGGGTCTGGGTGTCGGTCTGGGGGTCGTGTCTGGTCGGTCTGGGGGTCGGCTCCGGTCGGTCTGGGGGTCTGGTCGGGTCGGACTGGTCCGTGAGACGGGTCCAGTCGTGGTTTTTATTGAATTTTAATTTTAAAATTTAAATCCAATTCCTTTGGATTTCAATTCTTTTGAATTCCATAGTGTGTTTGGTCCGCGGACTTTAGTGGAATTGGAATTTGAATTTAAATTCCAATTCCTTTGAATTCCAATTCCTTCAAATTCCAATTCCTTTGAATTCCAATTCCAATTCCAATTCCAAATCCAATTCCAATTCAAATTCCAACGAATTCCGCGAACCAAACGCCCCCTAAGTGTTTGGAAAAGTGAAAGGTCCAAGGGGAGGTTGCAAACTGCAATTTAGAGAACGGTTGTTGATTTGATGGAGGTTTTGTTTCTCAATATCCTTACGAACCCGCTCCAGATGAGAAAAGTTTTTTTTTCCAGTTATATACTTCATTTTCATGCTCTTTACAACAAAATTGAATTTATGTGCATCATTATGACCTTAAGATTAGTTTGTGAATACTTTTTATTTTGGTTAGTACATACTGCTGCGTGAAGAAAAGAATAGCTGGTACATGTTTGATTTAATGATATGTGTTTGACTTGACGACAGATTAACATCAACTCTTTATTTTTCAATTTTTGTATTTATTTTTCAATTTTTGTGTTACTGTTACAAGTTGTTTGTCTTTGGAGCTAAATTTTGTTATTTTATATCCTATTACAGGTTCAAAATATAGTTTGAGTTATATGTGTATACTAAGAAGGTATAATCAGTGTTATTGTTTGTTTGTTAGCCCCCACATCTCTTATTTACACCAACACTGAGCATATATAGTGACTTTGGGGAAAGTAATTTCATAAGAGTGAAGGATTTCAATAGTGACTTTGATTTACCGACTGAGCATTTCAATAATGATTTGATTTTTGTTGAAGAACCATTGACTATAAGTGGTAACATGGATGTTTAGAAGACGAGAGTTGAGCATTCCCAATAGTCAATATTTTCATTGTTACTAATTTTTATCATTGCTTGTTTTATCCATGATGAAGTAAACGATGATTCGGATGTGTTTTATACATCCGATCGCTTACTTTCAACAGGACATAGGTAGATGCGGCCTCACAGATGCGAAGCTGGAAGATTGAAGTGGAGGCATATAAATACCCGAAGAATAGTATAGTTTAGGGGTTGGATGTCATTTGTAATAACTAACTCAATTACACATGCGTCTGTAACTTTCTCTCACTAATACTCAATAAAATCATTCTTTCTTCCTTCGATCTTCTTATCTTTCCATTACTTGTATTCCTGATTTGGCGGCAGTTATCCACGCGATAATTTGCTTTTTCAGTGGCGCCATCCGTATAGTGACTCGATTTAATAAAAAAGTAATGGAATCACTTGTTGATTTGGGTAAGTCGTTGGTTGGTTCTTCGTCGGGGGGGGGGGGGGAGAACATAGAAGGAAGTCTGTCCAAATGAGACGTATTGACGGATTTTGCTTCTACTCCTAAGACAAAGTATTCGGCAGTGTCACAAATTGAACGTGATGTGTTTACACCGAATTCTAACACGCTACCTAGCTCGGGATCTTATGGTAAAAAAGTGCAGGAAGAAGACGATAATGATTTCAGCCTATCGAAACAGTTTGTCATGGTGACTCGGGGCGATGAAAACAAGGATTTGTGTGTAAAAGAGTACGGCGAGTTGGCTGAGTTTGATGCTGAGTTCTTAATAAGAAATAAGGCATTGCTATGGCAGTTAAAGAAAAGGCAATTGAGGGAGGATGTCAGGAGAATAGAGGAAAGTGCAGAAAGGAAACGTAGTGAGCAACAACAAGAAGAGTTGTTGAAGGAATGGGCTGATCAGATGCGTCTAAAGGAACACATGTTTGACAAAGATCATCATGTCAAAAATTTGGACAGACGTGGCCTCGGTAAAGGAGCTACGGTGAAAGGTACATATATGCTAAACAGTTATTGATCCCACACGCAAGTGTTTATTTCTAAGGATCATGTCTGTTTCATGATATTGCATGCATTATAATATAAGTGTAGGTTTTTTATGAAGAGATTTGTAGTTTAGAATGATGTTTTATATTAAAGCATGTTGTATGTTCTTTGAAAAATGTTGTGATAATAGATATAACTATCCCATATATGCCTAAATCAATGATTTCGCATTCCAAATTTGCGCCATGGATTTCTATGGCGCCTACTCCCAGTCTTGGCTCCAGGAGGGGTCACGTGTCGGATTTACTCATGAACACATGGTACAACAGAGATAACTAAGCAGCGGAAATTAAAAACTTTTCTTTTATATATATAACGAGTTACAATAGTAAGGAAGATAATAACATAATCTATAACTAGATCTTATCTATAGCTATGCCAGTCTACTACCGAGTCATTCCTGATAGCTTGCCCATCTAATCTGCCTTTGCTAGAGCCCTTCCCTTGCTACTTTAAACATCACCGATACCTGACATACATGCTTTTAAAAGTCAGCTTACGCTGGTGAGCTCTAAGTCTTTAAATCTTTTACCTTTCCTTGAAAGGTTTACTTCAGACATTTGGGCCTAACGGCCCCTTCCTTAAAAACATTTATCAGGTATAAAACATAACGGAGTTATACCAAAACATTTAACTATTCATTCTACTAAGCATTGTTTATTGGAACCACGTTAGCTCCTCGGGCAACCGTCGCCACCCGAAACCTTTCATAGAGTAACCGTCGTTACCCCGGGGAACCGTCATTCCCCGCTTCTAGTTACACAACTACCTTTTCCCTTTTCACTATACAATATCTGCTTAGATTAAAACCTTTTCAACCTTTCCAATCTTTTAAACCTCTTCATCTTTTTCAAAAGTCCATTTAAATAATTCTTGTATTGGGACTAATAACCATTTCAACACCGGTCCATTACCCGTATATGGAAATAAGCGTTTCATAAATATAATGTTATGGGTCTTGCATAACAAGGCTAATAAGATCATATTTACCCGACACTTAGTCCTATACATAGGCTTAGACCAAACATTCACATTTTTCATTTCTCAAAGCTTTTAAAAGTTTCATCCTTTATATTACCCGTTTATTATAACCTTCCTGAAAAAGTAATAACAGGTAATATTAACTTTAAAACAGTTATAAGTATTATAACTTTCCCACGTATGTGTATCAACACAAAACAAGTAAAGGCATTTCAAATACTCTTCAAGTAAACAGTTGAGTATATATCATTGCATGTATATCAGCCCGAAAACATTAAAATATTTAAAACATTTAAAAGTGGGCTCATAGAACTCACCTTATTCTCTTAAGCAGTTAATTCAGAGAAAACTTCCGCTATGCCTTCCAATTAAACCTAATCGCGTATTCTATGGCGTTAACACAAAGTTTAATATAATAAACATTTCCTATGTTTATTTTAACTCTTTTTAACTTAATAATACTTAGTTATTAAGTTTATTTCTTTTAAAGGTCAAAATGACCAAAATGCCCTTTAGGCCATTATCCGTTTCCTTTGTTAATAATATGAAGACACGCATTCCTATAAGTAAACACTCACTCCGGGATCTCCCAGTGAGGGATGCCATTTCCCAGTTGGGATTTATGCGGCACACTCGCTTTTGCCAGAAACCCCAGTGTACAGGCGTCTACCCTTACGGTCCGCGCGAACTTCTAAATATCCGATTAATTTAATATTTTAAATACTTTCTTATTTATCCATTTTAGCTTTATATATACTTATTATATATATAAACATAGTTCCATGTCAAAAATCAATTCTCCATACCCTTTGGATTATTTTATATTAAATAACCATATTTGGAAACCCTAATTTCCCGTTATTCTCATTTCTTTATCAAAACTCATTTTCATTCAAAACTGACTTTGGGTATTATCCGTTATAACATTTTATAACATTCTTTAAAATTTCAAAGCTTGGTTCATCACCGTTTACTCGGATTTGATAGCACAGCGGCTAGAAAACCTTAATTTCAATATTAACACTTTTAAATATATATTAACATATTTTAAATATGTTTCAAATATATAGTAAACATATTCTTTAATCCGATAATTACTTTATCGTTTATATTAAATATATATATATATATATATATATATATATATATATATATATATATTTAATATTTAATTACAAAATATCCATTTAAATCAATTTTATTAAATAAAACTAATTAATAATCATATATATATATTTAATCGTTTTAAATATATATTTATATCATTTATCTTGTTCTATGATGATTTAATATGAACTTTAACTTAATAACAATATTTGTAATAATAACAAATATTTAACGTGATTACCTCATTGACGGGTCGTGAAACGAGTCCAAAATAACCGAATAATAAAGTTTGACCGATTTGGACAAATAAATAGTCCTTCCCGACTAGTTCCTTGCCACGAGCATTTCCCCGTTGTCGGTTTGTCATTTGGACCTCGTTATGCCACCGAAACGTCGCCCGAAAGTGAAGACGGGTTTAATATTAACACTAGTTTACACCCTCTTTTTAACCCAACCTGTGGACCACCTTCAACAACCGCCAACTACCGCCACCATTCACCATCATCCCAGGTGTTCACTACTGTCGTAGTCTTCACTCGTCTCCAACCGAGCGTCACCGAAAGTTAGGACGGTCGTATCGAGTTTTACCGGGTTTTAGTAGGTTTTAATTTGGTTAAAGTGCAACCACTGTCCACCACCATCCTTGGCCGTCGACCACCTGCTGCGTCAATCACCGTCCGTCCGTTTTCCGGTAGGTTACCACCACCACGGTCACCGTTTGTCCACCGGCGAATCATCAATCAAACATCACCGTCATCTTCATCGTGGGGTTGGTTTCGTCGGAGTAACACCGTCGTGGGTCACGGCCGTGAAACAAAACACCGGCAGAAGGTCGCCGGAGCTGTGACGAGTACTGCAGCCATGCTGCTGCTTGCTGTTGCCGGAATATCGAGGGAGGAAGACGAGGTCGCTGCTGCTACGCGGGAGATCGTCGGCCGGAGAAGGCCAGACGGAGAAGAGTGGCGGGGCTCGAGCTCTGTCGCCGGGTTCTTTGAAGGTCGTTGGCAAGCAAAAACGAGAGAGAACGAGGGACGAGAGGGAGGTTGGCCGTGAAAAGCGGAGAGAGACTGGGTGTGCTGCTGCTGTACTTCGCTCTCTCTCTCTCTCTCTCTCCCTCATTCTTTTCTTTCTTTTGTTGATTACGGATTCTTCATTTGAATTGTGAGATTTGTTTGTAGTGTGCATTTGCATTGTGCGCATGTATGGATATATATATATATATATATATATATATATATATATATATATATACATATTTAGGTGGGTTAATTCACTACACGTACACAACTGCGATGAGTAAGTAATTGACAAGAATTCAGTGATTCATCATTTCTTCGAGACAACACAACACATAGGAGTAAGCAACAAGCAAAAGATAGATAAGATATTTCCTGTAGTGTAAGATTAAATATACAGGGATTATACCCGTATTCTGAACCTGCTAAATAACTTATACGGTTTATAAAAATTCCCGAACATCTAAAATATTACAGGGGTCTAATAAATATTAATCGCTATATTTATTCTTCGGTTAAAACGTTAACCGGTGAGCGTTCAGTTATTAGGCGGTGGAAAGTGCGTCTAATCAGTGTTGCGATCTTGGCCGTCTCATAAACCGAATATGCCGTCTTCACTGGAATACTTAATGAGTATTATAATAATTATTTATACTCTGCCGAGTCACTAAAATTGCTTCGAACGGATAACCGAATCGATCTGCGTAACAGCAACGGTTACTGATTCCACCGTTTTTCGTGCCGAACGTCGTAATTTATTTTATAACGATAATAAATCAAGTATTTAACAATACCTGATATTCTACTTTCGCCTCGGTGTTAATTTAGTGACGTTCGTGCTTAAATACGGTTTATTACAAACCGGACTTAAATCACTATTTTGCATTTTCCTGCTTCGTTATATCTTGGATTTGAGATCCGTCTGCGCCCACGATCTTTATTTTTCATTGTCTACCATATTCTATAAATTCGTCTCTTGATGTTTCTTCGAATGTCGTGTCGAATATTCGTACGCGAATCGTGACGTTTCTCTATTCTATGTATATATATTATATAATATGCATTTCAGCTATTTAACAAATATAGCACACATATATAATTTAAGTCATAAAATTTTGGGGTGTTACAACTCTACCCCCCTTAAAAAGGTTTCGTCCTCGAAACTTGCTCAAACGGTGATTTAACTCACAATGAGCTCTTTATCTCACCTTTCTTTCCCGGATCAATTCGGAAACCTTTTCTATGCATCTAATGCATCCATAACATATGAACCACACCTGGTTCCTAGGCTACGATTTTAACATCGTAATGAACTTTCTATGACAATCTATCATTTATCTCTATTACCGACAAGGTAATACTTTAACTATTCTATTTACTAAGTCTTGTTCACAATTTGAATGTGAACCGCATTTCTATAACTGATGCTAGTACTCTTAGGAACGAATTCCTAACGAACGGTCTAGCTAACGATTTGGGAAAATATGTTTCACAAAATAAAGGAACTCTTCCTTTTATCAATCACATGTTATCTGGGTGGTGTTATAATTCTTTAGCTATATAGGGTAGCCTGATTATGAGTTCCACCGGAATATGCTTCGAATTTCCTAAAGTTGAAATTTATCGCGAAGCTTCTGTCATTCTGCGTACGTTAAACATTTATCCGTATGGTATAAGATTTGAACTTCTCTTCTGGACATCAACAGTCCCTCGGTCACTCGTTAGTAAGTGATATGTATTCATGAATGCTACTTATTCGTTTTCCACAGTGGCCCGTAATATCTATCTGCACGAGACTAATTCTAGTGCCACTTCTAGTTGTATCTCGGGTATATATATATAGGATGTACCAGCGGCGTATCCATCACACCCTTGATTCAATTAGAGGTGTACTATTACTAGTCTGGTGTAGGACGATATTACTATTCTAACCACAACAAAATCAGTATAATTCATGACTATCTATTACTTACTAAAGTAACTAATTTGGACATTCTGCGTACAACCTCGTTTGTTGTTTGCATCCCTTGAGTGTAAACACTACTGCTGCAATTTCCCTCTTCACTAGGCCTAATCGGTAATGATTCTACCGATGCCTGAGTTAAATCGTTCATTACTTCTTTTCATGCCTGTTATCGATTAGGATTCCAAAAGGATTTGACATCTTCTTAGTCAACCTAATGGCGTTACGATCCTTGGAAAGTTTCGTCGGCTTCAAACGTAGCCTCTCTCTTTTTCTAATCTTCAGCATTTCCTTCCAATGCTTCATGCATTCTTCACCATCCTCGAGAACTTTAGAACGTCATTTATCAGCATGCTTAGCCACGGGATTTCTAGGATTGTAGGGGCGTTCGTAATTCCAATCAACAATACTAATTGCTTGTAATGATTATTTTGCTTCCGAAAAGTCATTCTCTTACAGTTTCATTCTTACTCCTTTAGCTGGTGCTAATCTGATCTCAGATCATCTTTGGGGAATCGTCTTGCTCCTTGTAGCTAGTTGGATGATTTGCTGATCCTTGACAAAGGATATCTGCTTCTCACCGATGGCTTCTTTTTGCAGTCTATGCATATCCTTGGCTTCCGTCTTTCTTCGTGAAATGGCTGGAGCATCCTAAGGCGATATATTTGGTCTAAAGAAATCTTCTTGCTTCGGTTGGAGATAGCTGGTACGGTGCTTCTACTTCTGGCGTTGTTGCTTCGGGCGTTGCTTCTAGCGTTTGCTTCTGGCGTTGCTTCGTGCTGCTCATTGGATTTTCTGGATAATTTGTTTGGATCTAACACGTCACTGGTACGTTCTTCAACTTCTTGGTGTTGCCTTCGAGTCAATGGCATACGTTGAGTATGTCTTACCTCTTGACTTATGTACTTCCCTGTTCTGTAATCTTTACTGCCGAGCCATCACGATCCTTGCATATGAAGTTGAGCCTTCCAGTTTTGCGTGTAGCATCCCGTGAGTCAATTCATATAATGTTTATATGTATCTATCGTTAACCCTAGCTTGACATTGATCTTAAGAAGAACATTTGTCAAATACTGATCATTTACTCGTATTGGTGTAGTACACTATGTGACAATTCCTAATATCGAGTTCAGACTTCTAAGTTTGCAACTGCTGCTAATATCGAATCGTCAGGCTTGTCCGCGTATCAACATTCATCTTGAGGTCATCTATCTTGACGACTTTGCATTTGTCCTAAGGAAGACGTAATCCTAAGCTGTCTAAGGTAGCTTGACTACGAGATTCCTTGACAATGCTTCTTCTATCTTCTTCGAGTAGTTCTTCCAATCGTCATGTGCTTTCATCCTGCTATTTATGTTGAAGAAACAGCATCCCTTAGGACGTAAGTTTTTCCTGGTCTACTCTGGACCTCCATATTCCTAAGCTCGTGGATTCTCGATCCAGCTTGTGGTAACCTTCGTCATCTTTCTTTGAGCCATTCTTAACTTCAACTGCTAGCTTCGGCATCGAGCCTTCCGGCCTATCACTTATAGTGACGGTAGCTTGGAACGTCGTTTCCACTATTTTTTTCCATAGCAATTCTCATTTCTTCTATACCGTGACAACGTCTATCATATCTACAGTTTCCTTGCTTTAAGGCGACAATTTAGGCTTGTCTACACCTCTTTTCATCTTCAACAGTTCCTGAGCTCTCCAATGCAATTCCTATTATGACGTTTCTTGCACATCTGGCATATCGACCTTCTTTGTTCAGAAGCTCCCTTAGCCTTCTTGTGGAATCCGTCGTCATTGTCTTCAAGACCTTTTTCATCCTCGTACTGTTTCCGTTTGCCTTTCATCGAGAATCTATTTCTACTGAAAGCTTCCTCGGGACCAGCTCTACTAGCGGTTGCTTTATTGGACATTCTTCTCGTCAAAGCTTCCGGAAGTTGATTACCAATCGATAGCAATGTAACCTTCAATGCTTCTGCCACTATTTATAACATAACGGCTTTCATTCCGTTGCTGAAGTTACTCGTCTTTACATTTTTACTGACATCAGATTTCGTATCGGATGTCCTATTCGCATTCCTATCATGACTATGATTTCTAATCTTCTGATCTTACGATCAAAATAGTTTGACACTTTAGAACTCATGTGACGTGAAGTCTCTAAATTTTGAATTCATCATAATTATATACGTGCACTTATATAATTATGATGCGTTCAAAACCCAGTTATTCTCATCACAGTCATCCCTGGTGTTCGTACTATTCCTTTTATTCTTTACCGGAAATTTTAAACCGGTCCTTTAAAACTACATTTCTCTAGGCATTATTTACAAGTTATTGACCACGTATCTCACTGTCAATTAACCTACCCCGCACTAGGCCACACAACAGTTAGAACCTATGATATGTGCATTTGGGTAAAATACCAAATTGCAGTAGCTAATTGCAATCGGGTAACCTCCGTACTTGCATATCCTAAGTCCTACCTCCTATGTTCCACGTGCAACATTTTTCCTATGGGCATGACTATCCTGACTGGCATTTACATTCCCTATCTGACCTTACTTTGTTTACCAAGAGTCCTAGTTTAATTCTAGATACCGTGCTAGTATCTAAATCTCTTAAACCAAGGCTCTGATACCAACTTGTGGCGCCTACTCCCAATCTTGGCTCCAGGAGGGGTCACGTGTCGGATTTACTCATGAACACATGGTACAACAGAGATAACTAAGCAGCGGAAATTAAAAACTTTTCATTTATATATATATAACGAGTTACAATAGTAAGGAATATAATAACATAATCTATAACTAGATCTTATCTATAGCTATGCCAGTCTACTACGAGTCATTCCTGATAGCTTGCCCATCTAATCTGCCTTTGCTAGAGCCCTTCCCTTCCTACTTTAAACATCACCGATACCTGACATACATGCTTTTAAAAGTCAGCTTACGCTGGTGAGTTCTAAGTATTTAAAACTTTTACCTTTCCTTGAAAGGTTTACTTCAAACATTTGTGCCTAACGGCCCCTTCCTTAAAAACATTTATCAGGTATAAAACATAACGGAGTTATACCAAAACATTTAACTATTCATTCTACTAAGCATTGTCTATTGGAACCACGTTAGCTCCTCGGGCAACCGTCGCCACCCGAAACCTTTCATAGAATAACCGTCGTTACCCCGGGGAACCGTTATTCCCCGCTTCTAGTTGCACAACTACCTTTTCCCTTTTCACTATACAATATCTGCTTAGATTAAAACCTTTTCAACCTTTCCAATCTTTTAAACCTCTTCATCTTTTTCAAAAGTCCATTTAAATAATTCTTGTATTTGGACTCATAACCATTTCAACACCGGTCCATTACCCGTATATGGAAATAAGCGTTTCATAAATATAATGTTATGGGTCTTGCATAACAAGGCTAATAAGATCATATTTACCCGACACTTAGTCCTATACATAGGCTTAGACCAAACATTCACATTTTTCATTTCTCAAAGCTTTTAAAAGTTTCATCCTTTATATTACCCATTTATTATAACCTTCCCGAAAAAGTAATAACATGTAATAATAACTTTAAAACAGTTATAAGTATTATAACTTTTCCACGTATGTGTATCAACACAAAACAAGTAAAGGCATTTCAAATACTCTTCAAGTAAACAGTTGAATATATATCATTGCATGTATATCAGCCCGAAAACATTAAAATATTTAAAACATTTAAAAGTGGGCTCATAGAACTCACCTTATTCTCTTAAGCAGTTAATTCAGAGAAAACTTCCGCTATGCCTTCCAATTAAACCTAATCGCGTATTATATGGCGTTAACACAAAGTTTAATATAATAAACATTTCCTATGTTTATTTTAACTCTTTTTAACTTAATAATACTTAGTTATTAAGTTTATTTCTTTTAAAGGTCAAAATGACCAAAATGCCCTTTAGGCCATTATCCGTTTCCTTTGTTAATAATATGAAGACACGCATTCCTATAAGTAAACGCTCACTCCGGGATCACCCAGTGAGGGATGCCATTTCCCAGTTGGGATTTATGCGACACCCTCGCTTTTGCCAGAAACCCCAGTGTACAGGCGTCTACCCTTACGGTCCGCGCGAACTTCTAAATATCCGATCAACTTAGTATTTTAAATACTTTCTCATTTACCCATTTTAGCTTTATATATACTTATTATATATATAAACATAGTTCCATGTCAAAAATCAAGTCTCCATACCCTTCGGATTATTTTATATTAAATAACCATATTTGGAAACCCTAATTTCCCGTTATTCTCATTTCTTTATCAAAACTCATTTTCATTCAAAACTGACTTTGGGTATTATCTGTTATAACATTTTATAACATTCTTTAAAATTTCAAAGCTTGGTTCATCACCGTTTACTCGGATTTGATAGCACAGCGGCTAGAAAACCCTAATTTCAATATTAACACTTTTAAATATATATTAACATATTTTAAATATGTTTCAAATATATATTAAACATATTATTTAATCCGATAATTACTTTATTGTTTATATTAAATATATATATATATATATATATATATATATATTTAATATTTAATTACAAAATATCCTTTTAAATCAATTTTATTAAATAAAACTAATTAATAATCATATATATATTTATTCATTTTAAATATATATTTATATCGTTTATCTTGTTCTATGATGATTTAATATGAACTTTAACTTAATAACAATATTTATAATAATAACAAATATTTAACGTGATTACCTCATTGACGGGTCGTGAAACGAGTCCAAAATAACCGAATAATAAAGTTTATCCGATTTGGACAAATAAATAGTCCTTCCCGACTAGTTCCTTGCCACTAGCATTTCCCTGTTGTCAGTTTGTCATTTGGACCTCGTTATGCCACCGAAACGTCGCCCGAAAGTGAAGACGGGTTTAATATTAACACTAGTTTACACCCTCTTTTTCAACCACCGTGGACCACCTTCAACAACCGCCAACTACCGCCACCATTCACCATCATCCCAGGTGTTCACTACTGTCGTAGTCTTCACTCGTCTCCAACCGAGCATCACCGAAAGTTGGGACGGTCGTATCAAGTTTTACCGGGTTTTAATTTGGTTTAAGTGCAACCACCGTCCACCACCATCCTTGGCCGTCGACCACCTGCTGCGTCAATCACCGTCCGTCCGTTTTCCGGTAGGTTACCACCACCACGGTCACCGTTTGTCCACCGGCGAATCATCAATCAAACATCACCGTCATCTTCATCGTGGGGTTGGTTTCGTCGGAGTAACACCGTCGTGGGTCACGGCCGTGAAACAGAACACCGGCAGAAGGTCGCCGGAGCTGTGACGAGACTGCAGCCATGCTGCTGCTTGCTGTTGCCGGAATATCGAGGGAGGAAGACGAGGTCGCTGCTGCTACGCGGGAGATCGTCGGTCGGAGAAGGCCAGACGGAGAAGAGTGGCGGGGCTCGAGCTCTGTCGCCGGGTTCTTTGAAGGTCGTCGGCAAGCAAAAACGAGAGAGAACGAGGGACGAGAGGGAGGTTGGCCGGGAAAAGCGGAGAGAGAGACTGGGTTTGCTGCTGCTGTACTTCGCTCTCTCTCTCTCTCTCTCCCTCATTCTTTTCTTTCTTTTGTTGATTACGGATTCTTCATTTGAATTGTGAGATTTGTTTGTAGTGTGCATTTGAATTGTGTGCATGTATGGATATATATATATATATATATATATATATATATATATATATATATATACATATTTAGGTGGGTTAATTCACTACACGTACACAACTGCGATGAGTAAGTAATTGACAAGAATTCAGTGATTCATCATTTCTTCGAGACAACACAACACATAGGAGTAAGCAACAAGCAAAAGATAGATAAGATATTTCCTGTAGTGTAAGATTAAATATACAGGGATTATACCCGTATTCTGAACCTGCTAAATAACTTATACGGTTTATAAAAATTCCCGAACATCTAAAATATTACGGGGGTCTAATAAATATTAATCACTATATTTATTCTTCGGTTAAAACGTTAACCGGTGAGCGTTCAGTTATTAGGCGGTAGAAAGTGCGTCTAATCAGTGTTGCGATCTTGGCCGTCTCATAAACCGAATATGCCGTCTTCACTGAAATACTTAATGAGTATTATAATAATTATTTATACTCTGCCGAGTCACTAAAATTGCTTCGAACGGATAACCGAATCGATCTGCGTAACAGCAACGGTTACTGATTCCACCGTTTTTCGTGCCGAACGTCGTAATTTATTTTATAATGATTATAAATCAAGTATTTAACAATACCTGATATTCTACTTTCGCCTCGTTGTTAATTTAGTGACGTTCGTGCTTAAATACGGTTTATTACAAACCGGACTTAAATCACTAGTTTGCGTTTTCCTGCTTCGTTATATCTTGGATTTGAGATCCGTCTGCGCCCACGATCTTTATTTTTCATTGTCTACCATATTCTATAAATTCGTCTCTTGATGTTTCCTCGAATGTCGTGTCGAATATTCGTACGCGAATCGTGACGTTTCTCTATTCTATGTATATATATTATATAATATGCATTTCAACTATTTAACAAATATAGCACACATATATAATTTAAGTCATAAAATTTTGGGGTGTTACAATTTCTGAGGCTATATTTCCGAAAAAATGTGAAACGACCTTCGGTTGTGGGAAAATATGCGGGTTTGGCTGATCCGGATGATCACATATTTGAATTTTATCCTGCGGCACGACTAGAACATTGGATAGAGGAAATTTGGTGCCACATGTTTGTTCAGACTTTTACCGGAGTAGCAAGAGTCTGGTTTGACTCTTTGCCAGCAGGTCAGGGAGATAGTTTTGAGGATTTGAAAAACAAGTTTTTACGACAGTTTAGTCAACAAAAGAGATGTATGAAAGATCCGACAGAGGTACACAATATTGGTAGAAAGGATAATGAATCAATTGAAGATTTTATCACAAGGTTTAATAGAGAAAGTATGAGGGTAGAAGGGGCAGGTGACCAACTGCGAATATCAAGGTTTTGCCATGGGGTAAGGTGTGCACAATTAGTAGAAAAACTGCATGAGGACTTGCCTAGGTCGATGGATGTTCTTATGGATAAGGCAAGAGCTTTTGTGAGAGGCAAAAATGCTTGTGCTTACTTAAACGGAAGTGATGGTAGGTTTGGTCAGATGCGACAAAGTTTTATGCCTTTGGGCGTGGAAATGGGGGTCCGGTAAGAGGTGTAGGTTCAGTTCCACAAAATAATTGGTTAAGGGTTCCTCCGGCTAGGGGTAAGAGTTTTGGAAGAACTTCGAGGAATGCATATGCGAATTATCGAGGTACAAATTTTGTGGAGCTAATTAAGACTCCAACACAGATCTTGGCAACTGAGAAGGTGGATCTGCCTATACCGCCAAAAATGAGAAATGCACCCACAAGAAATTTAGACAAGTATTGTGAATACCACAAAGATAGAGGGCATACTACGGACACATTGTTGGAACCAATTTTGGTTGATGGCAACACAAACCGTTCACCGTTGAGTATTACTGGTGAAGACCTCTTGATATCTTATCTAGAATTGATACTTCGCTTTTGTAATATATTTTGAGTTTGTACTTAGTAAAAGTGTAAAACCGAGATACGATCTTACTACTGCGTGTATCAATCAATCATGGTAAATACGGATATAAATAAGAGAATTCTTATTGATCACTTGAAGATACAAAGAAGACTCTCTAGTTTCTCTCTCTAGAAACACACACAGAAAGGTGTAGAATGACAGAAGTGTTCAACTGGTTCTAACTCAACCTATTTATACTAAGTGACTTAGCACCCAGCGTACCAACTGGTACGCCGGACCATATGGTATAAAATGCAATACAGAATCAGACACTATTTTTTTTTTGCGAGAAAGATCACAACTTGGGATCATATTGAACATGACATGCTGAACTACACTTCAATTTCAATTACTTCAGCACATAAGTCATGTCGATTACTGGTATAATTTGTCCATCTTAAACTCAGGCACAATCATACTCATAACATCAGGATATGTTATTATATTGATTAAGTTTACTTTGACCGATGTACCCCACACTATCAGACATACTCAGATATGTTTTTGCTTTTATATCACACTTTGTGATTTCATTTGTGATTGAATCAAATAATGATTGTATTCATGACATAGTCAACTGTGTTCCATGCAAAAAGAAATAAGAACGTTAAATCGTCTACCTTAAGGTCGATCTTGCGATACGCAGATAAGGCCTCGGATTTAACGAAATAAGAAAATAAAACAAGTTGAAATTGTATAACCCAACAACAATCAGGTCGGTACTCCCGTACACGCAGAGAAAGTCCGATGAGTTATACGAAACACCAAAGAAAATAAAGCAGAACGTCAAACGAACAACAATCAGGTCGATCTTTCGATACGCAAAGAAAGTCCGATCGTTTGACAAAATAAAGAAAATCAAACAAGTTTAAATCTTTGCAAAATGAACACATGTATACACAGTGACTTCTCATTTTCTTTTTCACATATCTTTTTCTTGATATATCATGAGATACGCATCAAGATGTTGTTCACTTGGTCAAGCATTAGTATTTAATGTGTTTATCCCATCTGAATACTTTCTGATTGAATGCCGAACCTACCAAGCACATCGAACAATGATCTTATGGCTTTTTAATCTAATTTATCCACGAGTCAGACACGTAAGCCAATGTACCATCATTTCCCAATTATGTCGGATACAATTTCTCATTTTTCAATGTTTTTGTATTTTTCCTTTTTCAATGTTTTTGCATTTTTTCATTTTTCTCTCCCATAAAATGAAAACTCTATTTTTGGATTTTCATTTTAACAAAAACACATAGACACTATTTTTGGTGTTTCAATTTTCTCCCCCTAAAATACAAACGAAATGCATTAAAGAACGAAAATTGACCTTTCGACATGGATACGTTTCAGGTTTAGCTTTCAGAAAACTTTCAGTTTTAAAATTTGATATCACATGTAATTTAATTTAAATCAGCAGAATACTCCTCCATCAGCAACTTTGGAATCACCGATAGGTCTTCTAAAAGTACCTGCATACTGGTCAATCACATCAGTTTATAAATGACCCGAAGCGAATAGCTTCTGGTCGACCAGTATCTTGATTTCCTTTCGAAACCACTTTAGGTTTCCAAATTTGTTGTTTTGGTAAATCAGTATCTGATGAACCAGTCACAGTCGATTGTGACGAACAACCTACATATGGAATATTTTGAAAACGAGGAATAAATCTTCCATGAGTACTGAAAAATGTAGGTTGATGTTCATCAAATACTCTGCCTTATTCATCAACGAATCTCTGTTTGGCAGATTTACCAACATGTGGAACCTTTCCTCGTCTTTGTGTAGAAGCAGCAGAAACCGGACAATCTTGTGCCATATGCCCTTTTTATCGGCAATTGTAACACAAACGATTGTGTACATTTCTTCGTTTTGGAACCTGCATAGCTTCACAAATATATTCATCTCCAAAATGATCATAAAAATTATCATATACCTGTTGACGATGATCATGAACCCATTTAGATGTTGGAATCTTTGGAGTAGAATTTGATCCACCAGAAGAATATTTTGCAGACTGGTTCTTCTTGTTCCTTGGATCAACAGTCTTCACAAATACTTTGGCAATTTTCTGAGCATCCACGCAATGTAGCGGAAATTCTTTATCCGAAAGTCAGTTTCATCAAAGTCAGTTTTTGAATTTGCTGATTTCTCTTTGTTAGTAGATGAAGAACCAGACACACCCTTTTGAGCTTCAGAATTCTCAGTACTCTTATCTGTTTCCTCTGTCTTTCCTTCAACAGATTTAGAACTAACAAATTCAGAATAATCACCAGTCTCAACCTTTGCTTTCAAATCATAAACGCCTTCTTTAAGACTTCCTGGTGGTGACACGGTTTTGTTAAACATCTTCTCAAAATTCTCATCTTTTGCCAAAAAACTTGTAAAAGATTGTGAGTTAGTAACATTGTTCAAAAGACGTTTTGAATCAATGAATTCAATCTTTAATTCAAAAATTCTTTGATGAGCTTCAGCCAACTCTTTTTCTGTTGCAATGAGCTTTTTTGCCACTTTATTAGTTTCATACTTTTGCAATCTTAACTCATCTAATCCAGCCAACAATTCCTTCTCGAGTTTATCTTCATTTCTTTTCTGAATATCCAAATTTGAAGTTTGCAACTTATTTACTCTTGCCAGTTCTCGCTTCTCATCTAACAACTTCTCCATATCAAGCTGATATGCTTCAATTTTAGCAACCGAGTCATCAGAAGCCTTGGTAAGTAAATCAAGTTTAATCTTGGACTTTTCAAACAAATTATTAAAATCATTGGCAGCATCCTCAGCTTCTGCCTTCCATTTCGCAACTTCCTTGACTAAGTCATCCTTTTCTTCAGATAACTTTGTAACTTTCTGTTCAAACTCCTGTCTAACACTTTGAAATTTTGATTCTTTCTCAACAAACTCTGCTTGAAAATCTGAAAACTTTGCTTTTTGAGAAGAAAATTCTTGAATTAGATCTTCTAACTTTTGTTGTTCATTTGCCAATTCTTCTATCCTTCTTTTATTTTCCTGAATCAACAACTCATTTTCCTTTATCAATCCTTCTATCTTCTTGTCTTTCTGAGAACAGAACTCACAAACAGATTCATAGCCACTATTTCCAGAACTGCTTATCTCAGATTCAGAATAAGAATCAGTTAATTATTCTTCAACATCATTATGAACAATTTGAGCAATCATTGCAGATGCGGGAATCCATGCAGACTCATCATCGGAATAGGGAGTACAAAAAGTACCTTTATCCGAAATAATAGCAGTTAAAGCAAGGGGTGGAGAATCACCAGAAGTTTGTCCCCAGTTATATTGTTTATCAACTTGAGAAACTAAAGCTGTTGGAGACTTGGATGGAGATGCATTTGATTTTGAACATTCATGAGCAAAATGTCCAAAATTGGAACATTTGAAGCATTTTGCTTTTGACTTATCTATTCCAACCTTGCCATCAGGATTTAAACTATGAAATCCTGTCTTTTTCTTGAATCTTTTAACTCTTTGAGCTAACATTGCCAATTGCCAATTTATATCCATTTGTTCAAGATTATCAGGATCAATTTAATCAAAATCTTCTTCAATTAGATTAGATGTTGTCAAACCACCATTCAGCAATCCATAATATGAAGATAACAAGGCGGAGATCAATGCCAAGTGCTCATCCGGTGTTTTCCTGAACCATGACCAGCAACAAAAGCTGTTTGAGATGGATTTAATGAATCAACACCAAATGATTTAGACTTTGCATTGATGCATGCAGAATTTTGACCATGATACACTTCAGGATTTTGGAATTGAGCAGTTGACTTGTTTGATGTCATCATTTCCATCTCTCTAGCATGAAGCTTTCCGGTTAAATCATGAAATGATAATGCAGAATATTCTTTATCATGAGTAAGCAATAATACATAGTTTTCCCACTTTTCCGGTAATGCTTCCATCAATTTCTCTTTCAATTCCTCTTAAGTCTTTTCAATTTTAACAACTTTCATCTCACTAATCAGATGTGAAAACCTTGAAACAAGAGCAGAAATATTTTCTTTTTCATAATGTTGAAAATTTTCAAATTCCTTGTTCAACACTTTTCGTCTACTCTTCTTATATTGGTCATTACCTTCACATCGAGCAGATAAAGCATCCCACAACTGTTTAGCTTTCTTGCAAGTACTGAATTGATGCAACAGCTCAGTAGGTAAAGCCATGGTAAGATAACCATAAACTTTTTGTTCAAGCTCATAACTTTTTCTTTCATCCTTATCAAAATCTTGAATTTCTTTATACTCTCCATCTGCAGTTGGACGTACATACAACTTTTGAATTGGAATCCATAAATCAATATCGTTTGTGCTGATGTATGCAGAAAAATGTTGCTTCCAATTTTGATAATCTTCCAACTTTAACAGCTTAGGAACTTTCCGACTTGTTCCTATTTCATTATCAAAATTGAGCATAGCTTGTACCGTGCTTTGCATAGCTGCAAATGCTTGGAAATCAGACATTTTTCACCGAAAGTAATACTTCAAAAACTTTAAACTAAAATACGAAGGTCTTCCAAGCGGATTTTGGAGGTCAAAACTGGACGGTACTGGCTATAGGCAGGTACAAGTCCTAGATCTCGTTGAGACGAACGTTTTGGCTGGTATTGGGTTCCGTAACTCTTTACGGTTCTCAAGTTACGTCAGTTTTAGTGAAGGTCACTTTTCTGCCAGCGGACCAAACCAAATTCAACGGACCAGTTCAGGATCAATCTAACTAGCGGACCAAATTTTTACCTGCGGACCACTTCCGGA
The DNA here is from genome assembly GCA_039602395.1 of Deinandra increscens subsp. villosa. Lineage (NCBI taxonomy): Eukaryota > Viridiplantae > Streptophyta > Magnoliopsida > Asterales > Asteraceae > Deinandra > Deinandra increscens. Next base: position 42,883,381 of record JBCNJP010000025.1, read on the forward strand.
TCAAATTCACCAGCGGACCAGATGCGGACCAAATATCCTCAGCGGATCAAATTTGGTACGGCGGACCAAATGGTACGGCGGAACTGCCAGCGGACCAGAAAGTAATTGCCACAGACCAAACTTTGAAGATTGCCTGGGCGGACCAGTTGCGGAGCAAGTGTTCTTCGAGCGGACCAGACGCGTTTCACGGGGATTTCGATGGATTTTTCGAATTTTTGACGTTTTGAGCTAGAAAATGGATCAGTAAGGTGCGAAATCACTCCAGAAACACTCAGAAATCATTTTTTATCACAGAAACACTCGGAATTGGAAGAATTTGATGAAAAATGAAGAAAACCCAAACTTTCTCTCTCTAAAAATCCAAAAATTGATCAAAAACACAGCAGTAGAGCAACTAAATGCTCTGATACCACTTGTAAAACCGAGATACGATCTTACTACTGCGTGTATCAATCAATCATGGTAAACACGGATTTAAATAAGAGAATTCTTATTGATCACTTGAAGATACAAAGAAGACTCTCTAGTTTCTCTCTTTAGAAACACACACAGAAAGGTGTAGAATGACAGAAGTGTTCAACTGGTTCTAACTCAACCTATTTATACTAAGTGACTTAGCACCCAGCGTACCAACTGGTACGCCGGACCATATGGTCCGCCGGACCATATGATACGCCACCTATGATATAGTCACTACAACACATTCTAAGACATGCTCACATAGATACAATACGCGAGACACTCATAGCATAGGGATATGCTCTAACAAAAAGTCTGTTTCTGTTTTAGCGGACTTGTATTTCTTCTTAGAGAACTTCTGATCTTGTACTTAGCGGACTTGTTTTACATTTAGCGTACTTGTTGATTTCTCAATACACATGTCTTAGCGAACTAAATTTGTTCCTAGCGGACTTGTTTACTTAAGCAGATTTGTTCTTGATCTTAGCGAACTTAACTTGTTCCTAGTGGACTTGTTAGCGAACTTGTTAGCAGACTTGTTTGTGTTTAGCGAATTTGTTAGCAGACTTGTTTGTGTTTAGCGAACTTGTTAGCGAACTTGTTACTGCTTAGAGAACTTGTTAGAGAACTTGTTTGTGTTTAGCGAACTTGTTAGCGAACTTGTTAACTCCTAGCGAACTTGAAGTAATGCTTAGCGAACTTGTCTGTCTGATGGAATATTCATTGCTGAATTCTATGTAATGATTGTTGTGTCAAACATTCCTTTTTGTCCTATGCTCTCTAGTAGTATAAATACAATTGAGAAAACCCTATTGGGGATACGCTACTCTTGGATTATTCTACAGAGAGCATTTTTGTGTGTGTTCTTGGTGTAGTGTGTGTTCTTGAGCTTTAGAAATCATCAATGGGTGAGCATTGATGCAGATTCAACCGAAATCGACCATCACACATGATTTCCACACTTGTGTGGTGAATCATATGAGAACAGTGTGCTCAAATCAGGTCCTAACACACATGTTGGACCTTGAAGAAAGAAATTGATAAGGCTGGTAGAAATCACTCAAGGACAATGCAATACTCAGATTTCAGTAAATCTCAAGCTAACTAGTTGATTTCTTTGGATTTAGCCAAGAACAGTTCGTACTTTTTCATAGTCTGTACTTGAGAATGTTTTTTCAAATTCATTTTTTTGATGATTCTTTGTTAAAATTGATGGATTGCGAGCATTTTACACCTAAAACCGAACTAATAGGCACTGATTTCACTCAAAAACATCAAGTTTTGAAGATTTTAGAGGCTAAAAGTCGTGATTTTGGTGTTCTTCACATAATCTTACTATTCCAACAAATTAGGTCATTTAGAGTGGTTTTTGGAGTTTGTGTTAGTTGAATCAAATGATCCTACATAAATTTCGAGACTACTGATGTTCTAAAACACAGATTTCGTTAACTTTGATTTTTAAAGTTTGAATTTGCTCAAGAACAAGTTGTTCAAAATTTGACCAAGTCTGGAAATTTACCTTTTCAAATTTATTATGGAAATCTCACTTGCTAATGACTAATTATGTTTGTTATTGTTTGTGAATGTAGGATTCGTGCGAATTTAAGCGTTCTACAAGCATTCGAGCATTTTGAACCAAGTGCTCAATCCGTCTGAACCGTTAGTCAATTTAGCAAGTTTGTGCTAAATTTTTGTGTTTCTCACCTCCAATGGCTGAAGGGACCCAGTTTGCTCCTGTCATGCAAGGAAACAACCGCACACCTAAATTAATGGGTGCAAGTGACTTCGATGATTGGAAAGGGAAGTTTGTACTGTTTTTGGAGTATGTTGACTATGATCTATTGACTTCAATTGTTGAAGGTCCAGCTGTGTTTGAAATTAAAGAAGCTACCACTGTTGGTGCTGCTGTCACGGTTGCTGACACTCCAGCAACCAAGAAGAAGATTCCAAAACCTTTGGATAAGCTGACTCCTGCTGAAAAAGCACAAAGGAAGATTGACATGCGTGCATTGGGTTCAATCAAGATGGTACTAAATGATGATCTGCTACATCAGTTTCGTGAAGCCACCTCAGGCCATGAGATATGGGTTGGTTTGGAGAAAAAGTATGAAGGCAATCCGGCTACCAATGAGAGAAGACTTGAAAAGTTGAAGTTAGCTTTCAACACTTTTGCTCACAAACTGGAGAGTCGTTTGAAACTCATGTTAACCGTTTCAGCAGAATCATTACTGAAATGACTACCAAGAAAATTCGTCCTGATTCTGGAGATATCATTAGGAAGATCTTGCATTCTTTTCCTCAGGAATTTGCCTCCTATGTCACTTATCTGATTGAAAGTACTGATTTGACACAGGCTGACTATCTGGATATGATTGACAAGATTCGAGACTATGAAGTAAGAGCAGTTGAACGAAGTGGTAAGTCACTCATGGGCAATGTGACTTCAAGGAGTTCATCTTCCTTAGCTCCTAATGTTGCTTTTGCTGCTTCTACTTATGAGGAGAATTATCAGTTTTCCAACTCTTCTGGTTCATCATTGCCTGCAATTGCTCCATCTCCTGTACCAGCTCCTGTTCAAACTGAAGTGTTTGCATCACATGCCACCCATCAGCCTACCAATGTGACATATGTTCAACAACCACCATCTGGGTACATGGTTCAACAGTCAGCACCAATTTAAATTAACAACACCAGCATGGATCAAGATTTGTGCAATGCTTTCCTGGCTTGCATGAATTCCCAAATGTCTGGAAACATTGAGACAATGACTGTATGTCAAGAAGATCTTGATCAAATATCTGCTGATGATCTGGAAGAGATCGACATTAAGTGGCAAATGGGTATGATTGCTGCCAGAACAAGGAAATTCTTCAGAAGGACTGGGAGGAAGCTGTTTCAACCTCCTTCAAATGCCAACATAGGATTTGATAAGTCCAAGGCTCAATGCTACAACTGCCAAGAGCTCGGACACTTCGCACATGAATGTCCAAAACCAAGAACGTGGAATGTTCTTGTAAGCTCGGGTGGAGGTAATCAGACTTTTCAGAAATAAGCTGGCAATGGAAACCAGTCTTATCAGAAGCAAGGAAGTTCATTTTACCAGAAGCCACAGAATGGAAATTCTAATGTCTCTCATCCTGGATCGTCAAGCTCACAACCTACTCAAAGGGTTGACAATGCAGGCAAGGCATTGGTTTCACTAGACAGTGGAAACTAAAACTGGACTAGTTCCTCACCATCTCAATCTTCAAGCCAGTCAGACTATGCACTAATGATTAACTATGATGAAGAAGAGAACCCTGTGTAATTTGAATTTGACCCTCTTTTTCCAACTAACTTCTGTTTGATGGCAGGAATCGATGAGATACTTGAAAAATCCTCACCTGCGGTTGGAAAAGCTACTACTGTGACTCCCTCAGAGGTTGAGGTTGAAGCTGGCAAGCGTTTTCTTGAATGCAAAAAGGAGACATTCCAGATGAGGTAAAATCTTAACTATGTTCAGAAAAATGTCTTCAAACTGTCGCTCGCTACCGCGCATACAACCTAGAGTTGCATGCTAAGGTGGCAGAGAGCGAAAGTCAAGTTGAGCTTCTTCAAGCAAATGAAAAAGATTTTTTGGTCAAAATTAAATCACTCCAAGATGACATTAAGGTCATGAAGCACACGGAATCTAATTTAAAAATCCAAATTGCTGATCTTTTAAACAAACTGACTTCTCTGAGAAACAGCTATGCTGAAGTTCGAGAAACCATTGATTTGATGAAATTGAATCCTGAAACTTTGGGAAGTGCTGTAGCAAAGGACATAATGTAACTCCCCCTCGTCATGTGCAGTATCTGTTCACCAGTTAAAACATATTCTTCGAACAAACTCCCCCTCAACTTGATGGAAGCTTAATCCTTGAATACTTGACGATGCACAGTTTCTTTCATCTTTATCAACACCTTCAGAAGACTTGAAGTTGTGATACACTCATTCCTTGGAGTACCTGGCCAACATAAATAATCTTGGCGCAAAACTTCTCTTCGAGAATCCAAGATATAGATTTTGAAAATGTTTTTCGTATCTTGTGTCGATCAATCGAAAACAAATAAGAAGTAAAATCTTTTTGGCTTTTAGAAAGTTTATATCAAAACAAACCTAAAATCTTTTTGATTTTTCAAACTTATGCTAAAACACACCAAAAATCTTTTTGTACTTTTCTAAACTTAAATGTAAATGCAATGCAGAAACAAACTCTATTTATGGTATTTTGCGAGAAAGATCACAACGCAAGATCATATCAGACATAACGCATCTATCACATTTCAATTTCGGTCTTAATCATCATGAAAGCCAAGATAATCACAAATACAACATTTATGTTTATTTCAGCACGCACCAATCATTTTTATCGTTTTCAGATATGCTTAAGGTAATTTTTTTTTGTCATGCACTGATAACTCGGCCTCCACTCTATCAGAAATACTAGCAAATCATCATTTTTAACATATAGAAGCAAATTTGCTTTTAAATTTAATCATCCTTGATGAGTCATGCAAAAATAAAACAGAACCCCAAATACCTAGCAATCAGGTCGGTCTTGTGGACACGCAGAGAAAGCCTAAGTATTTGAGAAAATAAGAAAGCAAAACAAGTTGAAATTGTATAATCCAACAACAATGAGGTCGGTTCTTCCGAACACGCAGAGAAAGTCCGATGGATTATACAAAACACCAATAAAAATAAAGCAGAATGTCAAACGAACAACAATCAGGTCGATCTTTCGATACGCAGAGAAAGTCCGATCGTTTGACAAAATAAAGAAAATCAAACAAGTTTAAATCTTTCACATTTAAAACATGCATTCATCAGGATATCTCATTATTCTATTTTTGTCAGAATCATCACATAGCATTCATCAAGAAGCAAACAACCAAAGATTATCAGGCAAGCTTTATGTTTATATCTTACTTGCAAATGCCAGATTAGTCATGCACATTTACAGATTATACAAGTACCTACAACCTCTAGACTTAGTCTATCCATGGCAGATAACGTATATGCTGATGTACTATCATTTCCCGCTTTTGTCGGATCAATTTCTCAAATTTTCATCATTTTTTAATATTTTCCAATTTCTCCCCCTAAAATTCAAACAAATACTATATTTTTTTGAACTTTCAAATTTTCTCCCCCTAAGAATATGAACGAAAGAAAAATGAATAACAAAAAAATGAAAATGATCGATCAACACTTGACACAATTTTTGAAAATGATATTTTTGAAAATCAGTTTTTCAATGATAAGAACAATGTATTTGAACTTAAAACCACAAGTATCTCACTGTCAGCAATCTCTCGATTACTAATAGGTCTTCCTGAAATACCTGCAAACACTGGAAAATAGTAAGTTCTTAAGACCCTAACCCTCATCCCCAACAATGGTAGGTCGTCCAGTGTCTTCAACAAAATCTGTGTTGGGCGTGGAGACAACTTTCGGTCTCTATTCCTGTTTTGGTTTGATGATTTCTAGTGAACCATTGTCAACTGATGAGTAACAATCAGAACTACTACCCAATTTTTCCGAAAGAGGCTTCTTTTGCCATGAAAATTTAGTATTGGGTATTGGCTCACTAAAAATGATGCCATCAAGATCAACATACTTTGTATGTTTGGCATTTGATGATGAATTGTTAGCTGTCGTAGGACAATTATTTGCATAATGACCTTTCTTACGACAAACATAACAAAGTCTTTTACCAGTTGGATTGATAGAAATCGGTTTTCCAAACTGATCAGTCAGACATTCATCATAAACTTTTGAAAACACAGGTTGAAATTTCTTTGGTTTATGAAATTTTGGAAAACATTTTGGAGAATCAGAATCATCTCCATAACCAAAGAATTTACTTGATGATAAGACCTGTTAGAATTAGCATAATAAAATGAATCTGAATTGTTACCGCTTGGTGGTCTAGCATCATATATACAAGAAGACTCTTCAAAAGAAGGCTTTTCATCTGTTGAAGATACTTTCTTTTTCTAACATTGTGGCTTCTTATCTGAAAACACCGTCTGCTTCTTTATCTTCTTTGGTTTGACTTTCTTCTTGTAGAAATCCTCAGTCGGCATTTCTTGTTCTTCAAATCCCAAACCAACATTCTTTTGCTTGTCTTTATCGTGAACATAATATGGTATCTCATGACCCTGTTTGGCAAGCTTTGTAAATTCATATTTGATTCCTATCACATCATTATTCCCGGAAATCAAAGACTCATCTATCACAATCTCAGAAAACTTTGGCATTTTCACCTTTCCTGGATTTCCATAAAACACCTTTTCTTTTTCAAGAAATGTAGATTTGGAAGCAAACTTCAACCCGTTGCGGTAATCAACCTCCTTTTTATTCTTCTTTGATTTGGACTTTGTTTTCTTTCCTGAACTGGTATCAGCAAATTTTGAATAATCATGTTGTTCAATACCAGATGGTATAGCTAGAACAGAAAGTTCAATATCAATAGGAGCAGGAACTTGATGAAGACTCGCATCTTTACCATTCTCCTGACACTTTTCCAACTTATACAAATAATTCAGGAAAGTTGGTGAATTGTTGCAATTTTTCAATTTCCTTTGCAGATCAAAGATCTCAATCTGTTGGTCAGATATTTTCATATTAGCTTCCGACAACTCTTTTTGCAAAGCAATGTACTTATCAGACAATTTGTTATAATCAATATATGACATTGTCTCAAGCGACACTCTTCCAGAACTTCTGTAGTAACTTTCTCTACCCGTTTCTTATAGTAAAGAACATCTTGTTTCAAAATATTATTTTGACTTTGAATCTCACCATTTTCATCACGCAACTTTGTAAGTTCTTCCTGATGTTGAGTTACTCTATCGGCAACTTCGACAGCAGCTTTACTAACATTTTCATATTTTTGTTGAAGAGGATAACATTTTGCAAATAATGCAATCAAAATCTTCAACAACTTCCTTTTCCTTAGCTAGAGCTTTATTGCATTCTTCAACCAACAAATTCTTCTCTTTCAACCAATCTTCCTTAATACTAGAAAATTCCAAACACTTTGAACATGATGTAGATACATCCTTTTGAATTTTGGCAGCGAAATCATCACAAACTTTACTTTGCCATTTCTTCAATTCCTTTGTCAGAAAATTATTTTCTTCAGTCAACTTGCCCACCTTATTCTCTAACTCTTTTATTTTACCTTGAAACTTCAAATCTTGATCAACCTTTTCTTGAGAAATTTTAGATATATGTTCCTCACAGTGTGTCTTTACAAAATCCCATATCAGTTTTGCTTTTCGCCACTTCCTGACTTGACCTTTAAGAATAATAGGCAAAGCCAACAGAAGTAGTGCAGCAGCTATTTCATTTTGATCATATGATTTCCTTTCTTCACTTGAAAAGTTGTGCATCTCCTTAAAATGACCATCACTATAAGTTGGATACATATGTTCATTTGTAACCGGTAACCACAAATTTTTATCCAAATCATTAACATAAGCTCTAAAATTTGTTGCCCAACCATGATAATCTTCAAGATTTATCAACTTTGGCACATTCTGACGATGACGCTCAACGAATACTTCAATTTCATACATTTTGGAAATTGTGAAATTGATCTCAAAACTTCAAACTTGAAAACGAAGGTCTTCTAAGAGAATTTTGGGTACCAAAACTGAGGGTACTGGCTGTTAGGCTAGTAAAAGTGTAGATCTTTCCGAGACGGTTGTTTTGGATGGTATTGGGTTCCGTAACTCTTAACGGTTCTCAAGTTACGTCAGTTTTCGTGAAACAACCCAAAAATCCCAACTTTGTCCGAACTTGATCCGAGCCTGTTCCGAACTTCCTCCGAACCACCTCCGAGCCTACTCCGAACGTTAGCCGAACAAGACCGGACTCTCACCAAAACAAGAATGGCCAAACTTCGTCCGAACTCTCTCCGAACTGGGAGTTCGAAGCGGTTATTTTTCAGTTACTCCGAACATCAGACTAGTTCGGACACTCTCGACATAATTTTTGCGATTTTGAGAGAATTTGGATGAGATTTTTGACAGGAACTCAGGTAAAACCCTTAGAAATGTTTTAGAAATGAAAAGCACTCGAAAAGCTCAAAGATTTACTCGTTTTTGAATGAAAACAACTCGGTTTTTATCAAGAAAACGACTACGATCAAAGGAAACGCAATAGAGCAACCTGGATTTGCTCTGATACCAGTTGAAAAACCGTAAGACGGATCTTACTATAGGTTTGCTTGATCGTAGAGTGAACACGAGACGTAAATAATAGTTTGTTTTATTGAAATCAACAAAGACTCAATTATAAACTCTCTCTGAAGTTCTCTAGAGAAACACTCTAAAAAACACATAGTTAAGAACTGGTCTCTCTCTCCTCGTTGCAACATTCAAAGCACAAGTTCCTATATATATACGTCTGGGCCGATCTCCGTCCGGTTCGGACCTAGTTCGGCCGGCAGCTTGAACTTGTCTTGAATCTTCACATCGTCTCGTTCAGATACTTCACATAACGCATAGATTATTTAATTATTGATGCAGGATGCTAAGTACAAGTGATCACAACTTCAAGTCTTCTGAAGCTGTTGATAAAGACCAGAGATACACCAGTCATTGTCAAGTATTCAAGATCAAGCTACAATCAAGTTGAGAAGGAGTTTGTTCGAAGATTCATTTCATCGAATGAACAGATTCTACACTTGAGGGGGAGCTTGGTTGAAGATACAGGTTTGATGATATAGAAGAGTAGAGATACTGCACACGACGAGGGGGAGTTTGTTGATACCTGATATGTGCGTCATGTGAAGTATTAAGCAATGTTCAAGTTCAAGCTAAAGTATGAGTGGCCGAACCAGGTCCGAACCTATAGTTCGGACTGGCCGAACCAGGTCCGAACCTATAGTTCGGACTGGCCGAACCTGAGGTTTGGACGAGGCTCGGTCAGCTGGGTATATATAGAAGTTTGGACGTTGTAATTAGTAGTTCTGAGCGTGTGAGAATTCTGTTACGTGTGTGTTTCTGAGTGTGTTTCTCTGAGTCTGTTTCTGAGTGTTTACTGATTGTAATTGTTTGTTGTGATCAATAAAACAATCGGTTAATTACGTTTCGATGTCCGATTAGCTAGATCAAGTAGACGATCCGATGCTCACGCATATTCAATGTCGCGACTTAGAACTGGTTCGGGTCTCACTAGGGAGATACTTGATAGTGCTGCTGAGCACCCGCTCAATCATAACTATTACTGTGTCCCCAAATTAACCAAAATCAATTCAAAGAGCCATATTAAGTTCATTAACCCCAGCATGATTCCAAGTGCTTCTGAACTCAATCGTTGTACGACCAATTGGCTGACGCCAAAACTGGTTCTGGTCTCCCACTGGTTGATGAAACACTTAAATTTGGTGATTTCGATGCAATTTCTTTAAATTCTGTTAATACTAGTATCTCAGAAGCATATATGCAAAAGGCTGCTGAAACCGAGTTTCTAAATTTGTGTACTCAAAACACATCAGAAGGTCAATCATTTCTGTTTAATGAAAACTATGAAGTTTTTAACTCAAACAAAAATTTGAAAAGGGCTAAAACCATCCGGAGGCGTAAGCCAAAGGAGAAAGTTGTAACTGAGAAACTCGAGAGTCAGCAGGCTATCATTGATGATGAGTTTAGTCGTGCATTGTCCGAAATGGCATTGAAGCATGGTAAGACAGTTATGCACATACAAGTTGGTCTTACAATAACCGATGGTAAGGTGATCATTGTTCCTGTTGCACAACCAAACACTCAAAAGATGCCTGCTTAATCAACTTCTGCATCTATGTTTCTCAAACCAAGTGAAGCATCCGTCAGCATAGCTCCCAATGAGGGTGGAAAATCCACAATGGTTCTATTCAAAGCAAATGATTCTAAGAAGAAAAGAGCACAAAGTGAAACTGGTTTGACTCGTCAACCAAGTGTTGAAGATATGCCTGCTGGGGTCGAGCTATATGCTGTTACTGTTGATGCTCCTGAAACTGAGAACACACCAAAGAAGAAGAAACAAACTAGGAGGAGAAAGGAGAAGACTGTCACTGAAACTGATAAGGCTGAAAGTGCAACGTCTAATGAGCCACAACCAACGGCTCCCCAAGTTGCTGAGCTACCTCTTGTGGTTAATCCTAGTGGAGCAATTGAGACTATGGGATGTTCAGTTTGTGGGAATCAACACCATTATGCAAGTGTGTGTGTGTACAACACGGGTTATCGTGCTTATAATAATGCTCCAATACCTCCTGTGCACTTCTACCAACAACAGCAAGTTGTACCTCAAGGAAATCAATTGGCCTCGATGTATTATGGGAATTATGGTGAGGACTTTATGGATCAACAACTTGATACCATGTTTCAGCAATCTTACCCGAATCAACCTTATGTTCCAAATCAAGCCCCGTATGCCCCTCGAGGTTTGGGAAGGAATACAAGTACTTTCAGGCCAAAAGTTCAACAACCAGTGAGGATGTATGCACCTAATCCTATTCCAGTAAGATCTTGGACGCCGCGACCAAGGCCTGCTTTTCTACCAAGGCCTGTCATGGTTCAACAAACTGTCCTGGCTCCACGACCAAGTGCTACAACTTCATCAACTCCTCCTGCTGTAGTTTTAGCACCAAATGCCCCGATAACAAAAAAGGCACCCAAGAAGAAGACCCCAGGTCAATCTGGCCAGGGTCCATCTCAAAACTAATCACTTTCTTTTTCATGTGCAGGGGCTGGCCCATAGTGCTGCCAACGCGTGGTACTTAGAGAGTGGCTATTCCAGGCACATGACGGGGAACAAGGACCTGCTGTATGATGTCAAAACAATATCACATGGTGGTCCTGTTGCCTTTGGAGGTGATGTTCGAGGGTGGTAGAATAGTCGGAAACGGTCTCTTGACCAATGGAGAAATTTCATTTGACAAGGTTAATCTGGTGTCCAATCTGAAATTCAACCTGCTAAGTGTATCACAAATCTGCGACAACAAGATGCCGATGTTCTTCGATGACCGTGAATGCTAAATTCTGAAGCTTGGATTCAAGATTCACAAAGATCATATTCTATTTTGTGTAAAACGGAAAGGGAACATGTATGCTTTGGATATGTCTGTTGCAAGGCCGACTGGTCCTTGTAGCATGCTTCTTGGCGAAGGCATCAGAAGATGACTCTACTTTATGGCATAGGCGGATGGGGCATGTAAACTTTCGGAACATGAGCTGCCTTGTTAGGGGGAACACATTGACGGTGTGCCAGAGAAGGAATTCATCCACATCGACAACTGTGTAGCATGTCTGAAGGGTAAACAACACAAGACGTCCCACAAGCCAAAGCCACCGGGTAGAACGACAACAATACTTCAGCAACTCCATAATGGCCTCTTCGGGCCAGTGAGCATCATGAGTTTAGGGGGAAAGTCATTCTGCCTGGTTTTCACAGATGATTACTCCAGATACTCGTGGGTGTTTTTCCTGAAAGAGAAGTCTGAGACAGTTGAGATTTTGGAGGATTTTGTCACACGAATCGAGAACAGATGCAGAGAGCGGGTTAGAATCATCAGATTAGACAATGGGTCTGAATTCAAGAATCAGACATTTGACGCGTTTTGTAATGAAAAAGGCATAACTCGACAGTTTAGTTCACCGTATACACCGCAACAAAATGGAGTGGCTGATCGGAAGAACAGAACTATCATCGAGGCTGCTAGAACAATGCTTGCTGATTCTAACTTAAAATTATCTTTTGGGCAGAAGCTGTCAATACAGCCTGCTATGTCCTGAACAAAACACTCTTGGTTAAACATGCTAACAAGACGCCATTCGAACTGTTTTCTAAAGTAAAACCGAATTTAAAGCGACTAAAACCCTTCGGATGCGCTTGTACTGTTTTAATTCAGTAGGATCAGTTAACAAAATTTGCTCCTCGGGCGGATGATGGTTATTTTGTTGGATACTCGATGACCTCTGCTGCCTATCGAGTGTTCAACAGAAGAACTCAGGTTGTTGTTGAGTCGTGAAACATTACTTGTAATGAGCACACTCAGAACACTAGAGATCCTGCTCCGGATAGTATGTATGACCTTGAGTCGTTTTCTTCTACTTTTAGTATGTTCGAATCTGATGATGTAGGTAATTCATCTGCTGTAGCTGATCAAGGAAATGAAGCTGCCAATCCTATTGTTGATATGCTTGCTCCTATTACTTCATCGATCCTGAATATCATCTATTCGGTCGATCCTCCGGAGTTATTAAGGGGAAATCAATCAACACCTTCAAGTGATGTCAATGGCACTTCAACTTCTACTTCAACACTTGAACAACTAACCATTCAGATTAATGAACCTGTAAGTGTGGAAGCAGAACCAGTACAAGCAACAGCTGAGGCAGACAACACTGTAGAAATTGATGCTGTAACGCATGATTCTGACTCAGATGACGTAACAGAAATTGATACCGGAGAGACTCCTGGCGATGACCTACAAATTGGAAATCTGGACTCGTCTATTCCAGCACCTGATGTTGAAGAGACTCGAATTCACAAGATACATCCTACGAGTCAGATCATCGGGCCAGTTGATAAACGTCTCACCCGGAGTCAGTCGAAGGAAATGCACACATGTTTGTATTCTTGTTTCATTTCACAAGAAGAGCCTCCCACTGTTGTTGCTGCCCTTTTGGATGATAACTGGATTGAAGCCATGCAAACAGAGTTACTACAATTCAAATTGCTCAATGTCTGGCATTTGGTTGATCCTCGAATGAGTGCAAAGCCTATAGCTGTCAAATGGATTTTCAAAAACAAGAGAGATGACCGTGGCATCATTATCAGGAATAAAGCCCGTTTAGTTGTGAAAGGGTACATGCAAGTTGACGGCATTGATTACGAAGATGTCTACGCGCCTGTCGCTCGTCTGGAGGCAATACGGATCTTTCTGGCATATGCCGCATCAATGAATATCACTGTTTATCAACTTGATGTAAAGACCGCATTCCTCTACGGAGAGCTTGATGAAGACGTGTTTGTAGAACAACCTCCGGGGTTTGTTGACAAATCTTTTCCTAAGAAATGTTACAAACTGGACAAGGCCCTCTATGGTCTGCACCAAGCCCCAAGGAAGTGGTACGAGACGTTATCGACATATCTGCTGTCAAATGGTTAGAAGCGAGGGTGTAATAGATCAGACACTATTCATTCGACATGTTGGTGAAGATATGTTGTTAGTGCAAGTATATGTCGACGACATCATCTTTGGTTCAACCAACGTCGGCCTATGTCATGCGTTTGAGGAACTAATGAAGAAGAAATTTGAGATGAGTGCAATGGGTGAATTGACGTTTTTCCTTGGAATTCAAGTGAAACAGAAGCCTGATGGCATTCTTATCAGCCCTGCTCTCAAGTGCTATGGATTCAGAATCAGCTGCTGGATTACGGTTTGAATTTCATAGGTACCCCTATTCATATAGATAATACTGATGATGTTTCCATTGTTAAAAATCCCATTCAGCATTCTAAGACTAAGCATATTGAGATTAGATATCATTTCATTAGGGATTGTGCCGAGAAGAAACTAGTCACTTTAGTCCATGTTAGTTCAGATGATCAGTTAGCAGACCTTTTCACTAAGCCATTTGATATGTCTAGGTTTAACTTTCTGATTAGTTCTGTAGGCATGATTAATAATGACTGAGACTTCTCCATTCCCTAGTATGTTAGTATCTTGATTTCATAGGTTTAGTAACTTAGGAGTGTTATCTGTTTTCCTTTTATGCTTGTTTAATTCTGTTTATATCTTTACCTCTTAAAATTTTAAAGTTTTTGCTATTTTGACTCCTTGAATCACTTTCCATGTTTGTTTGACCTTGATTTAACCTAAACACCTTTGTTTATGGTTGTCTTATGTCAAGTTCCATTTAAAAGACCAAAAAGATTTTTCCCGTTTATTTCTGTTTTGTGTCAGTCTGTCGTGCCGTAATGTGGAAGATAAACCAAAAACATTGAAAAATTGACAAAAAAAAACAACAAAAATAGTGTCTATATTGAATTTCAATAAGTGTTTTTAAACACATGTCAAAAAACAATGAAAAATCAAATTTCTTTGGTCTGTGGTCGGACAAAATGTGTAGAACATGATATGATTCTGGTCTGGTAGATCTAACCATAGGATATGATCCAATCGACAGGTAATTCTATCATTTTATGTGTCGGTAGGCTCAACATACTTAGAAGTAGACTATTTCTGTGATTACACATTAATTTGCATGAAAATGTGAACCTTTGTAAGGAAAAATAGAGCTTGGAAGATTTCCGGCTGAAATGCCAATTTTACTAGTTCCGGCTGAAGTTGAAGTTGAAGCGGAATTCACACTTCAAGCGGAACAGGCAGTTCAAGCGGAAAGAAGCAGTTTTGTTTCTTAGTGAATATTCCGGGTGAACTCGTTTATCCACCAGATAAAGAGTTCAACCTGACTTTTCCTGAGAAGTCTTTTCAGAAGTCCAATCCTGCAAAAGCTTCTCGTATGCTTCTAAATCTGATTCAAGCCGCTCTCCTAAAGTAGATTGTTGCTGCCAACACGCAAGTCATTCTGATTGTCGATGTTTATTCTTTTGGTAGTTTATATTTGACTTTTATGTTTACGGTCTAGATTAGATCGCATAAGATCAATGGCTGTCATTGATCTCATCAGCACTATATATAGCATGTAATCTCTTAGTTTACACACACTGTCATCACTTGTAATAGTGTAGCTTTGAGTTAATGCAAATAGTGCCGAATATTCGATATATCGTTGTTTTTACTATTCTGCAAATCAAGCATTTACATTATACAAGAGCTTAATATCGCTTAAGTAAAGTGAAATATAACTTTAATTCCGCAGGGTTATATTTGCAAGTAAAGGGCTTAGTTTTAGTTTATTCATAACTAATACGATCCTACAAGTGGTATCAGAGCCTTGGCTCTCACTTTGAAGACTTTCTGTGCTTCAAAGTCGATACTTTACTTGCTTACTTTACAAGCTTTGTTGTTTTATCTTTCTAAAAAGTTTTTCAAAATGAGTGATTTCAGTTTAAGTTGCCCAAATGGCTCCTCCAACAAACCACCAATGTTCACTCCTGATGACTTTGGTACCTAGAAACTCAAGATGGAAGGTTTTGTTAGGATTTTGGACCGTCGTATTTGGAAATCCTTCACTGAAGGACCCTACTCACCAATGGTTTCATCTGCTGATGATGCAGAAGTCAAAATACCTAAGCCATTAGATAAATATGTTGAATCTGACTACACTGCTCTTGAATTTGACCATAAGGCATACTGGACTCTACAGGCTGCACTTCCTAATTCCATTTTAAGTGGGTTTAAAGGATATAAAACTGCATTTGACCTGTGGAATGCCTTAAGTGAAATGTATGAAGGAACCAGTGAAGTAAAAGAAAACAAGAAAGATGTTTTAAAACAAAAATATGAAAACTTTACTTTTAAATCTGGTGAAACAATGACAAACCAGTACTTGAGATTTGTCTCATTGCTTGTGAACTCCAAAAAGTGGATGTTAAACTAGAACAAGTAGATGTGAACAGAAAATTCCTACGTTCCCTGCCTTCTGTGTGGACAGTTTACACAGTAAGCATCAGGGAATGCAAGAATTTGAAAAAGATGAGACTCAGTGAACTTCATGGCATACTCAGTGCTTATGAAATGGAACTAGATCTTAAACAAAGCTCATCTTCTGAATCAACTCAGCTGTTCTCATCTACACTAGTAACCACTGATTTTAACAGTCAAAGGTCATCTAACTCATCATCATACTCCTCACCTATAGTCAGTTTCCCTAAGACACCAAGGTGTCAAGAGAATTTTTCAAACTCTTTTGAAAGTTCTCACAATGCTCATGTAGCAGCTGACTCTTATCAAGGTTTCATACCTGAAGATCTTGAATGCATAGGTGCTGATGATATAGAAGAAATGGATATAATGACCCAACTTGCCATGGTTTCTGTAAGAGCTCAAAGGTTTTACAAAAGGACAGGTAGAACCTACAAGGGAGCAAAAGGTGCTCACATAGGCCTTGACAAAAGCAAAGTCAAATGCTACAACTGTCACCAACTTGGTCACTTTGCAAGAGAATGCTCTCAACCAAGAAGAGAAGGACAAAATCAGAACCATGCTCAAGGGAAAAATCATGGAGGAAGCAACTCAAACAAAAACAATTCTGGAAACAACTCAGGTTCACACCCCACCCCACCAAAGCCAACCGGAAGTCAAAACCATCAGAACGTGGTAGCTGCTGTAGCAAATCAAACATCATGTGTTGAATGGGAAGATTTCGTTGCTGAGTTTGAACCCATCAACTATGCTTTAATGGCCAAACAGGACTCCATCATAGAACAAGTGGCAAAATATCGAAATCACAACACTGATTTGATTGATGAAGTTTCAAACTTAAATGAGTTAAAGGAATGTTTTAAGAAAACTGAATCATCATACATTTCAAAAATTGAAAACTTAACCAAAGAGTATGAACAGTTAAAACAAACCAACTCAGTGCTTGAAACACAGCTTGATGACTTGCTGTCAAAACTTGAAAAATCAAGAAATGAAACCAAAGATGCCAAGGCTGAGGTTGATGTTCTTGAGATCAAGCTGAAAGATGCTTTGTTTAATTGTGATAAATTTCAAACAGCAAACAAAAAGGCTGAAAAACTGTGGATGGGAGGGATGTATGGTAAAGCAGGTGTTGGCTATAACTCTGTTGAGCCACCAATTGAATACTCACCTGCAATCAAACCAATTGAAGCTTTAAAATCAGAATGCAAAGTTAGTCTCACAGTTGATGACATTTCATCACAATCCAGTTCTAAAAACACTGTTGAGTCTAATAAAATTGATGTCACTGCTGCCAGCACATCTGCTTCAGCTGACCAATTAAACATTTTGAAACCATCAATTGCTGTTCCTCCACCAACTGTTTATGAACCTAAGGATTCAAAAGTTGGAGGAAAGCAACCTGAGCAACCAAAGGGAAGTCAAACTCAAAGGTTTGGTCAAGTAAATTTTAATCAAGTAACCAAAATTGAGTCTCCCAGAAAATTTGAAACCAAAATTGTTGAGTGCATGTGCTGTGGTGAACAAGGTCACCTAGCTGCTGTCTGTCAGTTTAACCCAATGAGTAAAGTCAGACCATTTCAAAAACCAAAACCTGTTTTGAAACCAAAGGCTGATTTTCAAAAGAAGCTCACAGGAAGAATCTCACCTGTGAAAAACCACACTTTGAAGCATTTTGGATCTGAATCCAACAGAGTTTTAGTTGGTAATGATAGAAATGGTAGTTTCACTGTTTTAAAGCAAAATTGTTTTCCGGTTGAAGTTCAAGCGGAACATTTTTCCGCTCGAACTCATGTTCAACCGGAAAATAAATTTCAACCCAGATCAGCTACTGCTCCAAAGCAGAGACCTCAAGTTCATTTTGCTGATGGGTTTGAACATTTTGAAGCTCAAGGAAGAAGAAACCCCTCCAGAGGAAAGGTCACCTCTAGAGAAAATTTTTCAAGAAACAGCAAACCCAATCAATTTGAAACTGTATTTGCAAATGGTTCAAGTGGAAATCATTATGTTCCACTTCAGGGGGGGAGTTTATATCAAAGCAAACATTTTCCTCAAAGATTTTCAAAATCACCTGAAAGAACTAAGTTGGTTAATCAAGAAAGTGAAAAACTTAAGAAACTAACCAACAAGCAAAGAAAGTTTAAAGAATATAGGGATAGAAAAATTGCTGCAAAAAGGAACACCAAAGATGAAAGGTCTAGTCAAACAAGTGCTCAGTATGAGAACTTCAGTTTGGACAATGATGATCTGTTAAATGAAGCTCCAGTCGTTAATACTCTAGTACTCAAAGAGTACAGGTATAATGATGCTTATGGCAGACCCAAGACCACTCAGGCTTGGGTCCCCCATAGAAATTAATCATTTCTGATATGTGCAGGTGCAAAATAAAGGCCAGAATAGCCTATGGGTAGTTGACAGTGGTTGCACTTGCCACATGACAGGGAATAAGCACATTCTGGAAAATACAAAAAGAATCAATGGAGGACCAGTTGCCTTTGGAAGCACAAAAGGCCATATCACAGCACAAGGTGATGTGACAAATGGACTGGTAAAATTTGACAAAGTCAATTTTGTTGATACATTGAATTTTAATTTGCTCAGTGTCTCACAAATGTGTGACAAGAACTTAAATTTAATGTTTAATGAGAAAGAGGCAATAGTTCTCAAACCTGGTGTTAAAATTCCTGATGAATTGATAATGCTTAAGGCACCTAGGAGAGATGGACTATACATTCTGGATATGTCAGTGGCTACACCTTCATATGGCACTGCTTGCTTTGTATCCAAGGCCTCAGTTGACGAATCTGATCTTTGGCATAGGAGGTTAGGTCATGTGAACTACAAGAACATGAACAGAATTGTAAATTTAGGCTTGGTTAAGGGTCTTCCTAACAAGCACTTTATTTGTTCTGAAAACTGTGTGCCATGTCTCAAGGGCAAGCAACACAGAACCTCTTTCAAGCCAAAAGTTGAATCTTCAATCTCAAAACCTCTAGAGCTTTTGCACATGGACTTATTTGGTCCAACTAGAGTAATGAGTCTAGGAAAAAGGTCATACTGCTTTGTTATAATTGATGATTTTTCTAGATATACTTGGGTTTTCTTTCTCAAAACAAAAGATGAAACTGCTGAATTGTTGAAAACTCTTGTCATTAATTTAGAAAATCAATCCAATCTTAAAGTCAAAACAATCAGATGTGACAATGGCACAGAATTCAAAAATCATGTTCTGAATTCATTTTGTGAGGAAAAGGGAATTTTGAGGCAATTTAGTGCTCCTAGAACTCCACAGCAAAACGGTGTTGCTGAAAGGAGAAATAGGACATTGATTGAAGCTGCCAGGTCCATGTTGGCAGACTCTAAGCTCCCTGTGATATTTTGGGCTGAAGCAGTGAACACTGCCTGCTATGTCCAAAACAGGATCTTAATTGTCAAGGGAAAGAATAAAACACCTTATGAGCTTTGGAGAAAAAGGAAGCCAAATATTTATTTCTTTAAGCCATTTGGTTGTCCTGTCACTATTTTAATAACCAATGAATCTTTGCCTAAGTTTGCTGAAAAGGCAGATGAAGTTATTTTGTTGGCTACTCTGGTGTGTCAAAGGCATTTAAAGTATACAACAAGAGAACTAAAATTGTTGAGGAAACCATAAACGTATCTTTCAATGAAAAATCTGCCAACAATTTTAAGTCTCAGCCAAGCTGGTTATTTGATATTGATGCACTAACTACTGCTTTCAACATGACTGTTGATAAGCCTGTGAGCTCTCCAGTGCAGGAACAAAACTTTAACAGGTCTGCTGATGAGCATTGGAAGAAAAATCAAACTAATAGTGAGAAGTCAATCTTCTTCTCTTCAATGAGTTCTCAACCTGTTTTCCCAAGGAATGACAAGAAACTGACTGAAATAATTCAAATTGAAGAAGAAACTGTTCCGCTTGAAAGTCAAGTTGAACATATTTCTCCGGTTCAAGTTCAACCGGAAAATCAAATTTCAGAAGCTGAAGAGAATACTGAATCAGAGTCAAATGAAGCTGGAAACTCACATGATAACACATCAAATGAGCTCAATTTAGATCATCTGATCTACAATTCAGATACCAATTCTCTTGAATCAGTTGGAGTTTCAGATCTTATGTCACAATTTGAAAATGTTGAGCTTGATCACAGACTTCCTCAGCTCAACATACCCTCAAATGGAAGAAGCCATGAATTTCCTATGTTCATTGATAGAAGAATCAACAGAGATCATCCAGCGGGAAATATTATTGGAGAAGCTTCAGCTCCAGTGCTGACCAGAAGTAGATCTGCAAATGCAAATATCTGTTTGCATGCTGCATTTTTGTCTCAAGAAGTGCCCAAGAAGGTAGCAGATGCCTTAGAAGACAACAGCTGGGTAGAGGCAATGCAAGAAGAACTATTTCAGATAAACAAGCAAAAGGTTTGGGAATTGGTGGATCTGCCTGATGGAGCAGAACCAATTGGAACAAAATGGGTGTTCAGAAACAAGAAAGCTGACAGGGGAATTGTTATCAAGAATAAAGCACGACTGGTTGTGCAAGGCTATGTACAGGAAGAAGGCATTCATTATGATGAAGTCTTTGCACCAGTAGCCAGGTTGGAAGCAATCAG
The DNA here is from genome assembly GCA_039602395.1 of Deinandra increscens subsp. villosa. Lineage (NCBI taxonomy): Eukaryota > Viridiplantae > Streptophyta > Magnoliopsida > Asterales > Asteraceae > Deinandra > Deinandra increscens. The sequence goes on from JBCNJP010000025.1 coordinate 42,904,105, forward strand.
AATCTTCCTAGCCTATGCTGCATTTAAAGACTTCCAAGTATAACAAATGGATGTGAAAAGTGCTTTCCTGTATGGCTTCCTGGAACAAGAAGTTTATGTCAATCAACCTCCTGGTTTTGAAGACCCTCACCATCCGAACAAGGTATGCAAGCTAATCAAAGCTTTGTATGGTCTCAAACAAGCCCCTAGAACCTGGTATGAAACTCTTTCTAACTACCTTCTAGTGAATGGCTACAAGAGAGGAGCAATTGACAAAACTCTTTTTGTTAAAACTGTTGGTAATGACATGCTAATGGTACAAATTTATGTTGATGATATTATTTTTGGTTCATCTAACACTTTGTTGTGCAAGGAGTTTGAAACTTTGATGCAGTCAAAATTTGAAATGAGCTCCATGGGAGAACTAACCTTCTTCCTAGGGCTTCAAGTAAAGCAAACTGCAGACGGAATCTTTCTGAATCAATCAAAGTACATCCAAGACATGCTGAAGAGATTCGACATGTTATCATGCTCAAGTGCCAAGACTCCAATCTCCACTTCCCACAAGTTAACTAATGACTTAAGTGGAAAGCCAGTGGATGTGCACATGTATAGAGCAATGATAGGCTCTCTAATGTATCTCACAGCTAGTAGACCTGACATCATGTTCAGTGTTTGCTTATGTGCTAGATATCAATCTTCTCCAAAAGAGTCACACATGCTCGCTGTTAAGAGAATTTTCAAGTACCTAAAGGGGCAACCCAAACTGGGTTTGTGGTATCCCAAGAACTCTGACTTCTCTTTCAAAGCATACACAGACAGTGATTATGGAGGATGTGATATAGATAAGAAATCAACATCAGGAGGATGTCAATTTCTAGGAGAAAGGCTTGTCTCTTGGCAATGCAAGAAGCAAACATGTGTTTCTTCTTCAACTGCAGAGGCTGAGTACATTGCTGCCTCAAGTTGTTGCAGCCAAGTCCTTTGGATCCAAAATCAGATGCTTGATTATGGAATCACATTCATGGAGACTCCTATTCTTGCAGACAACAACAGTGCCATTTCCATCGTTAACAATCCAGTAAAGCACTCCAAGACCAAACACATTGACATAAGGTATCACTTTATTAGAGATTGTGCTGAAAAGAATTTAATCAAATTATTTAAAGTTCACACTGATCATCAACTGGCAGATTTGTTTACAAAAGCTTTCGATGAGGCAAGATTTTTCTACCTCATCACAGCCATTGGGATGATGAACTTTGAATAAAATTTTTCACAACTTTAATAAAAGAAAGAGATGTGCGCAAAAAGTCCGTCCCTTGATACAAAAAGAAAAAGAAAAGGAAAATTTCTTGTGTTAATTGAAGAATATTTCAGTTCATAGTCAATAACTGTTGATGAACCTATGAAAAATCGACACAAATTTTCAAAATTTATGTGTTTTGGATTTTCCGGTTCAAGTTCAGGTTCAACCTGAAAGAACAACTGTTGAAATTCACCGGGTGAACTTCAACCGGAAAAATGCTTTAAATTTGACGTGGAAACTTGTTTTTGAAAACAATTCTTCCAAGCGGAAAACTTGTCCGCTTAAAGTTCAAACGGAAGAAATTTGGTTTTTAAAATAAAGGAGAAAATGTGTTCCGCTTGAACTTCCGGGTCAACAAAGTCAAGGAATCATTTAATTACCCGGAATGCATAATTTTCTAAGCGGATATTCATTTATTTTACCCATTGAATTTTTAACTGTTCAATTCCGAGGTTTCAGTAAATTAATTTTTGGATAAGGGCATGCTTTAACCAGTTGTAATGTATAACCCCTAAAGCACCTGTCCCATCCGTCAATGAACCATCGATTTATAACCTCTCTCCTCCACGTCATCTCCGAAAAGGTAAAAAGCCCTAAATTACCGTCATTTTCCCCATTTCTCGCAACACAACTCAGAAATTACTCCCAAAACACTCTCAAACCATCTCCGATTAACTCCCACAAAACCGTCGACATTCTCAAATTCCGTCAACAATGGCTTCGAAGGGAAAGGCCAGTGGCAAGAAGCCAGTTGGTGACTCAAAATTTCCGGTAGAACACAACCTGATGGCATATCTTGAACCACCATCCAAGACTGAAATATACAATGAAATGATCGAGTTCATCAAAAGCTCTCACCTCCATCAGCGCTTACTGTCGAAGCCGAAATCTTTGAAGAGGTGATGGAAGACTTTTGGGTTCACGCTAGGGTTACCGACGAGGCTAGCGGAAGTGGTAAAATTGTGTCAACTGTCCAAGGGAAGGAAGTTGAAATTGATGAAGCAAAGGTTCGAAGGCTGTTGAAACTGAGGGATGAAGATGGTTACGGAGAGATAGATCAGAAAAGATATCTCCGCCTATTCAGAAACATTGGTTATGGTGGCTCCCTACACAGCAAAACTATTAAGAAGGGGCAGTTACCATATAAATGGAGATTTCTTGCACACATACTTCTGGTGTGTCTATCTCCAAAGAAGGGAGGTTTTGATGAGCTCTCCGGTGAGCAAGCCTCTGCCTTCTACGCTGTGGTCAAGGGTGAGAACTTCAATTTTTCCAAACAAATTTTTCAAGCCATAAAATCCAATGTTCATTCTGAATATGTATACTTGTATCCCAGATTTTTGACATATATTCTCAAAGAAGAGTACCCCCATATAGTATGGCTTGGTACAATTTTGCACCAAAAACTTCTGAATGAGAAAACATTTTCAAATCTTGCTTTAAACAAATCTCCATTTCTTGGAAGGGATACTGACCACCCCTTACCAATTCCAAGGTAATTTCCTGATGAACCTGCTATAGTAGAGGTTCAACCGGAAATTGTAGGAGTGACTGAGCTCCCTGCTCAAGATGACAGAGCTGTAGACCTAACAGTTTCTGATCCCACATCTGTCCCAGCTTCCTCTTCACTAATAGTTTTTCAATCCAAAAAGAGGAAAGCTACCACAATCACTTCCACTGCCACCTCCTCATCAAACTCACCTCCTGTAATTTTCAAGAGACAGAGAAAAGTGGTTACTAGGTCTCCTCCACCTAGCACCACCAACCAACCTAAAGCTTTAAACCCCGTTCAAGGCAAGAAGCCTAAACGGAAACTGGTAAATTTGGGATTATCTCTTAGGGATGAACCTTCTGTTGAGGGGGAGTCATTAGAAGCAGATGTAGCTTCCCCATCTGAAAATCTTTCACCCCTACAACCCCTGTCACCTAGGAGTGACAGTGCTCTCAATCCTGGCTTAAATGAAGGTGTTATTAACTCACCTGCCATATTACATGAGAACATCCTGATAAGCCAGGACACTGTAGCACTGCAACCCCACTCCTCATCGGAGGTGAATCTCAGTGGTTCTGAAGAGATTCATGCAGAAAGGGCTGCTGCTACCCAAGTATCCCAACTGGAGCTTGGTGTCAGCAGTAACATCAATAAGACCTAATATGCGGCAATCTTCTCTGAATCAGCACCCGGAAGTCCTTCATTGGAACCAAGGGTTGTTGAAACAACAGAAGAGAATCCCAGGTGCCAAGAAGCCATGGGTACCAATGCTGATCAATCTAGGATTGATAGTTTGGTTATTTCCAAGGATACTGGCAAAAAGCCAGTTGAGGATAGTCTTACACTACCTGAATTGACGAAACTGTACCTTTCTCTGCAAGCACAGGTTGAAGCTCTCAACTCAACTGTTGCCAAATTGGTTCAAGCTGGTCCTACTCCAACCGAAGCAGGTCCTTCAAACCCTACCAGAGATGCTGAAGAAGTTATTGCAACTGATGAAGCTGATACTGTCAAATTGGGGGAGAAGTTACTGTCAAAACCTGTTATCACTGAAATCGAAGAGGTAGAAAGGATACCGGCTGAAGTAAGAGCCACAGCTTGCCAAAAGATTGGCATTGAGCCTTTTTCTGTTGAAGAGAGTTGGGTGAATATGAAGTGCAGTCAACTGATTGCTATTTCTTCTTTTAAGGACCCCAACCTCACCGAGCTTGTTCAGTCGTCCATGCTGATTGCTGGTGCTCTCCCTGAGCATATCACTGAAATCGAAGAGGTAGAAAGGATACCGGCTGAAGTAAGAGCCACAGCTTGCCAAAAGATTGGCATTGAGCCTTTTTCTGTTGAAGAGAGTTGGGTGAATATGAAGTGCAGTCACCTGATTGCTATTTCTCCTTTTAAAGACCCCAACCTCACCGAGCTTGTTCAGTCGTCCATGCTGATTGCTGGTGCTCTCCCTGAGCATATCAACATGATCACAACACTTCTGACAGATGTTATTTTTCCGGCTGAAAGAGCCAGTGATCATGTTGTAGGTAACATTGCCTCCACCAGCAAGGCAGCAGTTGATATGGAAGAAAGTACTGCAACTGCAGCAGTTGGTACTATGACTGAAGGAGAAGGAGAAAGTTTGATTGGTGAAGATGAAGGAACTGAGGTACTGGAGATAGCTGATAAAGAACCTGAAGTCACCCAACCTCAGGTGGTGACTGATGGTCAATTACTAGTTCAAGCGGAACTTCAACCGGAAGTTCAACCGGTAGTTCCAGGTGAAGGAGATCTGAATGTTCAACCGGAACAACAAATACCAACCCAGGTGGATGTTCAAGGTCCTAGCTCCTCAATATTTGGGACTGTTGAAACACCTGTGGTTCAACCGGAAGAGCAAAGAAATGAAGAAGCTGAGGATGTGGCTAGATCACTGATAGCCTTAAGGAGTTCAGAGACAGTTCAAACTGAGGAACCTGTTCAAGCTGATATAGCTAGAACCCTTCAACAGGTAACTCAAACCCCTGAAGCTGAGGCTATAGTGAAAATGGTTGAAGATGCCAGAAGGGTTGCTGAGGATGAGAGAATAGCCAGAGAGCTCCAAGAAGAATTTGATCTAGACATGCAAAACAATGTGTTTGAAAACCTTCTTGAAGAAGCAAAGACCAGGTCTTTCAACTGGAGGTTAAAGGATTATGATTTGGATACAATGTCCGAAGCTAATAGGCAGAGGTTAATTGCTATTGCCTCTCACTTGCCTACCAAGCTGGTAAAGAATGATGAAAATTACCATCTGTTGAAAAAGATTAAGAGGGCTCTTGTGATCAGAAATTTGAAGAAAGAGGAAGAGCTAGCTCAGATGCAGGTTAAAGGACTTTGCAGCTTGATTGACAAAGTATTTTATGAGCTAAAAGGAGAAATTGCTGCTGTCAATCCTAACCTGGTGATGCCTTCACCATCAGAGCTGGTCTCAGGTACTATAACTGCTAATGTTAAACCTGAAATTGATGATATTGCAGATATACCACCTCCACCTTCATTTATCTACAATCCAAACCCAATGCCTACAACAACTTCATCCATTCTACAGTCACTTCCAATCATACCTTACAAACCTCCACATATCCCCAAGAAGCTTGCTGCTAAACTTGCCAATCCTAAGTTTAGATCAGACAACTTCACACCTATCACTCCCTTCAAGAAGAAGCCTCCACCAACTATGGACTTCTCTGACATCTTTCCACCTACTCCACCATCAAGCCCAACTCCTGAAACCAATGAACCACCTCCAAAAACCACCCTGCCTCCACTCACCATAAGAGAACCTTCTTCCACCACCACCACCAAACCTACTGAAACTCAACCAGGTCCCTCTTCATCTTCTGCCAAAGGCAAAAGGCCTATTGTGCAAGAATCTGCTGGTAATTCTGATGAAGAGAGGGAAATTAAGAAGAGAAAGTTGATGCATGCCAGAAATAAAAGAAATCAAAAACAAATGAGAAGAGGCCCTCCCAGCAAAAGAAGAATTGCTAGTTGGACAGTGGATGAAACCACACTTGATTTCACTTTCACCATGGTCAGCGGCATAACTCAGGTGGTAAATGCTTGCAAGGCAACTTCCCAACTCACCCTACAGCAAATGACTGACATCATTCTAAAGCTCAGAGAAATTATGAACCCTTCAAGAGCGGAGCACATGCTAAGGCTTTTAATTGAGCCTTCTGTGCTGGAATGTGGAATGCTGTATCGAAGCAATTTAGATGATGAATCAGCAGGAGAAGAAGAAGAGCCTACCAGTGAGATCAAATTTATCATTTGGGAAGAAGAAGAGAAGCTCTTCTATGTTCATAGAGCTGATGGCACCTTTACAATCCATGAGTCCATTTCTGTTCAAGAAGAATGGAACGAAACGGACTGGGATTCAATTAAACATGTAAAGGTGACCAAAACAAACACCAAAGAGCTTTCTCAAAATCTTGATGCCAGCATCGGATCTTCTGACAAGTAGGTTGTGGAGAAGAAAATTTTTGGGTACAAGTCAGTTTTGAAGATAAACATTGAAGACAATGAATAATTTGACAGCATCAGCTTAGGGGGAGATTGTAAGGAAAAATAGAGCTTGGAAGATTTCCGGCTGAAATGCCAATTTTACTAGTTCCGGCTGAAGTTGAAGTTGAAGCGGAATTCATACTTCAAGCGGAACAGGCAGTTCAAGCGGAAAGAAGCAGTTTTGTTTCTTAGTGAATATTCTGGGTGAACTCGTTTATCCACCAGATAAAGAGTTCAACCTGACTTTTCCTGAGAAGTCTTTTCAGAAGTCCAATCCTGCAAAAGCTTCTCGTATGCTTCTAAATCTGATTCAAGCCGCTCTCCTAAAGTAGATTGTTGCTGCCAACACGCAAGTCATTCCGATTGTCGATGTTTATTCTTTTGGTAGTTTATATTTGACTTTTATGTTTACGGTCTAGATTAGATCGCATGAGATCAATGGCTGTCATTGATCTCATCAGCACTATATATAGCATGTAATCTCTTAGTTTACACACACTGTCATCACTTGTAATAGTGTAGCTTTGAGTTAATGCAAATAGTGCCGAATATTCGATATATCGTTGTTTTTACTATTCTGCAAATCAAGCATTTACATTATACAAGAGCTTAATATCGCTTAAGTAAAGTGAAATATAACTTTAATTCCGCAGGGTTATATTTGCAAGTAAAGGGCTTAGTTTTAGTTTATTCATAACTAATAACGATCCTACAACCTTTAAGTCTACCAGTGCAAAATTCGTTAAATTTTCCTAGGCCTGAGCTAAGTAAGATATGCCAACATACACGAATATTTCATTAGAATTAAGTCCCTGATTTCATTCATCAGGACACCATCTATTTTGCTTATGCAAAGACCTTGCTGTTGCTCCATCCATCAATAAATCTGTGGCACATCTGCTTTGCGAAAGCGATGACCTTGTGACCACGCGATCCCATTATCACATTCATCAATTTATCCGTGACACATCTGTTTTGCGGAAGCAATGACCTTGTGTTCATGCGATCCATCATAACATCCATTCATGAAATCAGCTACTTAACACTAAAGAAATAAGGGGAAATAATATAAGTTGTCATATGTTGAAGAAATTCCATATGTTCCAATTTTAAAATTCTTATGTGTGTGGGCTGTATCCGAAGTGCGAAAATGGCCCATGGTAGAATTCTGGTGACTTAAGTTGTATATAAGGTTAATCACATCTTTCACTAATAAGACAAAACATGATAAATATGTCACAGAAATTCATTGAAAATTACCTTGTTTGAGCTTAAGTGGATAAACAATACCGACAATCTGACTTAGGATACCAGATCCGAAAGGTGATTTGAATTGTTAGTGTTATTGATCACGTAATTGACCGGTATGATTCTAAACATGTCTGACCACGACCATACAAAAATAGGTGAATTTTCAAAGTCAAAGTGCTTAAATTTCCAAGGTTGGTGTTAAATTTGACCAACTTATGCTAAAATTAACCTTGGTATTGGTTTGAAGTTAACCAACTTAAAAGAAAATGACATCCTGAGTTCGGGTGGAAAATTGACCCAACTCGGATGAAAATGGAAATTTTGAGTTCGGGTGGAAAATTGACCCAACTAGGATGAAAATGGAAATTTTGAGTTCGGGTGGAAAATTGACCCAACTCGGATGAAAACGGAAATTTTGAGTACGGGTGGAATTTTAACCAATCAAAGTCAAGTTTAGGTACTGGACGAGTCATTGTCAAATTTGTTGAAATTAATAGGTGCTTGGCTTATTAATACAAAATTTATCTTCCTGGTAGGTCACTGGTAGTAGGCATGCATTTCTGTCTTTAGTTTTTGGTTAAGTTGCAAATTTTTGGACTTAGAATTTTTTCCTTAAGTTTTTCAATTCTGGTCTTAGCGAACTTGTTATTTGCATTAGCGAACTTCAACTTGAGGCAAGTCCGCTAAGAATGTTCAACAGGTTTAATAACTTGTTTGCCTTTAGCGAACTTGTTTTTTAGACTTGTAAAATTTTTCTTGTGTTTTCATGAAGTCCGCTAAGAACAAATTGTTCTTAGCGAACTTACCTGTTGGTCTTGTTTATGTATCATTTCTGGTGAGAAGTCCGCTAAGTTGAAACTGCCCTTAGCGAACTTCTCCCTTTTTCTTAATTTTTCAATGTTGTCTAAGCTTTGAGAAGTCCGCTAAACACTTGTTGTTAGCGAACTTCTCTTATATACTTAGAATATTTACATGGGATATGAAGTCCGCTAAGTAGAATTTGTCCTTAGCGAACTTCTCCTATGTTTTCTGTTTAGTCAAGTGTTTGAGAAGTCCGCTAAGAAGGTTTTTGCCTTAACGAACTTCTCCACTTGTCTTAAAGTCTACTGAGGTTAAACTGTTTCTTAGCGAACTTGTTTACACCTTAGCGGACTTCTTTTTACTTAGAAAATATTGCATTCACAAGTTTCAGTTTGGCCTTAGCGTACTTGTTTCAAGCCTTAGCGAACTTCCTTAGGCTTAGCGAACTTGTCTGGCCTTAACGAACTTCTTTTAGGCTTGGCGTACTTCTTTTAGGCCTTAACAAACTTGTTCAAACATTCATCTCCCTTTAGCGAACTTGTCTCAGTCCACCTACTCTTAGCGGACTTGGAGACTGCTTTTAGCGAACTTGTTTAAAATCTTGAATATTTCTAAGTTCGCTAAACCTAATACTATATAAACGGAGACTTAGTCTTTTTCCTATTCACCCGTTCCAAACTCGCAAACACTCGCTCCTCTACTCACGAACCGGCGACGTAAAAACCTCCACTGTTCGATCGTTTTTTTCTAGATTTTCTCTCGGATCTGTTGTGATATCATCAATTAGGGTTGATTTACTCACTCCTCTTGTGATTACAGGTTTGATTTCACTTTCTTTCTAGGTTAATTTGGATCGATTAGGTTCGGTTGTCAAGGTTCATGCGCCGTAGGTGCGAGATAAATTTCTAGGGTTCTAATATTGAACTTTTGATGATTAAACAGACTTCTTTGTTTTTTCTTGCTCCTATTTCACTTGTGGGCGCGATTAAGGTATGTAAATCTCATTTCGCGAATCTCACACTTTAAACCCGAGAAAATTGTGTACAGGGGTTCGGATAAAAGTGCTTGAAGTTGAAAGTTATTAAAGTCTTTATAATAGATTTGTTAAGTTAGTTTTAGTTTTTGGTTTGGATGGTGTAAATTGCTACATTGTTTGAATCAAGGCCATAAACTGTGATCTCTGTTCTTTATAGGTCATTGGAAGTTTTTTATGTTCTTACAATTATGGAATTTTATTGATCAATAGGATCCATAGTGCTGCTACTGTTAACATATTCTACTTTACAAAATATGGTTAAGTTGATGTGCACATGAATCCTATATTAATCACTAAGTTATCTATGAGTTTTCACTTTGATGTTTGATTGACTTTGAGAACTTCACATTGATATATCTCTCCTTGTCTCAAACCACAATTACTTATTCCTGCTTATCATAGACTAATTGATGAATTGAGAACTGCAAACTGTTAACAAACCTTTGTTTAGTTGAATTAATAGTAAAATTGATGGTTTGGTTCACTTTTCTCAATTATGCCTTTAACTCAATTTGTTTAAGTGTTTGCCCACATTTTCTGTGTTTGTCTATTTCTTGAAGTCTAACATAGCTTGTTTGATCCCATGAAATATTTTCTTACTGTTGTGATATTGATCAAGAGGTATGTTGTTCTAACAAATGGCAATTTAAGTTAAGACTCAAACTTAGCTACACAAGGGAAAATCTTTATTTCAATTGTTACAATTAAAGCTTATCTGATTTATAATATAAACTACTTGATCCCAACAGATTATTCACTGAGTCAATTGAGAACTCTCTACATCTTAGTTTAGATCTTAGTCACCCATAGATCTTCACAAAGGTATGTGTTTCTCAATACAAGCTTTTACATTATTAATCAGGTAGAACTTCATCTTTTCATTATTACTTGATTAAATGTCTTTCCTTGTGTTAATTGACATCCAATTGAACTTAACACTGGTTGTTTAGTCTGGTTAGGATGCACATGGGTCTGTAACTAGTCAATAACTCAGGTGAAAGGATCTTGGACCTATTGGAAACAAAGTAAAATTTATTTGACTATTTTGACCTATCTAAGTTAATTTGATCATCTTTCTGATCAATTGTGAGCATAACTACAAAGGATGTGATCTATGACTCCTCTAAGGTTCATATGAACTATCTTAGGTATTTAAGCTCTATTTGAACACTTATTTGGTCATTTTGACTTTGATAAGTCAAATTTTGCATGAAATGGACTCTATGAGACTTATGTGGCTATTTTGCTTGAATGTGAATTTGGTGACTTAGTTATGTGCTTCTTGATCCTTATGTGCATAAATTTGTGTGTTAGGATTGAATTTAACATGGTAAAGACACCATCTAACTTGTTAAGCATAAACTACCACATTCAATCCCTTAAATGTTAAAAATTGTACTTTTTGACCCATTAGGACCTCTGGCATGTTCATATGTGTTAATTTGACTCTGTTGCTTCTAGATAATTTCAGTTGATGTTGAAATGTGATTTATACACTTCATAGTAAACTCTAAGTGTTGTTAATCTGCATGTGAAAATCCTGCTGATCTTAGCGAACTTGATTCGGTCCTTAGCGGACTTCAAACCTGCTTAGCGAACTTGTCTTGTTCCTAGCGGAATTGTTCTCTGCTTAGCGAACTTGATCTGTTCCTAGTGGACTTGTTCTCTGCTTAGCGAACTTGATGAATTCTAGCGGACTTGTTTTCTGCTTAGCGGACTTGAGTCAATGCTTCATACCATTAGATTAGTAGTTGAATTTCTGATATACTAGGGTTGTTCTTGTAGTCTGACAAGTCAGTTTTTCACTTATTGCATGCATCTAATTGGCCTTTGAAATAGGATAGACCTGTTATATCCTAACTTTCCAGTCCTATACCTAAAAGTGATGATCTTGACTAAGTTGTCCGTTGTCTCAATCATAAGACACCAAATCAAGGGATTCACAAGCTCGGGTGGAACCAAGTCCCAAAGTGACTTTCCCTAAACTGATTTGGCAAAATGGGATCACAAAAACCTCATTTTATACCAATTAGACTTGAAGCATTTTGGTTTTTGATCCCAGATTGTCAAAACTTCCTAGATTTGATGTTTTTGACTGTTGTTGAGCCTAAGTAGTAGAATTTTTCATAAATATCTCCTTGACTCATCAACAAGTCAAAATTTGGTTAATTCAGACAAGATTACTCGGTCATTTATAGTTCTCATGCAAAACTTTCAATTAAGTTCAAAATTAATGGAGATTTAGATCTGGCTCCTTATTTTCCAGATTTTAATTTATCACACACTACATGTTTACTTCCTAAGATACTTACTGTTGTTAATCATGACATTCTGGTTGCTTATGATCATTTTGGAGTATATGCACTATGTGATCTAGTTTATGTCATTGATACTTATATGAAAAGCTCTGTCACTATCACGGTTCTAGTGTGACATGACATTCATCTAGTGTAAACTCAGCTATAATCCTGTAATTCTATATGTGCATATGCCTCCCAGACAAGCTGTTGAAGCTTTGGAGTATGGTCGCCTGCACAACGGAAGGTGCGTTTTTAACAAAAATTGGGAAGGTACTGATGAGCAAGTCATTGACATGTTGCAACAATCAACATGGGTAATAGCAATGCAGATTAACCCTGTCATCTATAAGGGTATCATTGAAGCTTTCTAGAACAATGCTTAATCTGCAGAGCATGATGATGGTGCAAGTGTAATAAGGTCCAGGATCCAGAACACTGAAGTTGAAATTACTGAGGAGAAGATCAGAGCGGTCTTGAACTTGCAAGATGCTGGCATGCCCAAGACTTTCATAAAGACTCGGTGGCAATCAACAATCACAAGGATGGGATATTTTGGTGTCTTTCTCCCAGATGTCAGCAACACGATTCAAAAGACCTTATTTCCGGTCAATTGGAGGTTCATAATCAGCTTCTTCATTGCCGCCTTTGGACACAGAAAGGCAGCTCCAGATGATTTCGTTGAAGAAACCGCATATGCTTTATATGGGTTTATCACTAGTGAGGGTTTCAATCTATCTCACCAACTTCTCAAGTGGATGATTGCTAACCTACACCCTACTGGAAGAGCAAAGAAGTTTCTGATGTACCCTCGATTCATTCAAGCTATATTGGATCATTATTACCCAAACTTGATCAAGCAAGGAGAGACCTTCTCCACAAGCTCAATGAACACTGGCTCATACAGTAAGTACCATAAAGGTAAATATCAAGGGATTGCAGTACCGTTCTTTCCCGAGATGATTGCTCGGATTGCTCCTGCTGGTGCTAAAGGAGATGTCCAAATGGGTGAAGCAGCTGTCGAAGTACAAGTAGAACATGTTGAAGCTACTCAAGTCCACCCTGAGTTGGATTTGAATGCACCTGCTGCTTCTGATGCTGCTAAAGACCTTGGGAATCTCCAGGGTACAAGTGCTGAAGCTTCTGAGCCTATTAAACGTACCTCAAGTCCTGTACTAGTAGACTTTCCTGAAGAAGAAGAAGGAGACGACGATGATAATGATGAAGAGTCTGACTCCTCATACTCTGATGACAGTCCTACACAACCTTAGGGCATTCATCCTCGAAAAAGACAGAGAACTGGAGATTATTCCAGGGCCTCTACTGTCCAGACACAACAATCATCCTCTGATGAAAGCTATAGTCCATCACAGGATGAACAAGATGATGATGAGACTTTAGTGTCTCTCGATCAAGTCGATCTTACTTATGATCTTAAAGATGAGCATTACAGTCCTCCTCAGTTTCCTCCTAAGACAAGTTTACAAAATCTAACAAGAACTGTTGAAGACAGAGATAAATCCTCTGAGTTGTCATAATCAGAGCTGAGAGAAGCAAGTCCTGTACAAAAAAACTCAAAGTCAGGAGAAAGCCTGGATCACAAAATGATTATGAAGTTGTGAGTTCATCTGGCACTCAATCTGATACAGCCTTAGCTATAACAAATGTCTCTCCATCTCCTGCTGAACAAATTGAAAGGTTTGATATGAGACCACTAGAGAAGCTAGCTGAAGCTGTTGTTACCACCACTGACACAGCTGGCATTGTTGCTACTAGCCCAACAGTTTATGAATCTGAAAAGGTAATGGAACTTTAAGCTAAAATTGTCAATCTTCAGAGTCAGAATGATCACCTCAATTGTTCTCTATAAGTGGCAAATCAAAAGATAAATGATCAGTCACAAGTAATTGCTGAACAAGCAGCAGAAATTCTGAGACTCAAAGATTTTTTATCCAAATCAAATGAAGACAAACAATCAAGCGACAAACCAGATTGTC
>JBCNJP010000025.1:42918297-43126478 GCA_039602395.1 Deinandra increscens subsp. villosa
GTGGTATCTGAGCATCAGGTTTGTTTTCAATTGAATTAGCTATAATTGTTGAACTGTTAGGAGGCTCACATTCGATTTTAGGTATTAGGATTTTTTGGAACCCTAATCTTTCCCCCTAAGTTTCGAATGCCTTTAGGATAAGGATTAATTTAATAGTTTAAATGTATTATCCTATTATTATTATTATTGATATATAATATTGGTATTTTTAATAGTTTTAAAGATACACCTTATACTATATGTATGAGTAAAAGCTTAATTGTTATTATATGTATAAGAACAAAAGTCAGTCAAATCAATAGTAGGCCTCATTCACGAAGCTAGTCTATAAGGAGGGTTTAAGGAAACTGCCTATAAAATGGTAGTTGAATGGGTGTCCATTCTCACCCACCGCTTCCTTGATTAGTGGAGGGTCGTTAGCCGAACGGGTTTGATAAGACTAAATTTAATTCCCATTAAAAGTATAATGACATTAAAAGTAACTAAACCTTTTATTATAAATTCCTAGTTACTTTAGGAAAAATGTGAATTTGTATGCTAACCCATGAAATTGCACATTACACTTTATAAGTCATTAGTGGAGCGTGTGTGGTTAACCAGCACACTAATAGGGACTAATAAAGAGTTGTAATGGGTATCTCAAAATTTATCTTTGTTGATGGAGCGTTTGTGGTTAACCAGCACATCAATTGAGATGATAAATGACATTGAGGTTGCCAAGCACATTTTGAATATGTGTAGGAAGTGACTTATTCACAGTCAACTCCATATCCCTTGCTTGTATTCTTTGAATCAGATCATTGAATGACAAACCCGTATAGTCTTTATCATGGGTAATCTTCATGACATCATTTTCCCATTTCTAGGGTAATGCCTCCAAAATCGTTTCTTTCAAATCAGCATCTTCCTTTGTAAGACTCACCAAACTCATTTCACTCATCAAATGTGCAAATCTTGCAATCAGATTTGAAATTGATTCATTCTGATAATGTTTGAAACTATCAAATTCCTTTTTCAAAACCTTTTGTCGACTTTTCTTGTACTGGTCATTACCCTCACATCTCTTCTGCAAAGCATCCCATAAGCTTTTTGATGTATACTTAGAAGAAAATTGATGTAACAACTCCTTAGGTAATGCCATGGTCAAAGTACCATACGCATTTTTTTTCAGCTTGATATGCTTTCTTTTGTTAAGAAGTAAATTTCCTTTGAAGAATCGGCTCTCCCAATATCCTTAGGATATAAATATTATTCAGTAAAGGCCAACCACATATCAAAACCATTAGTATCAACATATGCTTCAAAAGTTTCACCCAACTATGATAATCTTCCAATTTAAGTAATTTGGGAACTTTCTTACTTTGTTCCTATTTCATTATTATAGTTCATCATACTCTGCATCGTAGCTTGCATTGACGTTTGAATTGCGGCAAATGCTTGAAAATCACTCATCTTTTTCAAAAAATTGCACCTAAAAAACTTCAAATGCAAAAACGAAGGTCTTAGAAGTGGAAGTTGGAGGTCGAAATGGTCGTTTTGGCTTGTATTAGCTCCCGTAACTCTTAACGGAACTTAAGTTACGTCAGTTTTATAGAAACCTTCTAAAAATCCTGAACTTAGAAATTGATTTTCAAAATGATACATGAACTGGTCCGAATTTGTCCGAACTGTGACTTCGGTAAGTTATCAGAGCTGAAACTAGTCAACCGAACTAGAACTTTGGATACACGAACGGGAGCGAACTGAGAGACGAACCAGATTGATCCGAACTGAGACATAAATTAACCAAACTAAACCGAACCTTACCGAACTGAAACTTCGTTTGAACGAACTGAAGCGAACTCACCCGAACTCACACTTCGGTTTATGGTTATTTTTTATACATTGATAGTTACCCGAACTCAAACGAACCAGATCATTTTCGACACAAATTTCATGATTTCCAATGAAATTGAATGTGATTTGCATTAGTAGATCAGAAATACTCGAGAGGAATGATTTAGGAGTGGGTTTTCATTAAAACACATCAAAAATGAGAAAACGGAAGTAAAAAATGCCGAAAGTTTTCAAAACCCCCACTTTTTTAGTCAAAATCTCGAAAAACACGGATCTAACAACCAGTAGAATGAGCTGAAAGCTCTGATACCACTTGTAATTGCGTGAGCGGCGGATCTTCTACTCGATCAATATGAAATCTATGTAATACAAGTTGTAAACGAGTGAACACAAGATGTAAATACAAAGACTTTTGTATTATAACCACTGAGAGAAACACACACAGAAAACACATATATGAATAATCAAGAAGTCCTGAATCTATACAAGACGAAGTTATTTATAGTCGAACAAAACTGTGCGAACACACGGTCACCCGAACTGCCACTTCGGGTCAGTTCGTGTGCACCCGAACTGGCAGTTCAGGTCACTTCGGTTACAGGCTCTTTTGTAGCTTGACATGTACTTGATACTTCACACGACGACCAGAATAATGCACTAACAATTACGAACCCCGGGGAACTGTCCTGCCAATAGACAAATATAGTGGTATAATGCCACTTACTTACGGGCTCCCTCAGATCGACCGACTAACCGTACTCGACACGCCGTCATGAACCAGCAGGGGAACAACCCTGCATGTTGGATTATTTTATTGTGAAAATAAACTTTTTAAGGGACTAAGGTCCGTTTCTTCCATGCACCTCTCTCGCGCATACACGTCCGGCATGACCAGAGCCAAGTTCACAAACACTTACCATCTTGGCTTCTATGAAGTGACAAAATATTACCAACCTCCATTCCCAGCCAAATACTTTCAGCCCGCACTTACGTGACAACCGAGTTTGCTTACATAGACATAAGGACCTCGAACGTATCATGTAGCATGGGGCATGAGTCACCTTAAAGGATCATGCATCGTCCCCCGACCGGGTGTCATAGGTCCGGCCTTTAGGATTTCGTCTCCCCAAATGGTCTGTGATACGTAGAGCACGTTTGGTTCAGAAAATCGGTAATACACTTTCAATAAAAAGGGTTTTCACAAATCATTAGACACACCTTAAACCAACTTTATAAAGACAACTTGTAAACTTGTTAAAGGTTTATTATTTCCAATCAAGTGTAAGAGTTTAGCTAATCATAACTTAAAGATTTTCCAGTAAGTAGAAGAAGAATTCATAGACAAAATTCTTTCAATTACTTAGACTGGTTAAAGTTCTTACAGACTTTGACATAGATAAAGACACGAAACGCCAAGTAGCTCGACTAACTAATCTAAAAGTAGAGGGAAGAGAGAAGAATTGAGCGAGTTGAGAAGTGGCAGAAGGCTTGGCTTTTATAGGCAAATTTCTGGAGTTTGGCACGGGCCATGCCATATCAGAGAGATGATCCGGTATCTTCTGTCTTTAGAGGCACGGGCCATGTTTGTCAAAGCACGGGTCGTGCCATGTCAAGAGGCTTCAACGCTAGGCGTGGTGGTTAGAGAGACAGGGTATGCTAACTCAGAGGGAAGATTCTGTAGATCTGGGTCGGGCACGAGGCGTGCTTGTCTAGGCACGGGCCGTGCTAAAGTTAAATTTTCCCAAAACTTGCATTATTCTTCACTTTTCTGCTAGATTATGCTCCTTTTGGTATTTTGGATATACAAAACCTGAAAAACTAGAAAGAAAACAAACTGACTTTATTATGATGTTAGTAGCTAGGTATTATCCCGAAATGTGGGAATATTTTAGTATAAAAATATGTATAAATGTATATACATCAAATATCCCCACACTTATACATTTGTTTGTCCTCAAGTAAAACTCCATAATTTAAGGTCCTTGACACATCCTAAAATTTCATTTTTGTGTTTTGTCAAGATTTGTGTCATTTAAAAGTTATGTCTCCTCCATTTTTCACATTGTTATTCCATTTGTTTATTTTTACCTTTTTTTAATTGAAGTAAGTTATTTATGACATGCCTACTTAGAAATTTATTTAACGATTTACTTACACACCTCACAAGTGGTCACTCATCACTCGGGTTAGAGATTTTATTTTCGGGGTGGACACCTACCAAGGTAAAATGAAATAGAGAGCATATGCTTGACACGAAATCAAACCTCCATCGAGGGCACCAAAAGTTACAAGATTATCATGTGGTCTTTAAAAATGGTTGTCTTAGGGTAAGGGTAGGATCGTTTATTTAAAAAAGGGTAAAAAGCGTAAATAAAATGGTCTTTTTTTTTATTGTTTTCCAAAAGTTTATGTCTTTCACTATTTTCTGAACAAATCTTCTAGAGGCAATTTTGCCTTTGCTTCTACAGGGATTTTTCCTTTATTTGACCATTTTTTATAGACAACAGGTATAAAGTCTAGGGTTCTTCTCGACTTTATGCCTTGTTATTAATTTTTGAGAAAATAGTGAAAGTCTGTTTTTTTTAACTTTTTCAAATAACCGTTTATTTACTAAAATAAAGGGGTGTAAAAAGAAAAGTTTTAGGTGTATTTTGCAGAGAGGGATTTATTCGGCAAATTTGTTGGTTTAAGAAATTGAAAGGGTTTAGGCTCAAAGGGGCTTACTAGGGGGATGTTTTTGGTAGAGAGTGGGGTGAGAAGAAGAAATCATAGTTGCCTCAATCCGTTAATTATGTGGCTTCTGATTTTGTCCGTCTCGGGACGTATTACCGTGTCAAGTTCTACCTCTATTACATTTACTTGGTTTCTCTCAAAGAAAAGACGAAGAGCATGTTTTATAGTTTATCATTCTATAAGGGCTCAAATTCTCACTGACGAGGGAAAATGGAAATTGTAAGTTCATAATTAAATAAATTTGGTTTCTTCTTGTCAGTAAAAATTTACTTCAAAACTTTGAGGGATTTACAAATTAATGGATTGTAAGTTGATAAATGTGAGGAAGAAAAACCTTTTTTAGACACATTTCTTTAAAAACAACAAATTTTTGAAAAATTTGTGTAGTACAGAAGCCGGTTTTCCAAAGAAGTTTTGTGTAAGGCTTGAATTGGACAAAGCAATTGTTTTTAGTTCCAGGAGTCACCCAAACTATTCCCGTCCGCACACTCAAATTGCACGTTGTCCTCAATGTGTCAAGACGCATTCAAATTAAGGAGAATGTAAAAGAAAAGTAAAGGGCTAGAAAAAATTGGCAGAGTTTCCCCTGTAAACAGGATGTTTTACCCGAGGGATGGTTACCATGCTATTTTGACCTCCCAATCCAGTCAGCTGTAGAGCTAGCTATGCACCTTCTTCTAAACTACTCAAACCACAACACAGTCAAAAGAAAAAGAAATAAACTAACTAATACATGTGTCATCATCCATACGAAAATAAAAATAAAAGTGTATCAACCACCAAAACATAAAAATAAAAAGTGCATCAAATCCAGTGTCAAATGCACAGAAACATCAACGTGCAAACCATGGTCGAGAAGTCATGCCTGCTAGTCGGAGTCATGATCAAATGTTGAGCCACCACCGTATCCACCACCATGTCCTGAGGGTCCCTTCCTAGCCTGCCGAATCGCCACTCAAACCTCTCCTGGAGGTTAGTGAACTCCTCATGCAACCCCCATATCTTCGTCTACAAGCTCTGGGTGCGGTCGTTTATCGCCCGAACGGTGGTGTGGGTTAGCTAGAGAGTGGTAGAGGTCCATCATGGTCGAGAATCTGAGGCCCCTACGGGTCTGGCTGCTGCTGCGCTGCATCCATCGGCTTGATAGGAAGCGGATCCCATACCCGGTGTAAACTGTCTATCATCCTGAAAGGAGGGTGAGGACTGATCGTGATGAGCCGCCTGGTATACTCCATGTCTGCATAGAAAGTGGTGGGGGATCTGACGAGCTCTAGAGGGATGGCGGTGTCGTAGGCCCTGTAGATGTTGTGAATGAGGCCACCATAAAGCAGTGGGCTACGGTCGTTTGCGGTGGCGACATGAAGGATGTGGCTACATAGAGCGTGAGGGAGGTTCATGGTCTTCCCCACGGTGAAGCAATAAAAGGCCAACAAATCCTTCAAGGTAACCCCCCCCCCTCCCCCGCCCGATTGTTCCCTAGCAAACACCGATTTGGCAAAGAAGCGGTGGGTGTAATGGTGCAACAGATCCCTTAGCATGGTTCTCTTCATGGTGCTTGGGTTGTACCTGGTAGCTCATGTGCCGATCGTTTCCCAAAAGGCCTAACGGGTCACCCCATAGGCTGGGTTGGATTGGATCTCCTCATGTAGCAAACACCAACGAAACTCGGTTAGGGCTCGCAACTCGTGCTGGTGATAAATGCCAATATATGTCATGAACTCCCCCAAAGACCTCGTATACCAGTGCCTTCCCAATCTGAACTGAACCGCCTAGGCCGTGTTCATATCCGTCACGTCCGTGTCGAACATAAATGCAGTCCCTCACCCTAACCAAAATGAACAGGCCGAACAGCCTCTACATCGGAGCCGATACAAACTCCATGTACATGCTTAGTTGGTTCAGTTGCTCCAACGTGTTAGTGTGCGGGACCATGGCCTGGTTGTCATCGCGAGGAATGAGCCTCCGAAGTCTTTTGTGGCAGTACTTCTCATTTTGAGTGTTAAAAGTTGTCCAATCAGCCATGAAACGAAAAACACAAAGATATTAGGGCAATGATATGAAAAAGGGTGCAATTTTTTAAGGTCATGGGGTTTAGCACGGGGGCATGTCAAGTGTGGCATGGCTTTTGTCTACTCGAAAGGGTGAAATGGTCGAGATTCAACACTGAAGACAGCACGGGGCTGTGCTAAGTTAGGCATGCCTCATGTTGTTCATACCTGGGCCTTAACACTAGTACAAATATGACATACGGTCACACTTTTCATGTTTCGGCCTTGTGACACTTTTGATTAAAAGTGTGACTGTAGTTCGTTTTTAATTTTCTAGACATGTTTCGGTGACATTTAAGATCGGTTTGTGTGACCATTGCAAGCGTGATCAGTTCATATGGTCACACTTTTACATTACATGTGTGACAATTGTTGGACTCTATATGCCCAAGACACATAGTAAATTGATGTGGCTAGTACGTTATGATCCAAGACGGGTCATACCCAATAACGAGCTAGATAACGCACCAAAGATATTTATTTTAGATGTGATCAAATAAATAAATATTATAACACGAAGACATTTAGAAATGGGTTTCTAAATAGTTGCACTTGTAATTAAATCATACGGATGATTTAAATTAGAGAGTATGAAATTATTTAAATGGGTTAAATGATTTAGTAGAGATTTTATATTTAAAGTAAAATTACTTTTATATAAAATAATATGATATATATCCTTTTGTAGTACTTGTACTACTAGTTGTACTAGACTTGTACTACTTGCACTACTTGTAGTACTTGTACTACAATATGTACTATACTTGTACTACAATATGTACTACACTTGTACTACAATATGTACTACACTTGTACTACTTGCACTTCTTATAGTACTTGTACTACAATATGTACTACATGTAGTACAATAAAGGACTCTATATATATCTACATACTCTCTCCATTTTGGGTGTACAACACACAAGCATTTACTTAAGTGCAAGACTTCCTCTCTACTCTATCTCTCTCTCTCACGAATCGGTTCAAGGAGAAAGAAGGAAGAAGTCGTTCTTCAAGAAATCCTAGCAACAAGGTGTTGATGTCCGTGGCTCGTGGGTATCACTAACTTGAGGTCTCTTCTTCGAGACTTGCTATTCGAGTTCGTCATCATCTTCTTCTCAATCCCTTGCTTGGAAGAAGGTATAAATCTAAACACCCTATGGTTGTTTAGTTTTGATAACATGCATACATGTTTGGACCCTTGGTTTTGGGTTTTATAATCAAGTGTTAAAATCGGTTTTAACATCAACTAATCAAAATATACATCAACTAATCAAACTATGGTTTTGATTTTCCGCTGCGTTTTACATTTTAAGGAGTTAAAATGGCTTTGATAATGTTCTTAAAACCCAACAATGGCATCTAGAGCCGCTTATATGGATGCATGCTTCAAAGAGCTAGTTGGTTAGCTCCACAAAACTCTTGGTTTTGGTTTCTCATACCACAAACCGAAAGTTTTGTTCATGGTTTCCCTTTGTCTTTCAAGATGCTTCACTAACATGCATGTGGTTATCTTGAAAGATTAAAACATTTTATCATTTTGTTGTTTTTGTTGTTTGGACAACAAACCCAAGTTTTCGGTTTTGTGTTGGACCAAAAAAGGAAATGGGTTAAAAGGGAACCATTTGTACATATGGATGTATTTTTAGATATATGTTTGGTGCAAAAAGCCTAGCCAAAAGACCTTGTGATTGTTTGTGGTGAATGTTTGTGCTTGTTGTAATTATTCAAAAGTTGTAATAATTTCAAGTTCCTCATTTTGGGCATGTAATCTATTTATTTCATTTGGTATGTAATGTAATAGATTAGGTGCATTTTGTTTTACTAGAAAAATGTATTAGGATCCATATTTTGTAAAAAGGAAGAATGCACAAGATGGAGGATCTTGGATGCCCAAAGGAGTCAAGCAAAATACAACCAAAGGAGGTCACTTGAAGCATTTGGATGCGGGGTCAAGTGGGAGTTCACCAACATATCACTTGTGTGATCTTGTCCCTTATGAGAGACCTTGACACACACTTGTTTCGGCTAACAAGTGTTGTCAATAGTTGGCTATGGCTATGCACCTATTTTATTATGCTTGTGTGGTTGTTTATTTTCATGGTTGGATGATATTTGGATATGCATGCTAAAACAAACTAATAAACATTAACAAGCTAAAACCGGTTCTTAAAATATCATTAACAGAGACTAATACTATGGGTTTTAGTAAGTTGATGATGATTTATTAATAAAATGGGTTTTATTAAAAGGACCATGAAATATGGATTTCTAACAACACTAGGGTACCATACATTTGAATGCATGTGAATTGTATGGTACATAGAGTTATCTACACTAGAATTATGAAAACTAGTAACGACCCTTTTCAAAAACAAGTTTAAACGCCATCCTTTTATATAACACTCAATTTGCTTGTAAACTCTTTATGGGATAAAGGTCACCTAACCATATTTGAGGGAACTTGTAAACTTGGGGTAGGTTTACCATATTTGTGGGATAAAGGTCACCTAACCACTTGTATGTGTAAATCTACACGTGTGTATAAGTAGGACAACTTGATTTGGAGACCATGTGAATAGGGTCACCGAAGCATGGGGAACCAAAGGCGTTGATGGGATTAAACATGCCAACTAAACATAAGATGTTTAATCGATCCCATACTACTAGAAGTTGCAAAGAGTTGCAATTGTCAAACGTTGACTACCTTGTTAATTTAAGTCATGGGATAAAGGTCACCTAACCACAACTTAAATGTAACGTTGGATTCTAGGTTTTAATTTATTAATTGTCTATGAGACACAAAAGGGTATTAATCAAATTAAAAGGTTTATATTGATATCAAAGATACTTAATAGAACTTTGTTAAATTTTGTAGATGGCCAATAATAACGAAATCATCCCCGCCACAAACGTCCATAACCTATCACTAAGATCCATCTTAGACAAAAATCGTCTCAACCAAGACAACTTTGTGGATTGGTACCGCAACTTGAGAATTGTTCTCAAACAAGAAAAGAAGTCTTATGTGTTGGACGATCCTATCCCCGACGAACCCGATGTCGAAGACATTGAGGCTTATGCCGATTGGGTGAAGTACACCGAGGACTCCGTCCAAGTTTCATGCCTCATGCTAGCAAGTATGATCCCCGAGCTACAAAAGGATTTTGAGAATCATGGGGCATATGACATGATATGCCAATTGAAGGAAATGTTCCAACAAAAGGCAAGGACTGAGCGCTTCGAAACGGTTCGAGCACTCCATGTATGTCGTATGGACGAGTCACAAACGGTTTCATCCTATGTTCTTAAGATGAAGAGCCTCATTGATCGTCTTGAAAGGCTCAATTGTCGCGTTTCAAAAGAGTTGGCTACGGATGTTAGAGCATATTCCTATGCCACGATGTGTCTCGTGTATTGTATCTATGTAATGAGAGCAACTGTGTGAGTCTAGTTAGGCTGCTGGGCGTATCACATGGTCCGCCGGACCAGTTGGTGCTGCGTATCAGTTGATACGCTGGTTGATACGCCGGCCAGTTTAAGTTACCTATAAATAGGTAGTTTATGTTGAGAGCATGAGCACTGATAGAGATCTTCAAGTCATATTCTACACTTCTGTGTGTGTTTCTGTGTGTGTGCTCTCAAGGCTTATTAATACAAATTCCATTTGTATTTACTTGTTTGATCTTATCTTCATCTCATTATCACTTGATTAGCAATCGATCCGTCGCTCCATGGTTTTACAACGGATTTGATCCTCAACTCCTTGTCAAAGAAGTTTGACACTTTTGTATTGAATTACAATATGAATGGTTGGGAGAAGACCATTCCCGAGCTTCACGGGATGCTCAAAATGGCTGAGCAAGGGATGGGCAAAAGTGTTGTGCCCGTTCTAACAATCGATGAGGGTAGTAGCAAGAAAAGGTCTCGCTCTACCTCTAGTTCCTCAAAGGCAAAGGTTACCAAAGGAAAGGGATTCGTCAAGGGGAAGGGCAAGAAAGAAAACCCCAAACCGAAGGAGAAGAAGCAAAAGGTTGCTTCAAATGATCCATGCTTTGAGTGTGGTGAGGTAGGACATTGGAAGAGGAATTGTCCAACCTATCTCAAAGGGTTGAATGCAAAGAAAGATGAAGGTCAAGCCTCGGGTAAGACCTTTATGATCTATATTGAGCTTAATGCTATTTCTTCAAACACATGGGTATTGGATACCGGATGTGGAACTCATATATGTAATATGTTGCAGGGGTTCAAAAGAAATAGGCAATTGAAGACGGGAGAAGTTAGTCTCTTCATGGGCAATGGAGCGAAAGTTCAAGTTGAAGCCCAAGGAGACTATATTTTGGAACTTCCAAGTGGTTTGGAAGTAATTTTGAATAATGTATTGTATGCTCCTAGTTTGACTAGGAACATAATTTCCGTTTCCCGTTTAAGACATTTTGGATATGATTTTAAGTTTGTTAACAATGATATCCATGTTTCAATGAATGAAGTGTTTTATTTTAAAGCTAGCCCTTTAAATGGTATTTATGAATTGGTTCATGAAAACACTTCATGTAATAGCTCAATATACCAAACCACCACCAAGAAACTCAAAAGAGATTTGAGTGACACCTATATTTGGCATTGCCGCCTTGGTCACATTAATAAGAACCGCATACAAGCATTACAAAAGAGTGGTCTTTTGAAAACAAACGAATGCGATTCATATGACGTATGTGAATCTTGTCTTCAAGGGAAGATGACTAAGGCACCTTTTAGTGGAACTACTGAAAGGGCAAAGGATTTTCTAGGGATCATACATTCGGATGTATGTGGACCTTTTAAGCCAACCTCTAGGAATGGTGAAAGATACTTCATCACCTTTACTGATGACTATAGTCGCTATGGGTATGTGTACTTGTTAGCACACAAGGATGAAGCTTTTGAAATGTTCAAAATCTTCAAGAATGAAGTAGAAAATCAACTCAACAAAACAATAAAGATCCTTCGTTCGGATAGAGGAGGTGAATACCTTAGCAATGAATTTCAAGACTATCTTAGGAGTTGTGGGATTGTCTCACAACTTAGTCCACCTCGGACGCCACAACATAATGGAGTATCGGAGAGGAGGAATCGAACCCTATTGGATATGGTTCGATCTATGATGTGTAGAAGTTCATTACCTCTATCATTTTGGGGTTATGCCCTACTCTCAGCGGCCCGTATTTTAAATATGGCCCCAACCAAGAAAGTGGAAAGGACACCTTTTGAGTTATGGCATGGAAGGGTTCCATCCTTATCTTATCTAAAGGTGTGGGGTTGTGAAGCTTATGTAAAGCATGATGCTTCAAACAAGCTAGATCCCCGGTCCACTAAGTGTATATTTGTAGGATATCCTAGAGATTCTATAGGATATTACTTCTACAATCCAACAGAGCAAAAGGTATTTATTGCTAGAAAGGCCGAGTTCTTGGAAAGTAAGTTCCTTATGGAAGGAACTAGTGCAAGAACGGTGGAACTTGAGGAGGATCAAGAACCACAAGCCGATACACGTTTGGTTGAAACTAGCCCTCAACAAGAAATTGTTGAAGATGATCAAATGGTTGATCAAAACACAAACAACGTTCGTAGATCCGCTAGAACTAGTCGTCCACCCGAAAGAAATGGATTTTTCATGGAGGGATGCTATGTGGTAGATTCGGATGAACCAACCACTTACCGTGATGCAATGTCCGATTCCGAATCGGAAAAATGGTTGGAAGCAATGAACGTTGAGATGCAATCCATGCATGATAACCAAGTATGGGACTTGGTAGAACGACCTCCTAATTCCAAAGTAGTTGGAAGTAAGTGGGTTTTCAAGAAGAAAACCGACATGCATGGAAACTTAGATACTTTCAAAGCTCGACTTGTAGCAAAAGGTTTCACTCAAACTCAAGGGGTTGATTACGATGAAACTTTCTCGCCGGTGGCAATGCTAAAGTCGATAAAGATATTATTTGCCATAGCCGCCTACTATGATTATGAAATATGGCAAATGGATGTCAAAACGGCTTTCCTAAATGGATATCTTGAGGAAGATGTCTATATGGCTCAGCCCGAGGGTTTTGTCGATCCAAAACATCCTAATAAAGTATGCAAGTTAAAGAAATCAATCTATGGATTGAAACAAGCATCAAGGAGTTGGAATCACCGTTTTGATGAAGAGATAAAGAAATTTGGCTTCATCAAGAACGAGGATGAGGCTTGTGTGTATAAGAAGGCTAGTGAGAGTATAATAACTTTTCTAGTATTGTATGTAGACGACATACTACTATTTGGAGATCACATTCCAACCTTGGAAGGTGTAAAAGCCTGGCTTGGAAGTTGTTTTTCCATCAAGGATCTCGGTGAAGCCACCTATATTTTGGGAATAAAAATCTATAGAGATAGATCAAGGCGCTTGATAGGTTTGAATCAAAGTGCATACATTGACAAAGTCTTGAAAAGGTTCAAGATGGAGAACTCTAAGAAAGGTTTGGTACCTATTCAAAGAGGGACTATATTGAGTACGACTCAATGTCCAAGCTCAAAGGATGAGCAAGACAAAATGAAAGGAATCCCATATGCATCTGCTATTGGATCGATTATGTATGCTATGTTATGCACTAGACCGGACGTGTCATGCGCGTTAAGCATGACAAGTAGATACCAACAAAATCCAGGAAATAGTCATTGGATGGCTGTCAAAAGTATATTGAAATATCTTAGAAGGTCTAAGGATATGTTCTTAATATACGGATCCGATGAGAAGGAACTCGTTGTAAGGGGTTACACGGATGCGAGTTTCCAAACTGATCGAGATGATTCTCGGTCACAATCGGGGTATATCTTCATTATGAATGGAGGGGCGGTCTCTTGGAAGAGCTCAAAGCAAGATGTGGTTGCATTGTCCATCGCCGCATCTTTGTCCGCGCAAGAAGCCGCATGGTTGAAGAAATTTATTACCGAACTAGGGGTTGTTCCTACCATTCAAGGACCCCTAGAGATCCTTTGTGATAACGAGGGAGCGATTGCTCAAATCAAGGAACCTCGTGATCATCAAAAGGTAAGGCACATCGAGCGGAGATTCAACTACATAAGGGATGAAGTTGCAAAGGGAAAGATATGTATTCGCAAAGTTCACATCAACGACAATGTCGCTGATCCAATCACGAAGCTCCTAGAACGCCCAAAGCATGAGGGTCATGTTTGTGCTATGGGACTTCGACATTCTAGTGATTGGATATGATTTATATTTTGTATTTGGATATCGGAACAATGTTTATTTTGACACTTTTATATGAATGTGGGATTTCATTTAAATTGTGTAGTGTTCCATTTTTGCATGTTTAAATCCGTGAATAAGTTACTTATTCTAAATGTCCGTAGTCGATCATATTTGTGGGAACGAATATGAAGGTAAGACTATTATGAACTTGGATTGGTGGATATTCATAAGGTATGAATATGGAGCAATGGGTTGCTACCAAGGTTCATAGATATTTGTGGGAGACAAATATTGGACGACCCGCTCTCAAGACTTACCCCATGGAATCTTAATTGATTGATCATAAGTAAGCTTGAGTAAAGGAGAATATCATTTGTATCCTCTGACCTGAGATACATATTGGGTCTTGATATTCACCAAGCATTATGCTTTGACTTAGTTCTTCACTGTTCTGAAACATGGCACTACATAAGGCTAAGCTCAAGCATGATACTAGGTGATTGTGAGAGACGTATGTAGTCAAGATGGAATTTGTCCCTCTTATTCGTTGAGAGTTAAATGTCTAAGGCCTGAATCAAGTTAAATCAATGGAGAGTGATCACTCCATGTCTCTAGGATTTAACATGACATTTGAGACAAAAGGATAAATGATTGTTTCACCTAAAACATTTCAAGTGGCGACTTGAAGGAGATGATGTTATTGAATGGCACTAAGTCATACGTATTAGGGGTAACAAACCGTTGTTAGGCGGTATTTGCTACTTGCATCAATCTTCTATGAATCTTGTGCAAGTGGGAGATTGTTGGACTCTATATGCCCAAGACACATAGTAAATTGATGTGGCTAGTACGTTATGATCCAAGACGGGTCATACCCAATAACGAGCTAGATAACGCACCAAAGATATTTATTTTAGATGTGATCAAATAAAAAATATTATAACACGAAGAAATTTAGAAATGGGTTTCTAAATAGTTGCACTTGTAATTAAATCATACGGATGATTTAAATTAGAGAGTATGAAATTATTTAAATGGGTTAAATGATTTAGTAGAGATTTTATATTTAAAGTATTGACTTAAGTCGTGTATGTTTGTTGCCCGCCTTCCTAGCGTATTGACTTAAGTCGTGTATGTTTATTTTGATGTGACTTATTATTTTCTAAGAGTTCAAAAAAAAAGTAAAATTACTTTTATATAAAATAATATGATATATATCCTTTTGTAGTACTTGTACTACTAGTTGTACTACACTTGTACTACTTGCACTACTTGTAGTACTTGTACTACAATATGTACTATACTTGTACTACAATATGTACTACACTTGTACTACAATATGTACTACACTTGTACTACTTGCACTTCTTATAGTACTTGTACTACAATATGTACTACATGTAGTACAATAAAGGACTCTATATATATCTACATACTCTCTCCATTTTGGGTGTACAACACACAAGCATTTACTTAAGTGCAAGACTTCCTCTCTACTCTATCTCTCTCTCTCACGAATCGGTTCAAGGAGAAAGAAGGAAGAAGTCAATCTTCAAGAAATCCTAGCAACAAGGTGTTGATGTCCGTGGCTCGTGGGTATCACTAACTTGAGGTCTCTTCTTCGAGACTTGCTATTCGAGTTCGTCATCATCTTCTTCTCAATCCCTTGCTTGGAAGAAGGTATAAATCTAAACACCCTATGGTTGTTTTAGTTTTGATAACATGCATACATGTTTGGATCCTTGGTTTTGGGTTTTATAATCAAGTGTTAAAATCGGTTTTAACATCAACTAATCAAAATATACATCAAATAATCAAACTATGGTTTTGATTTTCCGCTGCGTTTTACATTTTAAGGAGTTAAAATGGCTTTGATAATGTTCTTAAAACCCAACAACAATTACTAGTCACATTTCAAACAATGTGACCAAATGTAACCAATTGCGACTTTTATTCTAATAATATTTACGAGTGACTATAGATACGTATATGGTCACACGAAGAAATTGTTTATGTAATTAAATGTGGCTAAATGTAATATATACTAATACGTTATTTTTGAGTGTGACAGTAAGTTAAACTTTTTTTTGTGACAATTAGTTATTGGTGTGACTATAAGTTACAATTTATGGTCACATTTCCAATTTGGATGTGTGACTGAAGATATATACTCGTCACAATAATTGGACATACATGTGACTCAAGTATCATATGGTCATATTTCATTTTCTTAGGTGTGACTAAAAATTCCAGTCTAAATATTTTATGGTCACAGTTTTATTTGTGTATGTGTGACTATAAGTATAATTTTGTCATGTTATAATGAATAAAATATGTGACTATAAGTATTATTTGGTCATATTTAATTTTATGACAATTTGATGAGTTATTAAAGATTAATTTTGGTCATGATAAATGAATAAAATATGTTACCATAAGTGTAATTTGGTCACATCTTTCATTTTATGAGAATTTTAATTGTGACTAAAGATAATTCTAGTCATGCTAAATAGAAAATATATGTGACTATAAGTTTTTTTTTGTTATATTTCATGATATTAGAAAATTTGATGTGTGACTATAGATGAGTTCTAGTCATGGTAAATGAAAAACAAGATTTGTGACTATAAGGATTATTGGGTCATATTTCATTTTATGACAATTTGATGAGTTATTAAAGATTAATTTTGGTGATGATAAACGAATAAAATATGTTACCATAAGTGTAATTTGGTCACATCTTTCATTTTAAGAGAATTTTAATTGTGACTAAAGATAAATTCTAGTCATGCTAAATAAAAAATATATAAGTTTTTTTTTGTCATATTTCACGATATTAGAAAATTTGATGTGAGATTATAGATGAGTTCTAGTCATGGTAAATGGAAAACAAGATTTGTGTAAAACCACTGAACGATCTTACTACTGCATGATTTGGTAATCGTATAAGCAACAAGAAGTAAATAAAGCTTCACTTTATTGATTCACAAAGAGATTACACAAAGTCTAGAGAGAGAGTTACACACTCAGTTACACACACTTAGTAGATGTAGAATGACAGAACTAGTTGACTCTCTCTAACACGAACTATTTATAGTGTTGACATACGAAGTGGCGGACCACCAGCGTACCATTTGGTACGCCCGTACCAAATGACCTGCGGACCATTTGGTACGCCGACATTAGCATGTTGGCACTAAGACTCACAAAGATGCTCTAACCTAGATACAATACACGAGACACAATGTAGCATAGGAATATGCTCTAACAAACTCCCCCTTAACGTGTAGTGTATCTAGCTATCTATTTATCCAACAAAACTTCAGTCTTCAATCTTCTGCATCACTGCGTCTGATCTTCAACTTAAAATCTTGTCAGAAATAGAGCTTGCATGGCTGGATCAATCTTCAACAGTCTTTGAACTTCAAGATCCACTTGTGAAATATATAACAAACTCCCCCTTTCACCATGCTTGAGTCTTTTCACATAGACGACCTGCAATTTCAGAAGACAGAAACGCGGCTTTCTTTTCCTTTTGAAAATTAATTTAATCTTGGCGCAAAACTTCTCTTCGAGAATCCAAGATATAAAATTTGAATTTTGAATTTTGTATCATCGTATCGAACGGTCGAAAACAAATAAGAAACAAAATCTTTTTGGCTTTTTAAAACTTTAAATCAAAACACACCGAAAATCTTTTTGATTTTTCTAAGTTTCTGCTAAAACACACCTAAAATCTTTTTGGATTTTTCAGATATGAAACATAAATGCAATACAGAAATGAAATACTGAATCACACACTATTTTTGTCTTTTGCGAGAAAGATCACAACTTGGAATCATATTGGTCATAACATGCTGAACTCCACTTCAATTTCAATTATTTTGGCACATAAGTCATGTCGATTACTGGTATAATTTTTTCATCTTAAACTCAAGCATAATCATACTCATAACATCAGGATATGTTATTGTATTGATTAGATTTGCTTTGACCAGTGTACCCCACACTATCAGACATACTCAGATATGTTTTGCTTTTATATCACACTTTGTGATTTCATTTGTGATTTAATCACATAATGATTTTCTTCATGAATCAGTCAACTGTGTTCCATGCAAAAAGAAATAAGAACGTTAAATCGTCTACCTTAAGGTCGATCTTTCGATACGCAGATAAGGCCTCGGATTTAACAAAATAAGAAAATAAAACAAGTTGAAATTGTATAACCCAACAACAATCAGGTCGGTACTCCCATACACACAGAGAAAGTCCGATGAGTTATACGAAACACCAAAGAAAATAAAGCAGAACATCAAACGAACAACAATCAGGTCGATCTTTCGATACGCAAAGAAAGACCGATCGTTTGACAAAATAAAGAAAATCAAACAAGTTTAAATCTTTGCAAAATGAACACATGTATACACAGTAACTTCTCATTTTCTATTTCACATATCTTTTTCTTGATATCTTGAGATACGCATCAAGATGTTGTCCACTTGATCAAGCAATAGTACTTTAATGTTTATCACATCTGAATACTTTCTGATTTAATGCCGAGCCTACCAAGCACATCGAACAATGATCTTGTGGCTTTTTCATCTATTTTATCCATGAGTCAGACACGTAAGCCAGTGTACCATCATTTCCCAATCATGTTGGATCAATTTATCATTTTTCAATGTTTTTGTATTTTTCTATTTTTCGATGTTTTTGTATTTTTCCATTTTCTCCACCTTAAAATGAAAACTCTATTTTTGGATTTTTATTTTAACAAAAACAACAACATAAAGACACTATTTTTGGTTTTTCAATTTTTTCCCCTAAACTACATACGAAATGTAAAAGGAAAGAAAATTGACCAATCGATACTGATAGCTTTCAGATTTAGCCTTTTAGAAAATCTTTCAGTTTGGAAATACGAAACATTCAATTTAAGTTAAGTTGGAGACTCCACTATCAGTAACTGCTTGAAGCTCGAACTTTAGAATCACCAATAGGTCTTCTAGAAGAAACGTGCACACTGGTTTAAATGATTAGTACTCAAATGACCCGAAGCACACAACTTCTGGTCGACCAGTGTCTTCCACAAAATCAGTTGCAGCTTTGCTGACCACTTTAGGTTGCCACTGTATTGCCGCAGGTGCAGTTTTTACTGAAACTTCATCTTGTGAGGAAACACCAACACTAGAATCACTTTTGAAAACTGATTTACTTTTTGATTTAAAATGTGATGTTGGTGACTTAGAAAAAAATTTTCCGCCGGATTCATCAATTATCATGGCAGTTTTTCCAGAAAATTTTCTTTTAACAGTAACAGGACAATCTTGTGCTAGATGTCCCTTTTGGCGACATTGATAGCACAAACGATATGATCGGTTATATTGTGGCTTGTCTTGAACTGGATGACATTTATCAAAAAATTCAGACTCATCAGAAATATCATCAAAAACTTGAAATCGGTTAGAATGTACCCATTTCGATGTAGAACTTTGAGGTGTAGCATTAGAACCGAATGAAGAAGATTCGTTCGGAGAACTGTCAGATGAAACTTTCTTCTTTTTCTTTCCTCCAAATCCTTTCTCCATTGTGGAAATGAATACTTGAGCCAGATGATATATTTGATCCAAGTTTGTATCTTTCTTTGCTTTTTGAACCTTCTTTGACATGTTCTTCTTCTTTGCAAAATTCTTGCCTTCACTTCCCAATCCAGACTGTTTGTAACCAGGTAACTTGGATAGATCTATCTGAGAACTGGAACTACCAGATTTAGTAGCCTGAGTAAATTTAGCTTTAATGCCTTTCAAATCGTTTGCTTCAACCAACTTTGCAGCCACTACTGCATCATTCAATTCCACTTCATTTTTCTCAACTTTCTTGCCATCAGACAATTCTTTGCCAAGTACACCACCTTCCCTTGAAACAAATTTAACAAACGTAGATGTATCAGATGTTGAAGAGTTTACCTTCTTGTTGAGAATCTTTGAATTCTTCTCCTCCAGTTTCGCAGAAACACATCCAGAATAATTTTGCGTCATAGTTGAAGGGCTCCAATCAACAACAGACTCTGTTTGATTCACTGGATGAGGAATTTGATTAAAATCATTGCCTCCAAACACTTTCCTGAAATTATCGTCGTGACACAAATAACTTGTAAAAGAATGAGAATTCTTCAAGTTATGCAATTGATGATGTAGATCCAAAATTTCAATATTCAAATCGGCAATAGTCTTTTGAGATTGGGCAACAACTATTTCTGAATGTATCAACCTCTCAGATGTGCTGTTTACCAATGACTTTTCTCTTTTCATACCATCATGAGCAGCATGCACTTCTTTGGTAATCTTATCCACTCTTTCCTTATAGATCTCAATATTTCTGGTTAACAAGGTTTTGTCTTTCTTCAAAGAAATGATTGTGTCTTGCAATTCAGACTGAACAATTTGATATTGAATTCTATCAGCAGTAACTTCATCCAATACCTTCTGAAGTTTATCATTCGATCTCTGAAGGACTTCAACCTTTTTGATGGATTTTTGAAATAACTATTCAAAATCTTCACTAACATCTTTAGCTTGAGACTTATATTCTTCGACTTCCTTGACCAGCTTTTCATTGATAGAAGTAAGCTTGACAATTTTTGTCATGAACTCATCATTCTCGTGTTGAAGTTAAAACTTTTGTTGATCATGTTGAATACTCCCTTCTGCCAACTGTTTCCGAAGATCTTCTAACTCTTTCAATAATAGACTCTTCTCTTGGAGTAACTTCTCATTCATTTTGAAAAAGCCATCAGAAACTTCACAATTCTGTTTATAACTTTCTAACTCTTCTTCGAGCTTCACCCTATCAACTGCTAACTTTTCCTTTTCTTGACCCAATTCCTGAATTTTTCTATCTTTCTGAGTACAAAATTCACACACGGATTCATAACCACCCATTTCAAAATCAGAATTACTCGATTCAGATTTACTAGTCTCAGATACATATCCACTCAATTCAACCTCAATATTTGTCATCAATGCATAATGATCTAAAAAGTGGACTATAAATGCAGATTCATCTGGAGAATCTTTAGTCCAATCATACTCTTCATTAGTTTGAGATATCATAGCTTTAACTTCTTTATTGTGATCATGATTATCCGAATTACGAGGTTTAGAAGAAGATAGCTTGCATTCTCGAGCAAAATGTCCCAAACTGGAACATTTGTAACATTTTAGTTTAGACTTGTCTAAACCCAGTTTGGTGCCTCTAAATTCACCCATATTAGAATTCTTTCCATGTTTGCCTATAAACCGTCTTCCTCTTTCAGCAATCATAGCCAACTGCCAATCCAAATCTAATTTATTTAGCTGATCATCATCCATCTGTTTTAGATCGTCCGGAACCAAACCAGAATTACCAATTTGACTAAATATGGAGCCAGATGAAGATCATACAAAAGCACCCAACAAAGAAGCTAGATCTTCGGTTGCTTGATTAGAAGTAGATTTGCTTGATGATCTATCAGGAATGGTAAAACTACAACCCGAAGAATTACCAGTATTTTCAGACTTTCCAGCAAGAAATGTCGTTATTGGTGGATTACTATTTGAAATAAAATATGATTTAGTTTTAGCATGCGCCGTAGCAGAATTCTCTCCAAAATATATATCAGGATTTTGAACTATTCGAGTTGCTAACTTTTTCACAAGTAATTCCATTTCCCAAGCTTTTAATTTGCTTAACACTTGATTGAATGACCAACTGGAGTAATTTGGATCATTAGTAAGCATCATAACAAAGTTCTCCCACTTTTCGAGTAGAGATTCCAGAAAATTTTTCTTTGAATTCCTCTTCTTCTTTCTTGACTCCAACAACCTTAAGTTCATTGATCAGATGTGAAAACCTAGAAATCAAGTCGGCAATACTTTCTTTGTCACAATGTTAAAAGTTGTCTAATTCTTTTAACAAAACTTTCTTTCGACTTTTCTTATATTGCTCGTTTCCTGCACACCTATCTTTCAATGCATCCCACAAAGTTTTTGATGTTGTGCAATTTTTGAATTGATGTAGAAGCTCTCTTGGTAGTGCCATTGTGATATTTCCATAACATTTCTTTTCTCGGGCATAAACTTTTCTTTGATCTTCATCAAGATCACTTCGTGCAATCGGTTGTCCATTTATCTGAGGATATGTATAATCTTGTTCAATGGAAATCCATAAATTAATGTCAACAGCATTAATGAACGATTCAAATCGTTGCTTCCAATTCTCATAATCCTCCAACCTAAGGAACTTAGGAACTTTCTGATTTGTTCCTATTTCGTTATCATAGTTCAACATGGCTTGCATTGATGATTGAACAGCTGAAAATGCGTGAAACTCGCTCATTTTGAAATTACAATATCGAAAGCAAAAATTTCAAACTGAAAAACGGACGTCTTCCAAGCTGATTTTGGGGGTCAAACTAGGGGATACAGACCGTTAGGTGAGTACACGTCTAGATCTCGGAAAGACGAACGTTTTGACTGGTATTAGCTCGCGTAACTCTTAACGGTTCTCAAGTTACGTTAGTTTTAGTTAACATATGTTTTCTGCCAGCGGACCAATCAATTCTCGGCGGACCATAAGATTTCAGCGTACCAATCTCCGTACCAGATCAAATCAGCGGACCAAAATATGCTCAGCAGACCAAATGAACTAGCGGACCAGATGCGGATCAGATTATCTCAGCGGACCAAAATTGGTACGGCGGACCAAATGGTACGGCGGACCAGAATATAACCGCCACGGACCAACTTTGAAGATTGCCTTCCGGACCAGTTTCAGCGGACCAGAATACGGATGAAGATTGCCGTGCAGACCAGCTGCGGACCAACGGCGGACCAAGTGTTCTTTGAGCGGACCAACGCAGTTCGAACCTGATTCGTCTGATTTTCGCGAATTTCGACGTTTGGAGATGGAATTTGACTCAGTATGATGCGAAAACATTCCAGGAACACTCAGAAATCATTTTTCACCTCTGAAACACTCGGAACTTCAAGAATTTTGAAGAAAAACGAAGAAAACCCACACTTTCTCACTCTAGAACTCGAAATCATAGCAGTAGAGCAACCAATTGCTCTGATACCACTTGTAAAACCACTGAACGATCTTACTACTACATGATTTGGTAATCGTATAAGAAACAAGAAGTAAATAAAGCTTCGCTTTATTGATTCACAAAGAGATTACACAAAGTCTAGAGAGAGAGAGTTACACACTCAATTACACACACTTAGTAGATGTAGAATGACAGAACTAGTTGACTCTCTCTAACACGAACTATTTATAGTGTTAACATATGAAGTGGCGGACCACCAGCGTACCATTTGGTACGCCCGTACCAAATGACCTGCGGACCATTTGGTACGCCGACATTAGCATGTTGGCACTAAGACTCACAAAGATGCTCTAACCTAGATACAATACACGAGACACAACGTAGCATAGGAATATGCTCTAACAATTTGTGACTATAAGTATTATTTGGTCATATTTCATTTTATGATAATTTGATGAGTTATTAAAAATTAATTTTGGTCATGATAAATGAATAAAATATGTTACCATAAGTGTAATTTGGTCACATCTTTCATTTTATGAGAATTTTAATTGTGACTAAAGATAAATTCTAGTCATGCTAAATAATAATATATATGTGACTATAAGTTTTTTTTGATCATATTTCATGATATTAGACATGTAAAAGAATATTTATATGGTGTTGGCATTTGCCAGGGGTCGAACTCACAACCTTTCAAAGAAAATCACAAGACCAACCCGTTGGGCTAGCCCCTGAGAACGAAATGTATTTCAATAACCAAATCTTTAACCTATACTCTCAATATACAATAATAACTTTTAAGTATGAATATGGTTCCAACCCCAGATCCCTACAATTTTTTTATGTTTTCTATGAACTAAATTTTAAGCCATTATATGGATACCATGAAATTATAACCATCCCAACTTGTTTAATAAAACGTTAAATACAAAAACATCTAATAATTTTGGTACTTCATAACATACACTAAACACGTAAAATCACAAAACATTAATTCATTAATAATTTTTGGTACTTCATAACATACATTAGTTCATTTAAAAAAAAACAAAAATTAAAACCATCAACACCTAGACTATTTTCAGAAAGCATCAGCCCTCATAGCAAATTCTTTCTTCTTTGGACGGTTCTTGATGATGGTTGGACTGATTTCCTTCATCCTTGATTGCAAAAGTTTGTTTTCTTGTTGGATCATCGTAAAAAGCGTGGACAATCGAGGGGCTACTGCAGTACAGGCTCTCACTCAAACGAACATGTTTTAGGAGGTCCTCCATCTCCTCCGTGATTTTCTGCTGGTTGTAGGTGATGGCGTCCATACCAGCGGCAATCAACCCATTGTCCATGTACTTGGCTTGTTGATACTCTTTGCAAGCATCGGTTGCATCTTCTGTGGTTTCTATTTGAGGAGGGATGTGAAAGTGTGATGGCCGGCCATGGTAACTGAAATTGTGATTTTTTTGGGGAGGAAAAGTAGGATTATTCTCTTTCCCATCGTCTATTTATAGGATGAAAATCTCAAATAGATATAGGAATTCAATTGGCGGGACACTAAACCAAGTTAACGTGGGAAACCAAATCGAGATATATAAATAATTGATTTTAATTAATTTAATTAATAATAAAATGTAAATAGGTGATTTGATCGGGTTGTGGGGAGACGTGAGGAGAATTGAAAGGACGTCTGCCGATTCTTGCAGGTTTCTCAAATAACCTAGGTAATGATAGCTACAAAAAGCTATATGAAATATCGATAATTATAAGTACACCGGCCATATCTTCACCATATCTTTTAATTTTGCACACGAAACACCGAAAAACTTTATCACATCAATATCTTCTTCTTCATCAATCAATCTGATTACTCGGGAAGAGGATATTTTCGTTGCCGCCATGAGAATGGCGAATTCGAGTTCGTATACTCCAGTCCCACGGATGTCTGATTATGAGATAATGGAAAAAGTTGAAGCCCTCATTAGGGACCAACTTCGTCGGACAGAGGAGATTATCACGGTGTTGAGAAACAACATCTGACGTCTGGAAGCAGCTTCTCAGAGTAGAGCAGTGGTTGAAGCCAGGGTTGACCACTTCAAGAGTCATGGATATCGTTTTGCAAAACCGTGCTTCAAGTATTTGGAGAAGGAGGCTGATTATGATCTAGCAATCAATGTGGAGATGGATCAGATGTTATCCATCATTAAGGAGCTGAACAAATAAAGGGTGAAGTTGTTGAAGGAGGTTGCTGGTGATGAAGGTGCATGATCGAGAAGGGTTGAAGTTTGTTTTGTGGTTTTTGTAAAGTTTTTTTGTGTGTTGATGATGATGGATTTTTTGTGAAGTTTTTGGGGGCTGCATGTTGCAGGTTTAATTGTTGATGATGATTAAAGGTATTTTTTTGGTTGATCAATACTTAATGGATAATGTAACACATGGAATTATAATGAATGGTAATGTTTAGTGTTTAATCCCTTTTTCGTAATTACTAGTTTGTTATTTGATTATGTTGTTTTTAGTTAAGTTGTTAAAATTCTAAATAGTAGTTATTTTTCATTGTGTTTTGAGGGTTGAGGATGGGGTAGTAAATTGGGGTATTGGTTTAGTTATCAGTTGGAGCTTTGCTGCATTGAGAAGGTTTTTTAATATGACTTTAAGGTTATATGACTTTCTGGGGTACTTTCACATTTTCTATTTTAGGCAACGGTTTGACTTTTTCTGGGCAACAGTTCGATGATTTTCTAATTAGCTTTAGAGTTTCATATAATTTGAATGCCAATCAATAAAAATTAATGAACAGATTGCAATGAAAATATAAATTTAACATGACAAATAATAAAAATCATGAACATTTTGCAATGGAAATGTAAAACGATTAAAATGATCAGTAATGGAGGTGAGGCAATCGGCGACTTCTTGTTGAAGTTGAGCGTCTTGAAATGACATCGTGATTAAGTGCTCTCATGTGCCTGAAGCAAACAAATATTAGCGTAAGATGATGAATTAATTTGGAAAATAGAATACTAGATTGTAAAAATTTTAATGTGGATTTATTTAGGTTTGAAATAGGAAAAATGTATTATTAAATAATAATAAGCATACATACCTTTCGTATAACTATACCCCGACAGTCGTCCCGGAAATAGTTGTTCCTGGATTGCTTACGCAACTCTATTGGGTCTAAAGATGGCAGTATATTATCATTTTCAGGAAGAACCACTGTACTAAACTCCTCATCTTCATAAGCATCTCTGTAGTTTTTCGGAGGATTTTTTAAGACAATTGACCACCTCTTCTCAAGTTGTCCTGCAACGTAAAGTACTTGTTGGGATTGTGAAGCCAATATGAAAGGATCATCCTTATGTCCTAATCTACCAAGATCAACCAATGTGTAGCCAAGACTATCTTTCTTTAACCCATTCTTATTGTGAACCCAGTCACACTTGAAAAGAGAAATTCTTCGAAAATGATAATCGAGTATCCATATTTCTTGTAAAACGCCGTAATAATAAGTTTGGTCATAGGATACAACCTCTTTAGAAATGTGCATGTCGGTCGCCACTACACTAACCCCACTATTTTGATGAACTTTACCTTCACGGAATTTTGTACGAAATGTAAATCCATTGATGTAATACACTTCGTATTTCACAACGTTCCTATTTGGTCCATGTGAAATCCACCTTACGGTTTCTGATATACTATCTTTGGAGACAGCTAACTCGCTCTCAACCTAAAATTATTTACTAAGTTGAGTTTTGAAAAAAAAACAACAATATAATAATAAAAGGAACATTATTTTTATAATATGAAAACAATTCACCTCGTCTCGTAGCCACTGACTAAATGTTTTACTATGCTCCTTCTCTAGCCATCCTTTTCCTTTAGAAATGTGTTTTTCTTCCAGATATTTCATGTGCCGACTGTAAAATAAATATTATATTATATATACATATATATATATTAACAAAATACATGTAAATAAGACTTACGCGATATAAGGTTCAACTTCAGAAGTATTTTGCATCACAAAGAAATGTGCTTTCATGAAGATATCTGAAGATACTTCAGTTGGTTTACCCGCTGATAATGGATTCCCGTCCCTATTACCTTCAATGTCATTATTTGCAAATGTTTTATCCCTGTCAGGTGGTAAACCAATAGTGGCAATTTTTTTGGAACTCACTCAAAAACTCAATCGTCTCTTCCGCAACATTCTCTTCGGCAATGCATCCTTCTGGCTTGTTTTTGTTTTGCACGTGTCCCTTTATAACCTTCATACACCTTTCAAATAGATACATCCACCTAAAGCAAACCAGACCACATAACTTTACCTCCCTTGTAAGGTGCACGGTCAAATGAACCATAACATCGAAAAATGAGGGGGGTAAGTATTTCTCTAAAAGGCATAATGTAACACATAATTCTGCTTGCAATTTATCAAGCTCTTCCACCTTGATTTCCTTTCTACAAATAGCATTGAAAAAGAAGTAAAATCTGATACACAAAAGCAAAATGTATAACGTAAATAAAATAAATCAGATACATAAAATTATAATGTAAGTTTAAATGATATATAAAAGATAAAATTCAAAACCTTATAATAGTATTTCTTGCGTGTTTTGGCATAATAGACTGTATTGCAACGGCAAAAACTATTGCATGAGCATGTGGTAGTCATGTGATTTTAGTCTGATAAGCTTCCTATCCTTTAGACTAACCAAAGTAGAAAAATTAGAACAATACCCTTGTGGAACCCTTAACTTGTATAAAGTATCCCAAATTTGTCTTTTTCCTCGATTGTTAATGTGTAGCAAGCTGCCGGAAGTATTGTTTTATTGCCATCTTTCTTAGCTTGTAATTCTGGTCTTAAACCAAATGACTCCAAATCCAACCGAGCCTCCAATCCATCTTTTGTCTTTCCAGGGATGTGTAACAGTGTACTAATGAGACTCTCAGCAACATTTTTTTCTATATGCATAAAATCTATACAGTGGTTGACAAAATTATACCGCCAATACTTTAGACGACGATACCATATATTAAATTTCTTCCAGTACGTGTCTTCTTTGTTGGTATCGTTTGATGTACCTACTTATTTTTCTCTCCTTTTCCTTTTAATCTTTCCACCTCTTCCATTTGATTTTTGTCTTTCAAGATCATTTATCTTATCACCCTTACCCCATTTATTAACAACATATTGTACCTCGTTATATATTTCTTCTCCATTCATAGGTTCCTTTGCAATTTCTAGCTCTTTTTGTCCATTGAATGCCATAGTTTGACGTCTGAAAGGATGTTCATAGGGTAGATAACGTCTGTGTCCAGCATAACTTTGTTTCTTTGACTTAGGGAGTCTAATACCGTGTGTTTTTTTCCTACACACTACACAACCTTTGAATCCACTATATGGACAACCACAAAGTGTACCAAGGGCAGAATAATCATTTATCGTCCATAACACAACAGCAAGTAGTGCAAACGTTTCTTTTAAATATGCATCGTATGTTTCGACTCCTATTTCAAATAAGATTTGTAGATCTTCAACCAACGGTTCTATAAAAACATCAATATCGTTACCTGGTGTTCCCAATATCAATAATACAAGCATGATGAACTTCCTTTTCATACACAACCAAGGTGGAAGGTTGTAAATAACCGATAAAATTGGCCATACACTGTGGTTTCGATTTCCTCGATTAACATCAACCCCATCAGCGGAAATGCCTAGACGCAAACTTCCTGGATCATTAACAATCTCTGTATATCTGTCACCTATAACAGACCACGTGGTTGAGTCTGCCAGGTGACGTAAAACACCGTCCTGTATTCTACTTTCTGCGTGCCATCTCAAATTACATGCAGTTGTCGGTGACTGGAATAGACGTTTCAACCATGGTATTATGCGAAAGTACCACAACACCTTTGAAGGAACATTCTCGTATATAACCTTTTTTATGTCGTCCACCTTCCATCTGGATTTTCCACAAGTGGGACATATTTGCAAATCTTTGTACGCGTTCCTGTATAGTATGCAGTAGTTGATACATGTGTGTATCTTCTTATACCCCGAACCCATTGCTTTGAACGTTTTCTTAGCCTCATATGTACTGTTCACCATCTCATTGTCTTCGGGCAGCATCTTCTTTACCAAAACTAATATATTTGTAAAGCATTTATCCGAAATTCCGTACTTAAAGTTGAAGAGGTCTACCAGCGCGGACAACTTTGTGAAGTCGGGACACCCTTTGTAAAGTGGTTTCTCAGCATCTTCAGTCAGTTTTATGAACTTCTCATGTTCATTATTCATGAAATTTTCTTCCGTAGCTTCAACCATTTCAATTGTTTCGGCGGCATCATTTGGAATGCCCGACGTAAAATCACTCGTGTAGTTGTCTTCATAAGGCTCATCAGCCTTCTCTCCGTGTTTAATCCATAAGGTATAGAGTTGATCTATTCCATGTCTGAATAAGTGAAGAGATACCTCCTCCACATCAAGGGACTTGTGGTTTAAACATATCGTACATGGACATGGAATATTAATTTTTTCAATACTTTTTCGTGTGTCAATATTCCTTGATATTTTTATGTTTCGAACTGCATAATCTATAAAAGCTCCAACTCCATCGATATAAGATTTTGTGTTTCTATCTTTCAACATCCAAGATTTGTCCATCTCCAACATCAGTACCAAATCGTAACCAAAGTTAAATTCACTAAATCGAAGAAAACTAATATTAAAAAATCAAGTAAGTAATAAAATGAGCGGGAAATCAAACATACCTTGTATTTCGATCGAATGGCTTCAGAATTTTTTTTGACCGAATTTGCTGTGAGTGAATATGTTCATCATTTTTTGGCTCGAAGGGGTTGTGCTCAAATTATGAATAGGTTAACGGTTATTAATTAGGGTTTATTTTAATGAATATAAGATTCCCTCAATTAAGGTGTGTTTTTTTATTTAATATGAGAATCCCTCATTTAAAGTGTTATGTATTTATATAATTATTTTATAGGATAACATAAATCCCTCATTTAAATTGTTATATATTAATATAATAATTTTTAGGATAACATAAATTCATCATTTAAAGTGTTATATTTTATAATCTAATTATTTTTTAGGATAACATAAATTATATATATATATATATATATATATATATATATATATAAGTTAATAATACTACTTAAATTAATAATATTCCACTATCCATAGTTAAAATAAAGTAATTATCTAATTAGGCTCAATTGGCTATAATCAAGATGACTTGAGGTTAAATTGGGTATAATTAAGATCAATTGCTCCCAATTGGGCATAATAATCATAATTGGGCATAATCAACATAATATGGGCAAAATGATCCTCAATTAGGTATAATATCCTTAGTTGGGTATAATGAACCACATTTGGGCATGATAATCATAGTTGGGCATATTCAACATAATTTGGGCATAATGATCCTCAATTGGGTATAATGAATCATAGTTGGGCAAAATCATCATAATTGGGCATAATGATCCTCAATTAGACATAATGAAGCCCAATTAGATATAATGAGGCCCAATTGGGTATAATGAGGCCCAATTAGGGATAATAATCATAATTGGGCATAATGATCCTCAATTGGGTACAATTATCCTTAGTTAGGTATAGTGAACCACAATTGGGCATAATCATCATAATTGGGCATAATGATCCTCAATTAGACATAATGAAGCCCAATTAATTATAATGAGGCCCAATTAGGTATAATGAACCCCAATTGGGCATAATAATCATAATTATGCATAATGATCCTCAATTGGGTACAATTATCCTTAGTTGGGTATAATGAACCACAATTGGACATAATCATCATAATTGGGCATAATGATCCCCAATTGGACATAATCATCATAGTTGGGCATAATGATCCCCAATTGGGTACAATTATCCTTAGTTGGGTATAATGAACCATAATTAGGCATAATCATCATAATTGGGCATAATGATCCTAAGTTGGGTATAATGAACCACAATTGGGCATAATCATCATAATTGGGTATACTCAACATAATTTGT
Source organism: Deinandra increscens subsp. villosa (assembly GCA_039602395.1). NCBI lineage: Eukaryota > Viridiplantae > Streptophyta > Magnoliopsida > Asterales > Asteraceae > Deinandra > Deinandra increscens. The sequence goes on from JBCNJP010000025.1 coordinate 42,949,293, forward strand.
GCATAATATCCTCAATTGGGTATAAATATCCTTAGTTGGGTACAATGAACCACAATTGGACATAATCATCATAATTGGGCATAATGATCCTCAATTGGGTATAATTATCCTAAGTTGGGTATAATTATCCTAAGTTGGGTATAATTATCCTAAATGGGCATAATCATCGTATTTTACGTATAATCATCAACATTGGACATAATGCTCTAATATTGGGTAAACTAATCACAATTGGGCATAATCATCATAATTTGGGCATGAGGCCCAATTAGATATAGGCACGCCCAATTGGGTAGAATGAGGCCCAATTAGGTATAATGTTGGGAATCGAGATACCGAGCCAACATGATTTGGATAGATGTGATAATACTCAACGGCCACTTAACGTCTACCATCCCAACAACACGGTGAAGAACATGACAACTCAAGACACAAGACTCAACTAAATAAGATGGCTCTAGTGAATATTATTTATTGTTTAAATATTGTCACTAGTTGGTAGTTTTACTATTATGCCCTTAGTGAGTTTGTAGTATATATAGTAAGTCTTTCTCATGTGAAAGACTTGATGAGTGATACTTTGAGAGAGAGTTAGTCATGGATCTTTGAAGCTTGTCGAGGGTTCATGAACTCATCTAATAAGTTCATGATACCCGGGAATGCGTGGGGTAGGTAAAATGTAATCTTTTGGTTATCTTTATCTATCTATCATTCCACCTTGTTTATCTATCTATCTTGTTCTTCATCTATCATGTTTATACTAGCTTTGCTCATCATCATCATCACATCTCAAACACCATCGTGTTTATATCTGGGTGTTCATTTGTTTCTACAAAAACGAGTTACACAAAGACTCGATCCGCTTCCGCAACCAAGGTATTGGCCCACCACCTCAGTTTTTCAATTGGTATCAGAGCCATGGTCGAGATAATGCAACCTCATGGTTGATATCTCAACTTTGTGTTCATGTGCTTGTTTTTGTAAACAAATGGAGATGTAAACTTTTTAGAAAGATTTTGAACTCCCCTCCATGTCTTTCAAAGTTTTTGAAAAAGATCCTTGAATTTTTTCTTTTATAGAATAGTCAAGATCTATTTGTTCATGTATTATTCTTGAGTCGTCGAAAGTAAATTTTCTTGACTGTTTGTGTTTAAATCTTGCTACACAAATAGATTTCTTTGATATTTGCATGGTGTCAAAATCTAGCCTCAAACATGAACTTCCTGCATACTTTACGTATGCATATTCTTCAACTCAAAATTCATGGTCAAATTTGCTTTTAAAATTGTAGATCTCAAGAATCCTTGAAAGGTGTGATTATTCTTATCACATCACACTTTGTCTGTTTGTGTGTATAAATCAAATTGCTCTTTAGCTTTTTGACTTTACTTTTATTGAGTCCCACAAAACAAGTGTACTTTTTACTAAATTCATTCTATGATCCACTACCTTTTCTGTCAACAAGCAACCACCATGTCCCATCCCTACATTCACTCTTTTCAAAGTTAACCGTACTCTCTCTGTCTTGAAAATTAGAAGAACAAAAATATACACAAATATTGAGTGAGTTACAGGTTTGATTAAAGAAGATGATGAACTCGGAAACACGAACACGAGACTGCAGCTCGAGATCGTTCGTATACCCGTTTATGTTCGGTTCAAAGATGATGTCAAGAGATCGAGGAAAATACTTCGATATAGGTTAAACGTGTTCAAACTTGATGTTCACATATCCATATTAGGGTTTCTTAAGGTGACAAAGGTGACAAGTTGGTGAAGGGGCAAATCTTTTAACTGTTATGGGTTTCTATTAACAGCTCTGGATCGACGTTCATTGGTCTAACAGCAAAGAAGAAGACGGTGATGACCGGAGAAACGTCTATGTCCGGCCACTGTTTCAACCGGAGAATGGAACTTCAACCAGAATTTCATGTTCAACCGGGTTGTGAAGTTCAACCGGAAAGATGAACTTGAACCGGAAACTTCAACCGGAAAAGCTCCAAAGTTCAACCGGAGATTTTGACTTCAACCGGAAGTCTCACGAGTTCAACCTGGAACTCAAGTGTTCAACTGAAGAAATAAACTGGAAAGTTCAACCGGAACCTGCAGTTCAACCGGAAATCTCTGTTCAAGCGGACTTTCCAGATTAACCGGAGATTTCGAGAGTTCAACCGAAAAGTTAAAGCGGTTCAAGAATCAGCCGGACTTCACTGGTTTCAATTGGAAACTTGAATCATCAACTGGAATTCAACAGGGTTCAACCGGATATCGCCTCAGCCTACCAAAAATCGCAAATCTGAGAAGAAAGAAGATGAGAGGCGCTGATCGAACTCTTCTGGTCGTCGTTGTCTTTTTCTGCTCAAGGCCTGCTCGCTGGAAATCGCCATCATGGCCGTCGGCTGTTGCTCCTCGTTGAAAGAGAAGGGAGAGGCTGAACCTTTCTGGTACGCGTTTTGCGTTTACAGCTAGGGTTCTCTCCACTTTGACAAGGGAATCGGCTGCTGATCTAAAGAAACCGAATTGGGCCATGCTGGTCTCTATTCTTTTTGGGCCGCACATCAAGAGAATTGGGCCATGCTTGCTTATTACTTCTGTTGGGCTGCGAAAATTATTTGTTTGGGTCAGATTGGGCTGTGCAAATTTGACTGATTTATGACAGAAACTTGAAGACAGATTGGGATGAAAATAGTATAGTTGGTTACTGTTATTATTCTTTTGTTGTTAACACATAGTAGCAACCGAATTGAAGCCATGAGGATCCACATCAACCACTTCATATTTTTTCTCCAACATTATTCGTTCTCTCGAGAAACCGATGCATCGTAAACATTTCAGGTACACCTAAATTATGCTTTTATACCAAGTTACTTCTTTATGGCAGACGTGCTATGAGGTGAATTGGTTATGAAAGTTGTGCACAAGTTTGGGTCGATATGTTAAAGACGAAAGGGGTTTATTATTGGTTGGATTATGAAGAATAACTGGTTTATATAGCAAGGCAGATTTTTGTTTGTGATATGCTACATGGATGTGTTTTGTCTATGACAACATGATTTTATTTTTGCTACGGGTTGCACAAGTCTAGGGGGAGAAGATGTGATGATCTTATGAGACTTTTTGCAACGGGTTTAGCAAAAGAAAGCAAAAGAAGTGGTTTATCTTCGTGCAAAGCATTGGTTTGGTATTCGGCCAAGTATTTCAAGATGGTTAAATTGTGGAGTTAATTCTCGAGTTTTTCATAGATCCTTTATCTTGTTTACTTTCAGCAATATTGGTACCTTGAGTTATGACTTAGTCCTCAAGTAGCTTGCCATTGTGTTGAAGTTTGTAAACACCCTATACATTTACAGCCTATGGTTTTGGGCTAGAAGAATGTCTATTGTAGGGGGGCTTCACAAAGGAGAATTGAAGAAAAAAAGATTTGAAACTACATGAAGATTTTTTTGAAATCAAGATGCAAGAATACAAAGAACCAATGTCAAAAGTGTTGAGTATACCATCTACCAAATAGGGGAAGATTGTTGGGAATCGAGATACCGAGCCAACATGATTTGGATAGATGTGATAATACTCAACGGCCACTTGATGTCTACCGTCCCGACAACACGGTGAAGAACATGACAACTCAAGACACAAGACTCAACTAAAGAAGATGGCTCTAGTGAATATTATTTATTGTTTAAATATTGTCACTAGTTGGTAGTTTTACTATTATGCCCTTAGTGAGTTTGTAGTATATATAGTAAGTCTTTCTCATGTGAAGACTTGATGAGTGATACTTTGAGAGAGAGTTAGTCATGGTTCTTTGAAGCTTGTCGAGGGTTCATGAACTCATCTAGTAAGTTCATGATACCCGGGAATGCGTGGGGTAGGTAAAATGTAATCTTTTGGTTATCTTTATTTATCTGTCATTCCACCTTGTTTATCTATCTATCTTGTTCTTCATCTATCATGTTTATACTAGCTTTGCTCATCATCATCATGACATCTCAAACACCATCGTGTTTATATTCGGGTGTTCATTTGTTTCTACAAAAACGAGTTACACAAAGACTCGATCTGCTTCCGCAACCAAGGTATTTGCCCACTACCTCAGTTTTTCATATAATGAGGCCCAATTTGGGTAGAATGAGGTTTATTTGGACATAATGCGACCAAACAGGTATAATGAGGCCTAATTGGGCACAATGAGGCCCAATTGGGTATAATGAACCACAGTTGGGTATAATGAACCACAATTGGGCAAAATGACCCTAAATTGGGTATAAGGACCCTCAGTTTGGCATAATGAGGCTTAATTAGGTTAGTTTATATTTTTTTTTTATTTCTAAATATAATACTTTAATTGGGTATAATAATATTTTTTTGAATATATAAATTCATCATACGTTTATAAAATATAGTATTATGTTTTTTTAGTATATTATTTTATTACAAGATAATTATGAGTAAGTTTATAATTTTTTATTACAAAATATATTAGTTTCATTGGGTATAATAACAGTTTATTAAACATACTAAATCGACATACTTTTAGAAAATATAGTATTATTTTCCCAATTCTCGTTGTTTTTTAAATATATAAGGTTTTCCATCTTCAAGAATTTTCGGTCTGTTCCCATATTTACGAACGCAGTTTTCAAACATCTTTCAAATCATCATAAACTTGAATTTCGGAATCGAAAATTTCATAATTCAAATCTTCCCTCTGAAAATTCCAGTAGGGTTTCATCCATTTTCTAAACTATTCCCTCCGAAACCAATTATTAGTTTGGAATTTCGTTTTACCGTCGTGATGTTTTCAATCTTCGATTTACACGTTACCATGATAAACCAACTTTGTTCACCAAAACTATATTCATGAATTGGGGAATCACTACAGTCGTATATGTAGACTTCATAGAAAGTGCAAGCTTTCTAAGATCAAGTCCCCCTTTTCTTTCGTTTATCCACATCTTAATCTTCCCTCTTCACATTCAAGGTTTGTTTCACCATGTAAGTATGTGTAATTTTATTTGAGTAGTTAAATTTTTTGTGCATCTCTTTTTTTTAAATTTTTTTTTTATTTTTTAAAATTGTTTTTTTATTTTTTAAATTTTTTTTTACGGTTTCATTCAGTATTTGTTGTAAGATCTTTTATATGGTTTTTGGATTTGGGTTATCTTCTTCAGGGATTCACGTCTTACCTTGCTATCTCCTTTACATGATCAGGTTCCATGTTCCACTTACTAAAATTTGTTCAATTTATATTCTTTAATACCTTCTTCAATTTGTCCTGCCCCATTTGTGAGTATAATTCATATGTTTTGGTTAGTTCTCCTTTTTCCTAATCTAATTTTGTTGAATTTAATATATCTTACATTTTATTGGTTCTGTGATTGAGAATAAATAGATTAAGTTAATGTATTTTGGCTCCATTTCTTCCAACTGACCATTTTTTTAGAGATCTAGAGCAGATTCGTTCCTATGATTTGCTATTTCTATTGTTTTTATGATATTTTTATTATGAAATGCAGGAACTGGGAGTTCAAAACTAGGACTAAAAAACAACTATTGCAATTATTTTAGCGCGATTAGTTTTGATTCCGCCACCAGGACTGGGCATTGTGACAGTAGCTGATTAGCCAACAAACTGGGATTCTTCCACTAGACGATAAGATGTTCAGATTCATTCTTTCACTACATTCAATGCTCGCATCAGTATTATTAGGTACCCATCAAAATCTTGATGGAGTTTCTTAAAATTGACCCACAAAAGTCAAACTTTTTTTTCCTTCTATAATGCATATTCAATGCCTATATACATATTATTATCAGATACACACCAAAATTTTGGTGGATTTTGTAGGCATTGACGATTGACCTAAAAAATGTCAACGTGATTCTTACGTATAAAGACATGTATTTACAATTCCCTATATATTTCTTTGGAACTCGACTGATGTGTTTATCATGTTTACTTTCAGGTGCATCATATCTAAATGGGCAACTGAATATGAACAACATGCCAGTGGTGTATAAAAACTTAATCATCCTGATGCACTGGCAGTTGTGAATAACTGCAATGTCATACTAAGGTTCTACACTTTTTTCTTGAATTATTGTCAAATTTTAATAATTTAAGCATTTTTCTCAGTTTCAACATTTTCAATGACACTCAAAATACAGGATCATGACAGCATGTGGGGACACTGATGACTGTATATCAACATCCTGAGGCTGAGGAAATCAAGTAAAATACAAAGGCAGTTATCATGGCTTATGTATTCTTTGTGACATTACTTAAATTTTAAAATATCAACATATTTATTCTGGAATAACAGGCTTAATCAAAGCACACGGAGCAAGGTTCAATGTGAAATGATGTTGGAATTTTTATCATTTGTCGAGTAATTCTGCCCTTAAATTTTCCTATTGGAAAATGCGAGGAACTTTGTGCCCTTTAACTAGGGGCAAACATCTTTGAACTATGGCTTCATTGCTTGAAATAGGTTATCAAGTTACATAATTCTATTTCTCCAGACTTTCTAGCCAAATATTCATTTTTAACTTTTGAAAAATGTCATGTAATTTATCCTTATTGACTGTCATAATTAAACTGTAGGTGGGCTTTGGAATTCACGAGGCTGGGAATTTTGGTATATCTCAATCACGCAAACAGGCTTTATCATATGGGCAACTTCTCTAAAGAAATACTACCTGAGTTGCCTGAACCAATGCATGTATTTGCCAATTCCGAACTTAAAGTCGCACCTGTTAGACAAAATAAATTTACTAAATATATATATGTACTTTGTATATATATATAGTGAGAGGATCATTTGAGAACCAATTTGATTTGAGAATTAAAAAGAACTAATTTGAGCCACATGTTTATTACATGTATCCTCTCTCCCATGAATTGTAGTGGTCCTCCCTGAAATTTGTGGTTAAGATTTAGTTCTCAAAAGTTCTTAAAATAAAAAGTTCTCATTTGAACCTAACCCTATATATAAATATATATATATATATATATATATATATATATATATATATAATTCAATATAATATGTGGCCTTCAATCATTTATCTTAAATGATCAATTACCTAATTAACCCTATCAGACATTTATTTGATGGACGTAATTGCCCTTTATGATAGAATCAGGGTTTTCCTTTGGGTGTATATATAGGGCCTTATTAGAGAGATTAGAGGCTAATCACCACCTCATATTTTCGTCTCTCTTCTCTCTGCTCTCTTTTATTTTCGCAGACCCTCTCTGCGACTCCCATCATTAACATACACCCTAAATGGGAACCAAGGCTACTCACAGGATGGACAACCTGACTGCTGCTGATCTCAACAGATGTCAACAGGTAATATTTACATACGTATTATCTGTTTATTTATCTAACAATTCAGGATTCGATCAACATGTGGTATCAGAGCATATGTTGCTCAATCGAATCATGAATCTGAATTCGTTTAACCCTATTTTCGAAATCAGATAAGGTTTTCGAACCTAACCTAAAGCCTAAAAAACCCTAATTCATTTTAATCATAAAATCGGTTTTAATCATAAAAACATTAATTCGTTTTTATCACAAAACCCTAACTGATTTCGAGAGATAATTACATTTTTGATCGAAATACAAATACTCGATCGAAAAGCAATAACTCACTTTCCGATCGAAACATGTGGCTTAGTCCCTGTTTTTCGTTCAGACCGTATGGCCTTTTCGATCGGCTTTTCGATAGGGCCATATGGCTTTTCGACTTACTTTTCAATCGAATCATGTGGCTTAGTCCCTGCTCTTCGATCGGACCATATGGCTTTTCGATCAGCTTTTTAATCAGGCCATATGGCTTTTCGACCGGCTTTTCGATCAGCTTTTCGATTGGCTTTTCAATCAGCTTTCGATCGAATTTTCGATCGACTTTTCGGTCGAATTCTCAATCGACTTTTCGACCAGCTTTTCGATCCGATCGAAAAGTCAGCTTTTCAATCGGATACCTTCTTTCTGATCGGTTACCACATTTTCGATCGGATACCATTTTTTGATTGGTTACCTCTTTTCGATCGGAAACCCCTTTTCGACCGGGTACCCTCATAAAATTTTTGGGGCTTGACATTAAAATTTTTGTTTTGTTTAAAACCTTATATGCTTATGTTTTACTAAACAAAATATATAAGTTAGATTAGTTCCTTAACTTTTATTAGTTATAGACATGTAGTAATTCTGGCCAACGCTGATTTGCTACCTTAACCAATGCCATTATTTTTCTAATACTAGTTAACTTAATTTTAAAACTAATTTATTTGCTTAAATTGATAACATCTTTAAAACCTCGATTATGGCCAACGTTGATTCGTTGTTTTTACAATGATTATTAACTAAGAATTAAGCATTCGCCTTTCTTATACAAGTGTTTCTTTCTGGCCAACGCTGATGAGTTGCACCTGTATTCAGCGAACCTAATTTGTACATAAAGCTTAGATGTATCATTTCTGGCCATCGCTGATGTGATATGTCGCTCTATGTACATACCCTTATCTAGTACATAATGCTTAGGTGATAGGCAAGTAACCAACGCGAAAGCTGACTCATTTAAGTAGAACCTTAATTTCGTCTATTAATTTTGGTGATTGTAATAGACTTTTATCACAACTACATTGCTTCATTACTATGGTCCTTATTTATGCCTGCTTATTATTATAATTATTAATGTTATATTATTATTATTATTGTTGTTGTTATTATTATCTATTATTATTATTATTATTATTATTATTATTATTATTATTATTATTATTATTATTATTATTATTATCCAGTTAATCACTATAACATTCTTTACTAAGTATCTTACTATTTTCTCTCTCATCCACTCTAAGCCTCAACTTTCGGAGTTCAAACCTTAACTGGAAAAAAATTTGCTACTTGGAAGGATTCTGTGAATTTGGTTCTCGGCATATTAGGCTTCGATCATGCACTCCTAATCGATGCTCCTGCTGCCCACACTAGTTCGAGCACTACTGAAGAGAAGACTGCTCATGAGAAATGGGTCAAGTGCAACAAAATGTGCCTTTTGATCATGAAGAAATCCATTGACATTGCCATCAGAGGGGTCATACCAGATTCTGAAAATGCCAAAACTTACCTGGAGTCCGTGGAGGAGTACTACAAAGGAACCTCAAAAGTGCATGCTGGCAACCTCATTCTCAAGTTGCTGACTACTAAGTATGATGGAAAGGTTAGTATTTGTAAGCACCTGATGATAATGAACGACATCGCCAACAAGCTTAAGGTGTTAGATAAGCCGATTGGCGAGACGTTTATGGTTCACTTCATTATGAGCTCTCTTCCTGCGTCTTTCGAAACCTTCAAAGACAACTACAATGCTCAGAAGGACAAATGGAAAATGAGCGAGCTGATGGAGATGTGCGTGCAAGAGGAAGAACGTCAGAAGCTTGACAAACCAGAATTTGCTTACCTTGTGACTGCTAACTCCAACAACAAGAGGAAGGGAAAGTTTCCACAAAGGGAGTATCCTAAGGTTCAAAAGAAGGATGAAGGTACATCATATGGCTCTAACAACTCTAAGAACAAACCTTACTACAAGTTCTGTCGCAAGCTTGGACATAAACAGAAGGACTGCAAAGGTTTCAAGGAGTGGCTGGCTAAGAAAGGTAATCATCTAAACATGATAACTGAGTCCTTTAATTTAAATGTTCCAACTAATTCTAGGTGGTTTGATTCTGGTGTTCATGTAACTAATTCTACTTAGAGCTTCCATACAATCCAGATGTTGGAAAGAAACCAAAGAACACTTAAGCTGGGGAATGGAAAAGATTTAGCCATTAAAGCCGTGGGAACCTTAGATTTAATAATGAAAACTAGTTTATGTATTAAACTTTATGATACCTTATATATTCCTGAGATTACTCGGAATCTTGTATCAGGACCAAAGTTAGACATGGACGGGTTTGATGTTTCTCATGGCCATGGCAAACGTACTATCTATTTTAATTCTCAAGTATTTGGTTTTGGTTATCTGGATGGTGGTCTTTATAGATTAGAACTGGATGATGTTTTCTCTAATTCTTTGTTGTCATATAATATTAATAAACCATCAACAAAGAGAAAACCCAAAAGAGACTTAGAAACTTCATCTATGTTATGGCATCAAAATTTAGGCCATATCTCACGTGATCATTTATCGAAACTCGTGAAAGATGAAATTTACAATCTCTTGACTTCAATGATTTTGGAACATGTGTCGAATGCATTAAAGGCAAAATGACATCAACCAATAAAAATGGTGCCACTAGAAGTTCTAGATTATTAGAAATTATTCATACTGATATTAGTGGCCCCTACACTACTACTGGAATTAAAGGACATAACTCATTTATCACTTTCATAGATGATTATTCTCGCTATATGTATTTGTATCTCATCAAAGAAAAATCTGAATCACTAACAACTTTTAAAGACTATAAAACTGAAGTTGAAAAACAATGCGGTCTTCAAATAAAAGTTGTCAGGTCAGATAGAGGAGGTGAGTATTATGGTAGACATACGGATTTGGGTCAGGCCCCTGGTCTATTTTTTGAGTTTTGCAAAAGCCAAGGGATCGTGAACCAATATACCATGCCTGGTACTCCTCAACAAAATGGTGTTGCTGAAAGGAGAAACAGAACCCTAATGAACATGGTACTAAGTATGTTATCCAACTCAGGACTACCTCTATTCCTCTGGACCGAGGCCTTGAAAGCAGCCGTTCATATACTCAATAGAGTTCCCTCAAAATCTGTCCCTAAAACTCCTTATAGACTCTGGACAGGAAGGAAACCGGGTCTAAAACATGAAAGTATGGGGTTGTCTTGCCGAGGCCAAGCTCTATAATCCCTTCTTAAAGAAACTTGATATGAAAACTGTCACCTGTAACTTCATCGGTTATCCCGAACACTCAAAGGGTCATCGGTTTTATTGTCCTTCCCATGTCACTCGTATAGTAGAAACAAGAAATGTTGTGTTCCTTGAAGATCATAACAACAGTGGGAGTAGTGAAAATTCTCTAGATGATTTGCAAGAAGTACAAGACGCGGGGGGAGGGACTCGTCGCTTGCCATCACTCCGATTACTCCTCTTGTACACACCTCCGTTGCGCATACTGCACCCACACAACCTCTCACACCACCTCCCTCACCAGGAAATGAAGATTCTTCAATCGATTAACCACAAAACAATGTTGAACCCGCTGAACCCATTGTTTAACCCAGGAGGTCATTTAGATTTAGAAAACCTACTAACTTTGATGATTATGAAACTTACGTGGCTAAAATTGAATCAAATGGTGGAAAGTTTGTTGATCCTACCTCTTATAAAGAAGCCATTAACAGTGATCAGTCTTCTGAATGGAATAAAGCTATGCTTGATGAGCTTGACTCCATGAAGAAAAATGACTTTTGGGATTTAGTTGAATTACCCAAAGGTGCAAAACCCTTAGGATGTAAATGGGTCTTCAAAACTAAACTGGATCCTCAAGGAAACGTTGAACGCTACAAAGCGAGATTGGTTATAAAAGGCTACGCTCAGAAAGAGGAAATTGATTATCAAGACACCTTTTCACCTGTCTCTCGAAAGGATTCCTTAAAGATCGTTGCAGACCTAGTAGCTCATTTTGATTTAGAGCTACATCAAATGGACGTCAAAACTGCTTTCCTGAACGGTGACTTGTATAAAGAAGTGTTCATGACGCAGCCTGATGGGTTTAAACCAGAAGGTCAAGAACATTTAGTCTGCAAATTGAAGAAATCGATATATGGGTTGAAACAAGCATTGCGTCAGTGGTATATAAAGTTTGATGAAGTCATGAAGAAACAAGGTTTCCTGAAGAATCAAGTGGACCAATGCACCTTTCTTAAGATGAGTGGGAGCAACTTTACTATACTTGTTTTATACGTAGATGACATTCTCTTGGCAAGTAATATTTTAGATATGTTGCATGAGTCAAAGCGATTACTTTCGCTCAACTTAGACATGTGTGATGCCCACTCCCAGACTTGGCTCGAGAAGGGGTCACGAATCGGATTTACTCATGAACACAAGGTATCAACAGAGATAACTAAGCAGCGGAAATTTTAAACTTTTATTTATTTGCCAAGTACTACAAAGTAAGAGATAATTTACATAAGGAGATACTAACTGTCACTACGTTTTATTGCTATAACTATGCCAGCTTGCCAACACCTTCCTTCCGTCTGATAGCTTGCCCGTCTAATCCCTTATCACCGGGGCCTTCTCGTAACTAGTCGAAGTCTCACCCTGACCTGACATACATACAGTTTTGGAAAAGGTCAGCTTACGCTGGTGAGTTCTATATTTTAAAAGCTTTACCTCGGCGTGAGGTTTAAAACCCTTGGACCTGCAAGATCCCTTTTTCACAGACATTTATCAAGTATAATATATATCACAAATATACAACACGTAATATTCCTTAACAGGAAACACCCCCTATAAAACCATTTATCCCACTATCCCTTCCTACAACCCCAACATTTATTACCAGTGTAAACCCTGCTAATGTATAAGCAGAGAAACCATCTTTGCCGACTGCCGATTTTACCCCTCTAGGGTATTCCCTATAACGGTCAGTCACCCTGCTTTCCCTTATTTGCTAACTGCCGAGTTTACCCTTCTAGGGCATTCCCTGTAACGGACAGTTGCACCGCCTTCCCCTATTTGCTTACTGCCGAGTTTACCCTTCTAGAGCATTCCCTATAACGGACAGTAGCTTTTTCCCTTTTCTATTTGTAGTGGTCTGTAATCCCATTGAGCAACACTACCTCCTAACTCCCTCTGTACTACTACCCGCCCCTTAGTTAAATACCCAAGTGACTTAAGATTATTAGTAAACAGTGATAAGGTCTTCATATACTGCAACAAGTGGACATCCCCCAATTTATCCTCCACACTTCCGATATACCGAGTAACTAATATTATTATGCTTATATATAGGAAATACCAGCGGCGTATCCACCACATAATAAAAAAGCAAATGCATCACCTGTTCTCATATAATCATACATATTCACTATAACGTTTACTAATAATTCCTTTATCACTTGATTATTTAATTTCGAAGCAAATATAACATATATCATATCACAGTCATTATAATTACGTTATAACACGTACAATGATTTAATATCATTTTCATAACATATCATATATATATTTCTATATATATTATCCCAAAAGCTTTTTAACAGTTTATCAATTTAAGATATTTCACGTATATGCATTTCCATAACAGTCCACATATATATATATATATATCAATTCCATAACAATTTAACAGTTCAATATATCCATTGACAATTAGCACCTAGCAGTTTGATATATATATATATATATATATATATATATATATATATATATATATATATATATATTCATTCAAAGGCAATTCAACAGTTTAACACTTCAATAGTTCAGATATGCAACATTTCAGTTCTAAATCATTTAGATGCATTTTATAACATTTGTATGTATATCAGCCCGAAAACATTTAAAATATTTAAAACATTTAAAAGTGGGCTCATAGAACTCACCTTATTTCTTTAACCGGTAACTTGGACAGGACTCCCGCTGTGATTCCCAATTTAACCTAATTTGCGTATCGTATGACGTTAACGCAAGGCTTACATAATAAACACTTACTATGTTTATTTTAATATCTTAATACCTTAATAATATTCAATTATTATGTTTATCCCTTTTTAAAGGTCAAAATGACCAAAATGCCTTTTAGGCAGTTATCCTTTTCTTTTAATAATAATATGAAGACGCGCATTCCTATAAGTAAACGCTCACCCCGGGGTCGCCCAGTGAGGTATGCCAGGTCCCAATTAGAATTTATGCGACACCCCCGCTTTTGCCAGAAACCCCAGAGTACAGGCGCCTACCCTTCCGGTCCGCACGAACTTCTAAATATCCGATTAACTCGGTATCTTTAATACTTTATTATTTATCCGTTTTAAACCCATATATGTTTATTATATATATAAACATATTACCATACCAAAATTCAAGCCCCCATACCCTCCGGATTATTCTATATTAAATAATCATATTTAGAAACCCTAATTTCATGAATTTCTCGTTTTATTATCAAAACTCAGTTTTAATTCAAACCAACTTAGGGTATTATCCATTATAACATTTTGTAATATCCTTTAAAAGCTCAAAGCTTAATTCAACATCGTTTAGTCAATTTGGGCAGAATAACGTTATGAAAACCCTAATTTTAACCCGTTTACAAAACCTTAACCAAACATTTTCCAATTGTGAAATAAACTTAGGGCTTTCTTAAATAACATCATTTTAAGAGTACCTGCAAAAATTCAGAGCCTAACTCCTGCCCGATTGATCGAATTTGATGATTTAAGTTCAAGAACCCTAACTTTAACCCATTTCTAGAACTCGATCATAACAACAATGTTATTCAAAATTGATAGAGGGCTATTGTAGATCATACCAAAGTATGTAGAACTGCAGAAGATGGCCTCCTAATTCCTCCTGGTTTGCTCGAATTTTGCAGAGAAAGATCGTGGATGAGGTTTAGGGTTTATGGGAGATAAATCTCACGAATTGGCGAGTGTTATTGAACGATTTCAGCTCCTTTTTATAACCTTCGAGGTCGCCCAGGGTTCCTACACGTATATCAGTGACTAATTCGAAGAAAACGACACGTATACGGATCAAACTTGGGCTGCAAGTTCGAACGTGGCGTTTTTCTGCGACCTGAAGCCACCGCGTATCGCGCCGGGGTTGGGGAGGGGCGGCGCGTACCGCCTGGTATCTTTGGCATAATGACAGAATTGGTCCCTCTAGTTTATATTTACATTTTAAGCCCTAGATTTCTACGAAACTGATATTTTATGTACCGAACTATTATAAAACATGTTTAATAAATTTTCTAAGGCTCGGGACACTCTCGATGATATACGTATACATACGTATATATTTTTATATATATTTATATATATTTTTTATTATTTACACCTTTGGCCCCTCAAACTTTACAATACATATTATTATATGTTCCGAATCATTTTAAGACATTATTATAATACTTTTTAAGTCTCGGAATACTTATGATAGTATATATATACATACGTTCATATCTTTCAAAGAATTACAGTTTTAGCCCTCCAACTTTTATCTTTTGCATATTAAACCCTAATCTTTTGATGTAACTATCATTTTATGTCTCACAACCTTCCTAAACATATTTGTAACATTCCCGAAGGTTTGGGTCACATATAATAATATATATATACGTATATATTTGTATATTTACATAAATTACATTTTCTACCCTTCTATTTTCTTGTTAACTATTAAGCATGCATTTTCACATGTATAACTATTTAAGTACGTATTCCTACATATATATTCATCAAATGAATATTTCACATGCATCCATGTTATTCAAACACATTTTTACACATGTATTTAATATAACATAATCACATAAAGGCATTTTCTCCCGGTTATCATTTATTTCTATCATATAAACGTTTAGCTACGTTTTTCATGCCAATATCATATATATCAATTATCTTTGATATAAAACATGTATATACCTCATTTCCTTATCTCATTTATCAATCAGTACGTATATTATTATTACTATCAATTTATTACCCGGTAATGGGTAAATATACACTTTCTACCCGTTTTATCACGTTTAGCTATCTAACACATATATCATATATATTTATCATATTAGCCACGTATTCTATCAAATTTTGGGATGTTACAACATGAAGGATCTCGGAGAGGCTTCTTACGTTATAGGCATCGAAATACACCGAGATAGAGCCAAAGGGATCTTGGGCTTGTCCCAAAAGGCCTACATTGAGCGTGTCCTCACTCGATATAACATGTAACACAGTAACCCCTCTAAAGCTCCTGTAGTTAAAGGAGATTTTTTCGGCTCGTTCCAATGTTCGAAAACAGATGAAGAAAAGGAGCGAATGAGAATGATACCTTATGCATCTGTAGTTGGTAGCATCATGTATGCTCAAGTCTGTACTCGTCCAGATATTGCTTATATTGCTGGCATGTTAGGCCGTTATCAAACTAATACTGGCCATGATCACTAGTCAGCAGCTAAGAAGGTTCTTAGATATCTGAATGGGACGAGAGACTACAAACTAACCTACAATAGAAGTGATAATCAGGAATTAGTCGGATATTTTGATTTCGATTTTGCTAAATGCAAGGATGATAAGAAATCCACCTCGGGATACATCTTTATGTTAGAAGGCGGGCCCATTTCATTGAAGAGTCATAAACAACAGCTAACTTCAACATCCACTATGATGGCGGAGTACATTGCTGTTTACAACGCCACCTGTCATGGAATGTTGCTCAGAAACCTGATCACTGGACTCAAATTGTTAATTCCATTTCTAGACCATTGAAGCTTTATTGTGATAATTCAGCTGCCGTAACTTTCTCGAACAGTAATAGTTCAACTGGCGCTGGACTATATCTCGATACAAAGTATTTGTTCGTTCGTGAACGAGTTGAGGATGGGCTTTACTAAAGACCTTATCTAGCATATCGTACTTCTTATTTTAAATTTAATTTCCTCTGCGTTTGATTTTGACTCTGAATATGTTATGCATGCATTATTGACATATAGACAGTTTTATTATAAATCAACGTTAAGGGATTATTTTTGTGATTGATTCTGAATTTAAGTTGAATTTTAAATTTGGGGTTGTAGTATGATTAATGGGGGTCTTGAGTTGGATAATCAACTCTATGACTTTATTTTATTGCTGCAATTTTGGTTTAAAATTGAAATGGGTATCTGATCAAACTTAGCTAATAACTCATTATAAATGATTACTCGACCAAGTGGGAGAATGTTAGACAAAATATATTTACTAAATATATATATACTAGAAATTTGACCCGCCGTGCGTTGCGGCGGCTATCCAAGTTTTATATCAAAATCGGAACTTAACAAACTTGACAAATAACATTGACTTCCTGAAAGAATTATCCACACAGTAAGTTTGACAAATGAATTCAAATAAAGTTTACAGGTATATTGATAGAATGATTCAAAATCGATTAGAATTGGACCCAAGTCATTGATTCACACAATAAGCTTAAATTTGGATCTAAACTCAAGTAACTTACAAATAATTACCTGTAATGAAAATATCGAATAGAAACATGTGGTCTTATTACATTAAAACAACCACCAAAAAAAGGTTTTACTGAACTGTAATTACTGGGAAACATAAACAGATAAAATGGTAGAGGTCTTAGGACAAAATAACCAGAATCTATTAAAATACCTTCTTGGATAAAGCTTCCAAGCGATACCTGCAAAAAAAAAAAAAAAAAAAAAAAAAAAAAATCAAAGTTTAAGAGTATCTGACACGACAAAGCATTAGCAACGAACAATTACTGTATCTGCAATGAAAAACTGATGGCAAACCCTTTAGTACGCAAGCATTACCCAAAACTCAATTTTCGTGAAAAACAGTGCAGGACCAACGTACCTTTCCCAAATATAGAACACGTGTAAGCATAAACATGGTGACATATAACGTATTGAGTAACCTACAATCATAACATTAAACTAATTTACAATATTCATGACATCTGACAAAAGTAATAGAGAATCAAGCACAACATTAACAGTTTCTTAGCACTAACATCATCTAACCAAATGAGTCTACATCCTTCAAGGCATACTCACTTTTGGACTTGGTATAAATGGGAGATCATATATATCTTTTATGTGCCTATCTTAAGAAATGCAAAAGGTAATAGAGTAGTTGAGGTTATAGACCATAATTACAGCTAATGAGTTTTGAAGGTCTTTGCAGTAGGATATTCCATTGACATGTCAATCATCAAAACCATATAACCATTTCAACCTAATTTTAAATTTGACCCATTTTAAATCCAACATATTTTTAGTTTTACCTCGATACTACATGTAGCAATTTGACAATAACAATATTCAATTATAGGTCTTTAAAAAGAACTAATTTTGAAGCATTCAAGAAATTTCAAGACAAATCAGCTATATTCATAGAAAGAACAAAGCATATTTAAATGTATTTCCATCATTTTGATTCTAAAAGACATGTAGGAAACCAGAAATCAAATTCATGTTGAAGCAATTAAACAAAAATCAAAAGTATAAATCTGTCTGTCATAAGAGAGAACTGACTCACACATGTAAGAACAAATAGATACCGAAAGCAGCAAACATCAAAAGTAGATGTACCTTCTTCAAAAAAGCTTTAAATCCGCACTGCATGAACGTAAATAAAACCAATTAAATGTGATATCAGAATCCATTAAGTTGAAAACCAGAATTTCAAATCCAAACGTACCAACTGAATCAGGAAATACAGATACGCAAAGCAAAGAGAGATAAATGAAAAGGGTAGAATGAGGGAAATGGCGGAAATAAATAGCGTGAGTATAAAAGGGGAATGAAAATGTGGCAAAGTCAAGAGTTATGGAAGGTTGTACTCTATCGTGAAAAATATGTTAAATTATATATGAAAAATGTGTTAAATTATATATGTGTAATATCTTATATATAATAATGATCAATCTGCATAAATACGGGAAAGAATGAAGAAACGCTCACCAAAGAGACCCATAGTTTCCTCTAAAATTGTTAGCTCACTTTAGATCCGTTGGCAGAGGTGACTTGAGAAGTTTGTCCTTGAACTTTCTTTATGTACCTGTAGACATTAAGTTTAGATTAAAAGTTGAAGATGCACATTTTATTTAAAACCAGGTCTTCTTTCAAAAATAATATTGTTTTGTATTAAATATAATGTTGAATTATATTTTTGGAATGTAGTAATAATTGACATTCCTTATCTTTTATATGTATTTGGTATATATATATATATATATATATATATATATATATATATATATATTTAAATATAATATGTGGCCTTCAATCATTTATCTTAAATGATCAATTACCTAATTAACCCTATCAGGCATTTATTTGATGGACGTAATTGTCCTTAATGATAGAATCAGGGTTGGAGGCTAATCACCATCTCATATTTTCGTCCCTCTTCTCTCTAATCTCTCTTATTTTCGCAGACCTTCTCTGCGACTCCCATCATTAGCATACACCCTAAAAGGGAACCAAGGCTACTTACAGGATGGACAACCTGACTGTTGCTGATCTCAACAGATGTCAAAAGGTAATATTTACATACGTATTATCTGTTTATTTATCTAACGATGCAGGATTCGATCAACAACACCAACTTAAAGCACAACTAAAATCATCAATTATCTTGTAGTTTTTAACTTCCCAATCTAGCCGCATGTATGGATATTTATGATCCATATGCTAATTTAGGAACACATGGCTGTTATGTGAGCATCATGTTGTAACTGTTGCATACATGTTTCACAATTCCATTACAGTTTTTTTCTTTATCTTTTAAAAACATAAGCTAATTAGAGTTGAATGAAAGTACATTTGCTAAGCTCTGGTCCAATTTTCTTAAAAGCACTCCAGGAAAGCAACAAAAAGTTCAACCGAAGGGGATTACAACGCGGAATTGTTGAAAGCGATAATGACGCAAGATTCAACCTCGGGTCTTTTCTATTAACCAACTGAACGTGAACCACCATGGTCAAGTGATAATGACGCGAGACTCAAAACCGACTGTTTTTGTCGCCGTATCACGCGGGTATCCCACTATTTAATATAATTTATATTACTACAGAAAGAACCATATTATATTATAGGCGCTTTTATTAGGTTATTAATACTTTACTAAAAAAACGTGTATGGGTCTGATAAAAATAATAAATAGCTATATAAGTAGGTAATAATAAAAATAAAAGTATTATGGATTTTAATAAACAATTATATTGAATTGTTTGAGAACAAGTTTGGGAATAGAAGTATGTTGCCTAACAAATTAAATCCTTATTATTTATATGACCATCTATAAAGAACACACTCGGTAAATCACGATCGACATGTTTTTGATCTCATCATACACTATTGTACTTCACCAACGCTACGTCACGCAGGTTGCACCCTATGTTATGTGTCTGTTAAATTGTTGTTGTCGCCGAACGCACATGTACCGCATTATAAATCATCACCGCGCCACATCGTGATAACAGAAATGGATACCGTGTTGTCAATTTTTGTCGTCGATGAACGAGTGAACAAAAGACAAATAACGCACTATAAACAGTCGGCCGCCGCAACGCGCGGGTACCCCACTAGTATATATATATATATATATATATTATTTATATGTATATTATATTTTATTAACTTAGATTAAATATATATCATATATATATATATATATATATATATATATATTTAACTACTTTAATAATTATCAGATAATGTTGTGATAACCAAATACAATAATTTTATCCGATTATCATAATCAATATTATGATAGATCTAAACCGGAAATGTTTAGGTATTGAATGATTAGTTGTGTCAAACAATTATTCGAGACACCGAGGTTTAACGAGGCAAATGCTAGGGGCGAAAACTTACCGGGTGAAAGCAGGTCTCGTGTGACAATCGAATCGCAGCAGAAAAACGCACCTGAAAAACAGCACCTGGAACGGCGGTGGTTGATGGCGGTTCAGCAGGTAGTAGCGTGACGGCGAAACGACAGTGGTGCGGTGGCAGGCGGCGGCTGTCGGCCGGAGTTAGCGACGGACGACATGCGTAGCTCAGTGGTGGTTCTTGGACGGTCGACGGTGACGGAAATGGTGGTCGTCGGTGGTGGATTGCGACGGTGGCTCGCCAAAAAACTGGCGGCGGTGGCGGCGGGGCGGCGTGGAAGAGTCTGGCCGGTGGGAGGTCGTAAGAGATGGAGGGAGATGGAGATTTTAGGTGATTTGAGAGATCAAAATATGCAACCTAAAATCAGTATTTTAAGTCCCGATTTATAATCACCAACCAGTTGTAGATAAACTACAACTGGTTTAATCTTTATTCTTATCTTTAAAGTAATTACAGATAAACTAAAAATACTTAAATTTTTTTTTAACGACCAACAAACATAGAATTGCCTAGGTACTCCGTATGTGATGATCCAATGGCAAAAGGCCACCGAAGGCCCACTAGTGGTAAAACCGGTCGCTCTCGGGATCGAACCAGAGATAACAAGATCCTGGTCTTCCTTCATAGAGCCTCCAATGCCTTAGAACAATATTGCTGGGAGTAAGAATAGAACCAGGGTCACTTGGAAACTAAGTGATCACCTTAAACACTCCAACAACATGCCATTGGCACAATTACTTATTTAAATCTCTTATAATTATCCATCCAAGTTTGAGACATTCTTTATTTAAATAAAAAAGATTTATTTAAATTACTATTATCCAACCACATTTTAAGAAAAACTAATTAAATAAACAAATTTTATTTAATTTAGTAATACTAATAATAACAATTATTATTTGTATTTCACCGACTAATTATTATTAATAATAGATAATTAATTTTCTGCTGTTTATTATTAACAAATTAATAACAATATAAAATGATTAATTATTATTTATGTCAATATATAAATAATAATGTGAAATCATTTTGGTTTTCACAGAACAGCGTTTAACAAATTAATCGTGTTTGGTTCTCGTTGCCCTCAGTGTAACTCTTACATGTCATAACCGGGTCGGGTTCTTAATATATATGACATCTTTGTCAACCAGTCCCCCCATCATCACTCTAGCATAACGCAGGTTGCGGACCCTAACATGGCTCTTGTTGGTGTTTTGGTTATAACTAAACCTATAATTGTTACTTCTACCTAGAATTGTGTTTGGGTTTTTAAGAAAAAATTAGAATGAACTGATTCCAATTTTTGAATTTAACTTTCTTCTAGAGGTTTTCATTAAAAATTTTTAAAACTCAACCAAAATGTCAACTAATAAATAAATATTGTAGAATCCTTAGTAAACCATTGAGAGTGAAGTCGTTTTCCATTTTTTATTAGTTGACTTCCTTATCTAGAAAGCAACTATTTAGGGGAGGTTGTTGGTTCTATTAAAGCTTCCAAAAGTGTTTAAAAGAAGATGTTCACAAGTTTAGGGGAAGAAAGTTGCAATAAGGCATGTGTTGAATAAAAATGTGCAGAGTAGTCAAAGTCATGAAATCTGAAAGAACAACAACCAAGTTTGCTAAAGATAGACTAAGTTTGCCAAAGATAGAGTAAGGACCAGAGTTCATTCAAGAGAAGCAAGTGTATGAGAATCCTTCTCTCATTACTTGTTCATTTCTAGAAGTTCATGCTGATGCTGATTGAGAGAAAGTTCCCAAGAGTCTCTATGCTATAGATTGTCTCGTGTATTGTATCTAAATGAGCGTCTGTGTGTGTGTGTGAGTCTTAGTGTCAACATACCAAGGTGGCCGTACCATTTGGTCCGCCGTACCAATTGGTATGCCCGTACCAATTGGTATGCTAGTTGGTACGCCGGGTATGTTGTTCACTATAAATAGTTCGTGTTAGAATGAGAGCTCAACACTTCTGTCATTTTATACCTTATGTGTGTGTAATCTAGAGAGAGAGAAACTAGGGAGAGTTCTTTGTAATCTTCAAGTGATTCAATAAAAAATCTCTTATTTACTTTCTCTTGTTCACTAGATTGATCGCATCATGCAGTAGTAAGATCATTTCGTGTCCTTACAAGTGGTATCAGAGCAATCCAGTTGCTCTACTGCTGTGTTTTTTTATCAATTTTGGGATTTCTAGTGAGAGAATGTTTGCGTTTTATTGGTTTTTCATTAATTTTCTTCAATTCCGAGCGATTCTGATGTCAAACTTGATTTCAAAACGTTCCTAGTGTGTTTTCGTTGCCTACTGCTGCAAATTACAGTCCAAAATGTCCAAATTCTCAAAAATCAGTCGAAACAGTGTTGGTACGCCGGTTGAATGTCGTGGTACGCTGGATGAACTGCTGGTACGCTAACTGGTACGCTACTGGTACGCAAGGCAATCATCATCGTTGGTCCGGAGCAGGTACACCATACCATTTGGTCCACTGATTGCTACATAAGGCAATCTTCAACGGTGGTACGTTACTGTTCACTGTGGTACGCTGAGTTGACTGGTACGCCACTGAGTTGGTACGCTAAGATTTTTGGTACGCTGAAGAGTTTGGTCCAGTCAAAGCTTTGGTACGTGGTCAAAGATTTGGCCCGCTGAGAGTGTTTTTGGTACGCTGGCAGAATAGTAGTGTTCACTAAAGCTGACGTAACTTGAGTTATGTTAAGAATTACGGGAGCTAATAGCAGCCAAAACGACCGTCTCGACGAGATCTACACTTTTACTGCCTAACTGATAGTACCATTCGGGTTGACCCCCAAAATCCTTCTTTGAGACCTTCGTTTTTAACCAAAGGAACCGTTGTTTAACCACAACGTAAATGATTTAATCTGCGTAACAACTAGCAAATGGCATAGAGTGATTCACGACCGACCATATTGACCTGGGGACACATTGGTTGATTTAGTTTTTATTAGAGTTATGACCAAAATAAGCATGATGCGTGTTATCATTCAATTCACCATTCATGCGTTAACGATTCATAAAACATACAAATCCATATAAAGTTTTCCTTAATGGAAAGTTCTACCATACACGCATACATTTGCCCTAATGCTTGATATACTAAGCATACAACTTTAATCATGGCACAACACTAGTAAACAAATTCACAACTTAACCAACACAACCCATACGGTGCGAAGTTAACGGGACAACTTCCCATAGTCTTGTTTTTCCCACCGGGGCAGGAGACTTAGACCCTTTTATGGTGTATGGTTTTCATCTCAATCAATTTATCACATAATAACCATGTCACATTCTGGTCCCTGTTTTGGTCAAAAATCGCCTAAGCAATTTAGTGATCAAATTTAAAATGTGAGGTAGAGTGCTTGATCGAATTGGCAAGTAAATTGATAAATGTAAATGGTGGCACAAGGATGTAACGAGGAAAAAATCCAAGATCCTGTGAGTATCCTCAAGGATCCTGGTAAAGAAACCTTGGGAGCCGGCCTGAAGAGCCTGCTACCTACTTCTTTTATTGATAACAAAAAATATCGAGTACAATTATTCAAGCTGTGAGTCTAAGTGTTGTAGAGAATTGCAAGTTTTCGCGTGTGTGTGAATTGATAGGCTGAGCTCGTTTAAATAGAAGATATCATCCAAACTATCTGCTCTAAAAACTAGGGATGATTACGAACAAAGTCAACATGGACGTTAGATCCACCTAACCCACGTTCCAGTGTCTTGACTGAGTCTTTAGGACACATTTAGCACGTTTGTGAAACCTGCGTACAAAGAATCCAAAGAGGAAACAAAGGTTAGTTAATAAATTCTACTCAGGATTCCCAACCTGTTAGGATTCTGGATTCTAGAAGCAGCTTGCAGGATCCTGAGAAGCCAGTACCAACACTTTCCCCTGATTTTTTTAAGGATGTTGCATGCGAGACAGCTGTGAAAAAATCAAATTGTGAGTCATCCGATAGATAATGATGACATATTGACGAAATTGGATATCAGTGTAACTTATTAGGCGATTTAGTCGTTGATCCTATCTTTTAAACCCTTCATTTTCGTTCCTTCTCTCTACACAACTGCTCGAAAATCCTAACCTTCTCACAAACTTCAGGTCAGTTT
This sequence comes from Deinandra increscens subsp. villosa, assembly GCA_039602395.1. NCBI lineage: Eukaryota > Viridiplantae > Streptophyta > Magnoliopsida > Asterales > Asteraceae > Deinandra > Deinandra increscens. The sequence continues at coordinate 42,974,035 of JBCNJP010000025.1, forward strand.
CCCTTTCTTCTTCTCTTGATTTCTAATTTTTTCCGATGAGTAAAAAGATCGATCGCTCCAGTGTTGCTGTCGTCGTCGATGAAATTGACGATTTCACTGACCAAAACATCCTTACCCCCTGTGAGGAGGATGCATGCACTTTTAACGATCCCGAAATTGCGATGCTAGAAGGCTCCGATGCCTTCCCAAAGGGCGCCGAGTCAGGCCCTATGATTCTTGTCTGAAAGCTGATCACTGCTCCACGACATGGGTTTGTTTCCTCTATTACCCTTTTCTGATCGGAATGTTCTATCCATTCCCGTCTTTAGTTGAGGAATGTTCTATCCTTCTCACAAACTTCAGGTCAGTTTCCCTTTCTTCTTCTCTTGATTTCTAATTTTTTCTGATGAGTAAAAAGATCAATCGCTCAAGTGTTGCTGTCGTCGTCGATGAAATTGACGATTTCACTGACCAAAACATCCTTACCCCCTGTGAGGAGGGTGCATGCACTTTTAACGATCCCGAAATTGCGATGCTCGAAGGCTCCGATGCCTTCCCAAAGGGCGCCGAGTCAGGCCCTATGATTCTTGTCTTAAAGCTGATCACTGCTCCACGACATGGGTTTGTTTCCTCTATTACCCTTTTCTGATTGGAATGTTCTATCCATTCCCGTCTTTAGTTGAGGAATTCTTTAGGACCACCAAGATCACTTATTCACAGGCTATGCCTGTTTTGGTCAAAAACTGCCTAAGCAATTAGTTGATCAAACTTTGTAAGTGAGGTAGAGTGTTTGATGTAAAAACAGATGAAAATGTAATTTTGGAGATTGACACGAGGATATAACAAGGGAAAAATCCAGGAATCCTTGAGTATCCTCAAGGAGCCTAGCAAAAAACCTCGGGAGCCGGCTTAAAGTGCCTGCTGCCTCAAACTTTTATATAATCGAAAGTTGTTCAAGTACAATGAGTGTGAGCTTGTAATCTAAGTGTTACAGAGGATTACCAGAACATAAGTCGTGTGTGTGTGTGTGCCTATAGCTCGACGTATATATATAAGAGTACACGAAAACTAATCTCCTAAAAACTAGCAACTAACTCCACGTTTCCTCATAGCCTGTTTGAAGTCCACTTAGTCCACGTTTCTGTTAGCTGACCGAGTCTTTAGGACACGTGATTCATGTTGGAGTTAACCTGCGAATAACAAACAAAAGGGGAAAAACAATCGTTAGTGAAAAAGTATAATTCAGGATCCTTACAGCGATGTGCTTGCGAGCTGCTCAAGATCTCCTGAAATCGGGTACCAACAATTGCCCCCAAATTTTTGACGGGTGTTGCATGCAGGCCAGCTGTCAAAAATTTGAATTCAGGCCTTATCGCTAAGTAATTATGATTTGAGAGAAATTAGTTCAACCCAACTTCCTAGGCGAAGTTCCTGTTGGATTTTTCTTTTATAACCCCATTCTCTCCTCATTTCTTTGCACATCTTCTTCTTCGGCAAAACCCTAGAGCTTCTCCGATTTTCCACAGGTCAGTTCTCGTCTCTTTTTTCTTCATCTTTTTTGAACATGGGGAAGAAAATGCTTCGATCTTCGGCCACTGTCTCCGACAATGTGGCCGACGACTTTACTGACCAGGGGCTCCTTCTGGCAACGGAGGAGGAGACCTGCAATTTCGATGATCGAAAGATCACGATGCTGCAGCAATCCTCGAGCTTCCCTGCCGAGGCTGAGTTTCGTCCGTACGACCCATCTCTGAAGGCCCATCACATTTCCGACGAGTGGGTTTGCTTTCTCTACTACCCCTTTCTCCTTGGTATGACATTCCCTTTTCCGGCTCTAGTTAACGAGTTTTTCTCAGTCACCCATCTTGCCTATTCTCAAGTCATGCCCGTCGGGGTTGCTGAGATTTGCAAGGTGTATTGGTTGGGTACTCATGGCCACAGCAGATTCGTTTTGAAAACTAGACCCGGAGAAGCCCAGATGATCCTGAGGGTTTCTCATAATGACCATGATTGGAGACGCCAATTCTTCTTTGTCAAAAGGAGTAGTCTTGTTGGTTGCAAGAACCTTCCTACCCAATGGGTTGTCAAGGGTAGGAAGAGTTTTTTTTTATGATATTCTAATTCCATAAACTCTTCAATTTCTTTGACTGATATGTTTGTTTTTTGTCTTTGTAGCTCCCAAGTTTGAAGCTTTAATCAAACCTGCTCGTGACTCTTCCAAGAAGCTCCAGGAACTTTACAGCATCCCGGTTGCAGAAAGAAGTTGCCTGCCCGAAGACGTTTCAAGTGCTCGAACCATCTCCCAGCAATCTCACAGTGCTCCAAGAACCATGTCTACAGGTACTTGTAGGAATCTGTTACTATTTTGTTTCAGGCTACATCTTGTTGTCTCTGGAAACTGATTTCTTATTGCCTCTGATGAAGCTCCAGGTTTAGCCTCCAACTTCTCTTTCCAGGACCTCAAGCTCCTCATCGCCAAGAAGGAAAAAACTGAGGAAACCAGCAGCAAAGCCCCTATAGATGTCTCAGCTCCCAAGTTTCGGCCTCCCAGTACCCGGTCCAAGACCTCTTCTGCCAAGAAGCGCAAGGCTTCGGACACCACCATTAACGTGGACAGTTTCGAAGGACTACTTCCTGTTGCAGCGGCCAACAAGCTGCTCTCACTGCAAGCTGTGGTGAACATTGTAAGTATAGTTTAATAATAAAGAAGTATGTTAGTATTATAGTTAGAATACTTCCCTTGTTGATTCTGATCAATTTTGACTTGATGAAGGGTATTGACAAGCTGAGCCACGAGGTCATAGAACTCAAGGGAAAACTGGAAGCAGTTGAGCAGAAGCTTGAGTCCTCTAAGCTTAAACTTGATGAAGCCTTGCTCCGCATGGAGCAGATGGGTAAGATAGCCGCCAACAAGAATCGCTACCATGAGAAGCAGCTCAAGGAACGAGATGTCGCAGCTGCTGAAGCCCTAAAGCTGGCTGACCAGAACGCTCAATCCTCAGCTGCCATCAGCGTGCTCGAATGCATGATTGAGATGGCTACCACTGCACAGGCTGAAGGCTTCACTCCAGAGAGTTGGCCGGTCAAGGATTGGGAGGTGAGCCTTAAAAAGCTGATGGCCGAGAGGGATGAAGCTGCTGGAAAGGTTGCTAAGGAGGTTGAGCCGGAGGTCATGAAGGTGGACAAGGAAGCTGGTGAGAAGGACAAGGGCAAGGGTAAGGAGGTGAAGCAGGCGGAGGCTGCTGGTGATAAGCTGGGCGATGAAGGCATTCTTGACTAGGTCGGAGCCCACTTTTTTAGGTTGTTTGTTTGGTTTGGTGGTAGTTTTTTTTAAAACAATGGTTGTGGAACAAAAACAATGACACTTTAACTTTTGGGGGCTTGGATGGAGGGACCTTGAGTTTCAAGGCGAAGTCCAAGCTCCTAAGACAATATGGTTGGCCTTAGGTGGAGGGATGTTGGGTTCTAAGACGAAGCCTGGGTCAACTTTTTTAATTTCCTGCATATATATAACTTAGCAGTATTTTGATCATCATGGCGTGTTGCGTGTATTTTTGGTTATGTAACAAATTCTGAAAAATATTTGAATGAGGATCCTGTAGGATGCTCAATAGCATAGTCTAGTTTAAAAACTTAAAAGTTTATAAAACTTGCCAAAATTAACAAACCATGATGCTAACCAATACTTAGTTAGTAATAAGAATATGTAACATATGCAGTACCAATGTCACCTGTTCAAGAATATTCCAACCGTTGAGATAGTCAAGATCCTCGAGGATCCTTTGAAATCCTTAAGATAGACTTGGTGAAATCCTGATAAAACTGAGAATAAATCTTGAGTCCTTAGGAACGAATTAGACAGGGGTCAAGCCCATCTTAGTCTTTTGAGGTATAAAATGCCTGATAACTCTTGGGTCTAAGCCAACTGGGGTCAAGCCCTTAGAACTTGAGAGACACGAAAGTGCCTAAACCTTTGTTAATGTGGAAACATTAAAAGCCTTTGTTAAACTGAGGTCAAGCTCAAAAATACTTGGGACTAAGCCAACTGGGGTCAAGCCCTTAGAACTTGTGAGACACGAAAGTGTCTAAACCTTTGTTGACATGAAAATCCCAAACACCTTAGGATCTTTTAGGGATGACACGTCTGCCACCCATTTTTAAGATGCACTCTATGGCCAACAGTGATGAAATTATCAGCCACCCGTGGATGGACTGGTCGCACCACCTCGAACCATAGGCCACCATCGTGCGCTCCTGGCGAGGGTCTTGTGCTCTGGGCGATTCCCATTAGTGAACGAGAAGGTGAGAACCTCCTAAACCTTTGATTGCATTCAGAATGCTTTAGACTTAGAAGAGGTGATCAGCCTCTAGCTTATGACAGGATGCTTGGAACTTCTGCAAAATACTCAAGGCTTGGTGACGGGTGGGTGTTAGCTTAGCTAACACCCCTCTGATGCCTAAGTCAGTAATCATTCCAGAAAGATAATAATATGAAATCGAAATAAGCATCAAAGCTATACCTGAGGTTTTGGAAGCTTGAACAAGGATTCTGGGAGATGCTCGGAGGATCCTGAGGGTACTCACATAAAATATAACTTCAAATGAATTGCATTCCAAGCTCTTGGGAGCAGCTCACCTTCCATAGTAGCCAGCCTATATGCCCCCTTTCCCGCTTCTGAGTCTATTAGGTAAGGACCCTCCCATTTAGGTGCAAGTTTTCCATCTGCTGGATTGGTAGTATTTTGAAAAGCTTTTCTGAGTACTAGATCTCCCACTTGAAATCTTCTAATCCTGAGATTCCTATTGCAAAACTTGGCTATCCTTTACTGGTATGCTGCCATTCTAAACTTCACGAGGTCTCTGATTTCATCAATTGTTTCAAGATCTACAAGAAGCTCCTGCTTATTGGCTTTAAAATCCCGGCAGCTTGTTCTAGCAGTTGGCATCACCATTTCAGTGGGAATCACAGCTTCTGAACCAAACACCAAGGAGAATGGTGTTCGACCAGTAGCATTCTTGGAAGTTGTCCTGTCAGCCCACAATACGAAAGGTAGCTCTTCAGCCTATTTCCCCTTTTTGGCTCCTAGCTTCTTCTTAAGATTATTAATGATGATCTTATTGCTCGATTCTGCTTGACCATTAACTTGTGGATGTATGGGAGTCGAAGTTACCATCTTGATGCCTCATGCTTCACAAAAGCCAGTCGTTCTTTTTCCAATAAACTGAGATCCGTTGTCACATACTATTTCTGATGGGATTCCAAATCTTGTCAAGATATTCCTTTTAATGAAGGAAATCACTTCTTTTTCTCTAACTTGAACAAATGCTTCACCTTCAATCCACTTAGAGAAATAGTCTGTCATAGCCAACATGAAGACCTTTCCCCCAGGTGCTACAGGCAGCTTGCCAATTAACTATGTCCATCCCCCATTTCATGAACGGCCATGGAGATGATATTGAACAGAGCGGCTCAGCGGGTTGGTGGAGGATATTATCGTGCCGCTGACATGCATCACACTTCTGAACAAAAGCCATCGCATCTTTCTTCATAGTAGGCCAGTAGTATCTAGTCCTTAATACTTTGGAAAACAGTGATCTACCCCCAGCGTGATTGCCACAGTCTCCTTCATGAATATCCTGGAGTACTGCAAGTGCTTCAGGCTACTCGAGGGATCTCAAGTATGGACCTGCAAGAGATTTCTTGTATAAGATACCATTTATTATTGAATACGGGATTACCTTTGTTCGGAAAAGCCTGGGATTCTCGTTTTTGGGGATTTCTCCTTCTTGGATAAACCTCCTGATAGGGTATGTCCATGATCCTTGAGGATCCTGTGAATCCACCATTTCTTGATCTTTATTTGCTGTGACGTCATTAACCTCCTATTCTTCAATTGCTGGAGTTAGGATGTGAGTTATGGGAATCTTTACACCTTCTGGGATTCTCAAAGACGATGCTAAATTTGCCAAAGCATCAGCTTCTACGTTTTCTTCCCTAGGTACCTATGATAGGCTGCAATTTTCAAAAGATAATGCTAATTGTTTTACAAGGTCTAGATATTTGGTTAGCCTTTCGCCTTTCACTGCATAGGATCCATTAAATTGATTAGTTAATAACAAGGAGTCAATATAAACTTGAATGTGTTGGATACCCATATCTTTAGCGAGTTGTAATCCTGCATTTAAAGCCTCATATTCGGCTTCATTATTGGTAGCCTTGAATTCACAATGGATAGATAGAGGAATAATGTCCCCCTGTGGCGATTTCAGTAGCACACCCAATCCTGTTCCTCTAACGTTAGATGCTCCGTCCGTGTACAGGATCCAGCTGCCTGAAGTTTCTTCGAGCTGCTTGACCTCTAGTTCAACTTCTGGCAGTATGTCGCTGCTGAAATCAGCCACAAAGTCTGCAAGGGCTTGTGATTTAATTGCTATTCTTGGCTCATATATGATGTCATAGGCACTTAATTTAACTGCCCATTTCGCCATTCTTCCTGACATTTCTGGTTTTCTTAAGACACACTTAATAGGATAGTTAGTTTTTACATAAATAACATGAGTTTCAAAGTAATGCCTTAACTTTTGAGAAGCCATGATGAGAGCCAAAATCAATTTTTCTAAATAAGAATAACTGGTTTCTGCATCTAATAATGTTTTGCTTACGTAGTATACGGGATGCTGTTGTCCTTCATGATCTTTCACAAGCACAACACTTACTGAACTGCCTGAAACTGCTAGGTAGAGGGATAGTGGTTCGCCTTTAACTGGTTGCATTAGAAGTGGAGCAGATGATAAATATTCTTTCAGGGAGCTCAGAGCTGCTTCATGCTTCTCACCCCATTCGAACTTTTTGTTCTGTTTCAATATGTCATAGAATTCTTTGCTCTTCTCGGATGATCTTGATATGAACCTGTTAAGCGCTGCTACTCTTCTGGTTAATCTTTGAACTTCCTTAACATTTGTTGGAGACTTCAAGTTTATGATTGCTCGTTCAGGGCTGGCCTCTATCCCTCTTTCAATAACCATGAAGCCCAAGAACTTGCCGGCTCTTACTCCAAAATGGCACTTGGAAGGATTTAATTTCATGTTAAACTAATCCAAAATATCAAAAGCAGCTTCAAGATCTCTAGGATGGTCCTTTGCTTTCTTCGACTTTACTACCATATCATCTATGTACACCTCCATGGTGTCCCCCAGTTGGTCTTTGAACATCATGTTGACTAGCCTTTGGTATGTGGCACCTGCATTTCGAAAACCAAAAGGCATTGCAATATAACAATAAATACCTGTGGGCGTCATGAAGGCCGTATCTTCCTGATCTGATGGTTCCATATGAATTTGTTGAAAGCCCGAAGATGCGTCCATGAAAGTTAGCATCTCATGTCCAGCAGTTGCGTTCACCATAGAATCGATGTGTGGTAGAGGGAATGGATCTTTTGGGTAGGCCTTGTTTAGGTCTGTGTAATCCACACATACCCTCCACTTACCATTTTTCTTCTGGACTAACACCACATTAGCCAGCCATCGAGGATATTTAACTTCTCTAATCATTTTTGACTTGAGCAGCCTGTCAACTTCTTCTTGGATTATGATGTTTCTCTCAGGAGCGAACTTCCTTCTTTTCTGATGTATGGGCCTGAAATATTAATCTATACCAAGTTTATGTGTAATGATATCCTTAGATATACCTGTCATGTCTTCATGTTTCCATGCAAACGTTGTGATTCTGGATTTCAAGAGGCTCACGAGCTGCTTCTCGGTATCTTCAGGGATATTGGTTCCTACCAGCACTTTGATTTTAGGATCTTCAGGATTTAGTTGAACTTCTTTGATTTCTAATTTCTTTGTCATCTGAAGTCTTCGTGCCGGTTTCTTTAATTGCTATGCCGGCTTGGGTTTGATGGTGTTTTTCATAGCCGAAGTGTAACAGTCTTTGGCTTCTTGTTGATCACTTAGTATTCTTACAACTCCCCAGGGTGTGGGAAGCTTCACACATTGATGATAGGTAGATGGAACCGCTTTCATATCATGGATCCATGGTCTTCCCAAGATTACGTTGCAGCATGGAAGGGAGTCAATTACGCGGAATTTCTGCATGGAGTTAACTCCTTCAATGTAAATAGGAAGTCTGATGTCTCCAACCGTATGCTTGGTTTCTCTACTGAATCCTACTAACACCGAGGATCTTGGAATGATTTCTTCTTCTGGGATGCTCATCTTTTTAAGCACGTCTAATTGGATGATGTTGACCGAACTGCCATTGTCTATCAGGATCCTGCGAACATAATAGTTAGCAATACATAATGTTATTACCAGGCTCTCGTGATGAGGATCCTGGATGTCCAGCTTATCCGTTTCATCGAAAGAGATGACTTTGTCTTCAGTCAATATCGCATTCTTCTTTGGCCGATTGCTTTGATCCATCTTGGCCCCTCTAGCGTGTCTCTTTACTGATGATAAAGAGGCCCCACATATTTCAGATCCTCTCGAGATGAAGTTGATCACCTTAGCATTCGCCGGCAGTAACTGTGCTCTTTTGGGCAGCTCAGCAGCTTCTTGAGTTTTGCTTTTCTTTCTGCCGAACAATTCTTTGAGATGCCCCTTGCTAAGCAGGTAACTGATTTCTTTTCGAAGGGCTATGCAGTCGTCTGTTAAGTGCCTAAAGTCTTCATGGTATGCACACCACTTAGACTTATCTTTCCAGGATCCCTGCTTCTCATATTTCCTTGGCCACCTGGTTTTATCACCTAGATCCTGCAAGGCACACAACAAACCACTTATATCAACTGAGAAACAATAATCAGATACCTTGGGGAAATCTTCTTCGTCATCTTCATCCTCAACTGCATTGACCCTAGGATTATCATTCCTGTAATAGGGTTTGGTTCATTGTTGCTTTCCGGGAGAATTTGTCCTTCTGCCTAAGGACTCATCACTTCTTTTCTGGACTTTCTTATCATCTTCCAACCTGATGAACCTCAATGCCCTTGTTCTGACCTCATCAAGGTTCCCGTAAGGAGTCATAACTAAGTCGTCATAAAAACGAGAATCCCTTCTAAGTCCCATTTTGAAAGCTTCTACAGCAGCTGCCATATCCAAGTTGGGGATATCCAGGGCTTCTCGACCAAATCTGGCCACATAGTCTCTAAGTGATTCATCAGATTTCTGGACTATCCTGTACAAGTCATCTGTGAGCTTCTCAAAGCTTCTGCTGCAAGAAAACTGGTTATTAAACAGGTTAACTAAATGGGGAAAATAAGTAATGGTATTAGGAGGGATACTGAGCAGCCATTTCAAGGCTGGTCCTGTTAGTGTTGAGCCGAATCCCTTGCATAGACAAGCTTCTTTGATGTTTACAGGAATGGGGTTGATCTCCATCCGTTCCCTGTATTGTGCCACGTGCTCCTCAGGATCTGGGGTCCCATCGTAGAGTTTCATGTTGGGAGTTTCGAATCTTTTTGGTATCTCCACGTCACAAATGTGCCATGCAAACCTAGAAACTCTGTGGCTGCCTGCTGGTACTTCAAGAATTGGACGGATAACACCAGGGACACTCGAGATCATGTCCTTTAGCCTCTGAAGTTCCCTGGCGATAGTCGGGTCGATACCTGCATCCTACACAGTTCCTTGGTTAGGGTTAACATAAAAATTATCAAAGTTGTTACCAGCCCGGGAATTTTGAAGATGGATTTGGGGTCCATATTCAGCATCTCTAAGGATAGTCGACTCAGTTGTGGTCCCCACTTGCATGGGGATGAAGTCTCCCTCGTGCATCTCCTGATATGAACCTGGGAATATGCCTGCAGAGACAGTAGGGTTAGAAAACAAGGATTCTTGGGGATCCTGAGCAGTTCAGAAGCGTGCCGCTGATTGCTGAGTCCAAGCTCTTGAAGGTTTGACGTCGTAAAGCGCTGTTGAGATATAGGTTGTTGTATCGAGACTCTCGGCATCTGCTGACTTAAAAACCCGGCTAGTTATTGGCTTGAGCACCTCGGCGGCTGTTGACTTCCATATCCTCTGTAGTAAGGTTCTGGGGGCTGCTCGGACTAGAATCCAGAATAATCCAGATCTATTACCCTGGAAGTCTTCTGATGCTGAGGGCCTGAGAACCTGCAGTAGTAGCCGTTGCAATACCTGATTTTGGAGCAGTAGAGGGATTTGCTTTCTGTTTCGGCTGCTCTGATATTTCGGAGAGTCAAAACCGAATGATTTTGGCATCAAAGGGCTGGTTTCCTCTACTGGTTTCTTTGATTTCTTTAATTCCATGATCTCCTTCATCATTTTCTCGTTGGTTTTGGATTTGCTCATCCACATGAGTTTTAATCTGCCTGATCAAAATATACAGATCGTTATTAGAAATAGCAGGGTCAGTGGACGTACCTTGAGACCAGTGTTAACAGTTGGTTTCGTGGATGGAGTAGATTTTGAAGTAATCTTTGGTTGGCTTGACATTTTCAAGAATCGGTTATGGGTAGAAGATCAAGGCTCTTAACTGAATTCAAACACCGTTTGCCCCATGGTGGGCGCCAAATTGTTTTGGTCAAAAACTGCCTAAGCAATTAGTTGATCAAACTTTGTAAATGAGGTAGAGTGTTTGATGTAAAAAGAGATGAAAATGTAATTTTGGAGATTGACACGAGGATATAACGAGGGAAAAATCCAGGAATCCTTGAGTATCCTCAAGGAGCCTAGCAAAAAACCTCGGGAGCCGGCTTAAAGTGCCTATTGCCTCAAACTTTTATATAATTGAAAGTTGTTCAAGTACAATGAGTGTGAGCTTGTAATCTAAGTGTTACAGAGGATTGCCAGAACATAAGTCGTGTGTGTGTTCCTATAGCTCGACGTATATATATAAGATTACAAGAAAACTAATCTCCTAAAAACTAGCAACTAACTCCACGTTTCCTCATAGCTGTTTGAAGTCCACTTAGTCCACGTTTCTGTTAGCTGACCGAGTCTTTAGGACACGTGATTCATGTTGGAGTTAACCTGCGAATAACAAACAAAAGGGGAAAAACAATCGTTAGTGAAAAAGTATAATTCAGGATCCTTACAGCAATGTGCTTGCGAGCTGATCAAGATCTCCTGAAATCTGGTACCAACAATGCCTATGATTTGGCGCATCTTATTATGTTTACATAACCTGAATCAAACCAGGGGCCTACACGCTGGGTTTATGAGATCTATAAGGTCTATCAGTTGCGAACCCATGGCAACAACAGATTTGTCTTGAAATCTCAAACTGGAGAATCTCAGATGATTCCGAGGGCTTCTCACAATGATCTGGACTGGATGAAGAATTATTTCTTTGTAAAAAGAGATTCAATTCCTGAAGGACCGAGTCTTCCAATATTCTGGGTTGAGAAGGGTAGGAAGTAACAATATCTTTCTTGTTAATGTTATCTTCCCGATTTGATGATTTCTTTGTTTCTTTTTGCAGCACCTAAATTTGAGAATCTCGCGGCTCCTCAGGTAGATTCCAACAGGAAGGTGAAGGCTCTGTACCAGATCTCCTTAGCAGATCGAGCATACATTGGTGAAGTTGTGGGAAGCGCACACAGCGTCTTGGAAGATTAAGAAGCCAACACAATGTCTGCAGGTACGAGTTCAATACTTCTCTGGTATACTTTCTGATTAACTGGCTGGCTAGGCTGACTTTTGCATGATCTAGTAAAGCTCCAGGTTCTACATCATCCTTCTCTCTAGCCGATCTGAAGTCCTTCATCATCAAGAAGTAAAAAGTTGAAGCTTCTTCAAGCAAACCCAAACAGGAACTTCCTCCTCCTAAGTCAAAGACGGTCACAACTCGCTCCAAAACTTCTTCTGCAAGCAAGAAGAAAAAGACATCTGACTCCACTATCTATCTTGAAGGTTTTGACAACCTGCCACCTGATGAAGTTAGTAACCAAATTTTATCCTTGCAGACTATGGTTAACATTGTGAGTGATTTATTTTATAGAATTGGAAAGTAAAGAACTTCCCTGTTGGGTTTTGACTGTCTTCAATTTCGCAGGGCATTGACAAGTTGAGCACTGATGCAATGGTGCTGGAGAGGAAACTAGAGGAAACCGAGAAGGAGATTGAGGAAGTTGAGGACAAGATCAAGGAGATGGGAAATATAGCCGCCGGCAAGACCAAGTATTATGAGCAAAAGATGAAAGAGCAGGAGGCAGCTACTGAAGAAGCCAGGAAAGAGGCCTCTAAAAATGTAAGGAAGTTGGCTACTATTAGCATCTTGCAGTCCATGATTGAAATGGCCACCGCAACTGTAGCCAATGGGTTCTCTACTCAAGATTAGCCGGTGCATGATTAGAAGGAAAACTTGGCTATCTTAGAGGGTAAGAATGGAGAAGAGGAGGAACCGGTGGTCGATGCTGAGGAGATTTTCGAGGTGGTTGATGGTGGGAAGGAAGATGGTGGGAAGCTGGAGGATTCCGGTAAGCAGCTGGGCGATGAAGGAAAGCTTGACTAGACCTGAGCCCACTTTTTTTAATGCTTTGGTGGTTATGTTTTTAAAACAATTTGTGGTTGTGGTAACAAAAAATTTGGTTGGTGTGGTAGTACTTGAACAATCATAGGATAATAACAATCAGGAGCTTGGATGGAGGGTTCTTGAACTTTTCAAGATGAAGTCAAGGCTCCTTATGGAAACTTTGACAATGGCAATCCCGGATGGAGGGATCTTAAAACTTTCAAGACGAAACCTAGGGTTGCCCCTTTTTCTTTCAACTTGCATGGTGAATATGACTAGCGGTACTTCTAATATCATGGTGCGTTCTTTTTGCTTTTAGTTATGTTTATAAAAACTTTAAAGATGTTCAAGTAAAGATCCTCACAGATGCCTGATAATCACTTAGTACAAAATACCTTTAGATTCAAAACATATTTTAACAGACCATGATATAAGTTAGTGTGAATATTGTAACGTAATTTGAAGATGAATTACCTGAATTTTACCTCGAGGTCGTTGAATACCTTCAAATACGTAATAGTCAAGATCCTTGAGGATCCTTAAGGCAAAACTGTAAGGATTTTGTAAACTTAGTTAAACTGGGGACAAGCCCAAGATCGTGGGACCAAACCAACTGGGGACAATCCCGATAAAACTTGGGATCAAACCAACTGGGGACAAGCCCGATAAAACTTGGGACTAAGCCAACTGGTTATAAGTCCAAATTATTGAGTGACATGATTATGCCAAAACCTTAGTTAACACATCGGTGTTAAAACTTTTGATTCTTAAGATATCACGTTTGCTATAATTTTAGGGATCTACTCTATAGCCAACAATGACGAAATTGTCAGCCACCCAGAGATGGACTGGTCCGCCACCTTGAACTATAGGCGAATAATCGTGCGTTCCTGGCGGGGTGTTTCCCAATTCTTAGAAAAGGTGAATACCTTTTAAAACTTAGAAGGTATTCAGAATACCTTGAGCATAAGAGAGGTGACCAACCTCTAAATTTAGTTTAGTTGCTTGGAGATTCTGCAAAACATTCAAAGTGGTGAGGGGTGGGTGTTAGCTTTGCTAACACCCCGCTGATGCCTAAGTCAGTAATCTTATCAAAGAAATAATAACAAAGAACTAATATAGAAGTGGATAACATACCAGTGGCCATGAAAGACAGAATTAAGATTCCTGACGATGCTGGAAGATTCTTACATGAAATAGGCTTTAAGATGGATAGCGTTCTGGGCCCTTGGGAGCAGCTCACCTTCCATGGTTTCTAGTCTATAAGCCCCTTTCCCAACTTCTGAATCAATCAAATATGGACCTTCCCATTTGGGTGCAAGCTTCCCATTAGCAGGGTTGGTCGTATCTCAGAAAGCCTTTCTAAGCACAAAATTTCCAACTTGAAACCTCCTGAGTCTAAGATGCTCATTATAGGACTTAGCCATCCTTTGCTGATACGCCGCCATTCGGAATCTTGCAAGATTCTTAATTTCATCTATTGTATCAAGATCTTGAAGAAGCTTCTTGTAACACCCACACCAATAAATACCCATATATTTTTTCACAGTAAATTTTTCGAGCCATTTTATTGATAGTTATGACATCCCCAATAGGGATATAAGAACCATGAACATAAATAAATACAAACATCTATTTGAATTAAATATACATTTACACACATGATCACCGTCTAGTAATCTCAACCATTCTCAATTGTTATTCTCAACATTATCTATCTTTCATTCTTCATGCCCAATAGCTCAATCTCAGGCCCATTAGTTCACTACTAAGCCCAATAAGCATATAATAAGCCAAATTAAACACTTGTGGGCCACCAAGGCCCAATATGTGATCCATGGACTACATAGCCCATTAGATTGGTTTACTTACTATAATTGGGCCGTAAAAGCCCAACAAGCCTAATAAGAGTTTACGGGTCACCAAGGCCCAATAAAACTCTAAGTTTTGGCCAAACACTTGTATTAAAGTATATGGGCCTTATCCAAACCCACATTGGGTCGTAACCAATTAACTAGCCATATCGGGTCCAAACCCTTTGGGCCGGCTATATAATTTGAACCCGATAACTATTTGGGTCTCAAACCGGTTACAACCCACATCTCATATACTCTTAGGACCCAATCCAACCCATTTGCGTGGTCACAGAGGGACCGGTTCGGGTCCAGTCCCAACCGAATATTTCTTGGATTCTCTTAGGGACCAAACTAGGAAGTGAGTAATGATAAGGGGCCATGGTGTAAATAAGAACCACCCATGATAACCAATGGGAGCTCATGCATGGGAACCACCCAATGCATGAGGTTGCTTATGAATCCCACCAAATCCACCTCTTAGCCAATCAATGGCCATGCATGGATAACAACCAATCAAAAGGGGTAGCTTGGTCTTGAAGTGAGTGACAAGACTCACCCCCAATTGAATCACATGCAAGGGAAGAGACTCCCATTGGCCACCTCTACAACGGTCGGCTAGAGGGGGGTTATAACCACCTCTTGCCACCACCGAACTCTTCATTTGCACACCTTTCTTCTCCTCCCTCATAGCTTCGGCCCTCTCGCATCACCACACCACCATCACTCCTTTACACCACTACCCTCACACAACCGAAGGACACCCTTATGAAACCTTCTACATCCATGAACAACACATCTAAAAGCTTAGAAAACCCTCATCCTCCACCACCGGTTACACTCACATCTCTACTTACCTCATAAGAAGATTGCTCAAGGCCACGAAAAGTCCTTAGCCATCGGGTGCATGCAATCCTCTCTAAAGGTATAATCATACTCCCACTCCTTTCTATTTCATCACATCTAGTCCCTTGTTTGTATCTTTCTAATCGGTTGAGATCTAGGACACATCACATATTACGTGTACACACTAAACAGACACATGCATACACTTTGATCCCTCTATATTTGATATTTATATGATTACATGAGCCGTACCATTACATGCAACTAGGAATAGTTAGTCCTAAGTCCCTAAAACTCACAGGCATATGCTTTAGTATATCTATATTCAGTGATTAGATACATATATGTGCTTTCAACTTACATGCAACTAGTAGAACTAGCCACAAACATGTAACATGAACATACATGCCATGATCCCACTAAAGATAGGTTAATCGTATAACTACAAGTAAATTCCCACTAGTTAGCAATCTTGATGTAATCGGGCTAGGATTCAACCCCGTAAATATATATATATTCGAACCAACTAAACATATATAACACATATACATTTCTAAATCATAAACCTTTTTGTAACCCATTTATACAAAACTATGTTATTTTCCTAAATACCCATAATCATCCAAGTGATAATTATTTTCCAATATTTGATATATGTGGATAACTTATGTGACAATATATCATAACCCAAAACACTTAGATTATATTTTTGCATATTTACATGACAACCTCTATTTTTACCAAATGTACACAACTTGATATTTATTCTAAACTCGTTTGCTTACACCTAATTTACAGAGCCTATCATAAGCCCTTTTGGGCTCAAAGCCCAAATCCAACTCTTAGGAAATCAAGTCAAGGCCCATAACCAAAGTGAAGCCCAAAATACACATGTATACACATAAATAAGAGTTCACACACAACACAATACACACATTTAACTATGAAATCACTTAGGAATCTCAATCGAATATGGTAATGCAAA
Source organism: Deinandra increscens subsp. villosa (assembly GCA_039602395.1). Taxonomy (NCBI): domain Eukaryota; kingdom Viridiplantae; phylum Streptophyta; class Magnoliopsida; order Asterales; family Asteraceae; genus Deinandra; species Deinandra increscens. The sequence goes on from JBCNJP010000025.1 coordinate 42,990,170, forward strand.
AAATGGGTTAATCACCCGAATCTATAACTTAAATGGTCATACATCATTACTTTAGGTGCCAAGTATTAGAATTCAAGGAAACCCAAACTACTTAGGAAATGCAAGTGCTTAGGTGAGTCTTCACTACTAATTCCCCTTTTTTTCTTTTACTATTTTGGGGTGATACATACTCCCTTTATTTCAAACCTCTATCTATTTCAATTATCGTACCTTATTTATTTACGTGTCGTACTTGATTATATTTGGATGCTCGATACACATATGTTCGGACTAGTGATACTTACCCCGGCTCGTCTCACGCGTACATAATCTTAGTCCTTGGTATAGGACCACATGTACAACGGGTAGCGCTATTTGATGATAATGCCCCCGTGTTCTTATGCCCATGCTATTTTCAGGACGCCTTCACAAGGAACGAGATTTTGGTCTTTGGCACATCGAAACCCCATGGTTGGGTTCATATTAGGTACTTTAAAATACGCGGGAAGTCTCTATTGGTTAGTGGTCTTGTGCACGTAACTAACGGGTATGACCACGACGGGTAGAGAATGGTTGATTGTGGAACTATATTCATTTTGAAACCATAGCATCTCATAGTCGACGGTCCATCTAGTTGAATTCTAATGTGACGACATATGATACAAACTTATATTTTTAACTATGTACGGTAAAACCATAATTTTTGGCAAACACAACGACTTTCATACTTTTTACCAAACCTAAATACTATTTTTTGGTAAAATTATACCTTTTTGACAAATCTAAACAAAACTCATTTCGTACAATGATTACTTTTACTAACCATGTGAACTCACTCAACCGTTGACACATAACCTTTTTGAGTATGTATCATGGACCTAGCTTGGACAAGTTGAAATAGAAGACAATGAAGTAGATTCGCTCGCGTGTGCATGAAGACAAACTCTAGAAGACCTTAGCTTCCGCCAGAGTTTTCATTTAAAATCTTATATTAGTAGCATTTTCCTTAAATTGTAACATGTACTTTGAAATTTTAATAGAAATGCATTCATTTTGTTCTTTCAAACGGATACGATCTTGGCTATCTCGGCCTCCCAAGGCCCGGGGTGTTACACTTCTGGATGTTGGACTCAAGATCTGGATAACTGGTTCTTGTAGTAGGAATCACCATTTCAGTAGGGATTACAGCTCCTGCCCCACAGACTAAGGAGAAATGGGCCTGCCCAGTTGCATTCTTAGGAGTTGTTCTATCTGCCCAAAGGAAAAATGGCAATTCTTCAACCCACTTTCCTTTTTTAGATCCTAATTTCTTCTTGGGGTTGTTGATAATGATCTTGTTGCTCGATTCTGCTTGGCCATTGGCTTGTGGATGAATGGGTATTGAAGTTATCATTTTGATTCCCCAGGCAGTGTAGAAGTTAGTAGTTCTCTTGCCGATGAATTGAGATCCATTATCTCTTGCCGATGAATTGAGATCCATTATCACGACACCTAATCTCCTCAACACTGGTCTTCCCAAAATAACATTATGTACTGATGAAGCCGAAACTACCAAAAACGTAACTTCCAGTTGTCGCATCTGCAAACCATTCCCAATAACCATAGGTAAAGTTATTTCCCCAATTGGTCTAACTACTTCACCTGCAAATCCCACTAAAGGTACCGTTGTTGGCCGCAACTGCGCACATGTGGTAGGTCCCATCTGTCGGAAACACTGTTCGTACATAATTTCTTTTGCACTTCCACAATCCACATGAATTTCTTAACCATGAACCCCCCAATTCTTGCGGACACAACTACTGGCTCCTCTGTTGCCATTTGTTCCAGTATAGGAGGAAAAGTTATTTCCTGGTACTTCCAATCTATTTGCTTATTATTCCTTCCTCTGACACTCCTACACTGATCCGACCCCTGTAATTGCACCATATTGATCACGGGTGCATCCCCTCCTGGCAAATTGTTTCTAATTACCTTCACCAAATGTCCTAACTTTCCTAATCTCACCGCTTTATCAATTTCCTTTTTTAACGTCCAACAAGCATATGTAGCGTGACCTCTGTCCTTATGATACTCGCAATACTTATCCAAACGAATTTCTTACCAGATGATCCAGGTTCCGAAAATAACCTCGGATTTGGTACGATGACATTCTTCTCAGCTTGCAATGTTGCTGACTGCTTCGTTTTTGGCGTAAAAGACAAATCTGTCAACATTTCATTTCTAAACGAATTTCCTTCGACGTTCTTACCTCCCGACGAAAAATTGATCAATGATTTCTCCAAATCACTAGACGATTCCATCATTCTTAAGTCGTGTCAATTATCGGATGGCGCCACTGAAAAAGCAAGTAATCACCGGAGATAATTTGCCGCTATTTCAGGTTCGAGAATAATAGAAAGGTATTAAGTGATTAGAGAAGAAAGTAAGATTTCATTGATTCATAGAGAGAAAAAGTACAATTGCATGTGTAATGCAGAAAGTACAAGTGTCCCCAAACTATTCTAACTTTCAACTATTTATAGGCTCCGAGAACAATCTTCCAGCCTTGCATCTGCAGGAGCCGCATGTATCTGTTTCCTGCACAAACACTTCTGGCAAACATCTCATGCGAAGGACTTGGAAATAAGCGATCGGATGTGTATCACACATCCGGAGCATCGTTTACTTCATCATCGTGCATAGATATTTTATAAAACGTTAAAACCCGATCCGACTCACTTATTTTCCTCCTTTGCTCGACCCGTCACCTTTTCCCCTTTTCTTCCCCTCTTCAAACCGGTCACCCCCATGGCTCGAACCCGCGACCTCCTCCTCCTCTTCTTTTCCGGTTTTCCTAACTAAACCATTACCACCTTTTATTTAATATAGTTACCCCCTTGTTTGACTTCTCAAGATCCCATTCACATCAAACACCAACATAAACTTACACCCTATGAATGTACGCTAATCGTGTCACCACAACACACCAAAGCAAAGAACCATTGGGTAAAACTCTCCATCCAAATCCACTTCTCTTTCCCTCCCTTGCCTTGGCCAAATCACCCTCCTCTTCTTTTTTTTTCGGTCAACACACATACACACACAAATAACATTCAAACTCCTTTTAAAACTCAAGTACTAGAACCCTTTGAATCCTAAACATCCCTCTACTCTCTCTCGGTTCTACTTGAACCGTAACCACCCCCCAAACACTTCCAAACACTCCCTTTTTCTCATTAACACACATACATAAATATCTTTACTTGACCTAGCCCCATTTACAACTTACATTACTCAAGAAAATCCTCTCATCTCTCCCTTCCTCCAAATCGTAAGCTTCTCTCTCTCTCTCTCTCTCTCTCTACTCTCTCTCTAAATTTCTTACTCAAATAACTAAACTCTTGAAGTTTCATGGCACTAGGAAGCAAGAAGATTCAAGTTCCATCATCACCATCCTCATTTTCGGACCACATCACCTCCTAGTGAGTTTTAATCTTCACTTTTCCTTGTGAAATCATGTTCTAGTTCATATTTCTAGTCTCCTTTCATGCCTAGATCACTCCTACTACAAGTCTTGACATACATTGGTGCCTAAACTCACTTTAAGGTCATAAAAGCTTACTTACTTGTAACTATCTCCATGTTATGCCATGTATAATTCTACCACATCTTTATGTTAGTAATTTTCTTGCCATATTATGTACAAAACTTAGCATGTAGAAGTTATCACACATCTCTTTGCCTAGAAACTAAAATGGGTAGCTTACTTAGAACATAATGTGTATTTTGTAGCCTAGTTGTGATTTTGGACCTATGGATGCCTATGACACGTTTTGAACTCCCCAACATAGTCAAAATATGTTACTTTGAACATTAGGAAGGTTACTTATGCTTAAAATCACCATTAAGGACTTTTATGAACAAAAAGTACACTTGAAAACACTAGAAAAATTCATTTAAATTCAAATCCGTTTTGACCAGAAAGTTAGAGCCTTTAAAAAGTAATTTTTGATGTTTGAAATGACTTTAAGACATGGCCAAAATATCCCTTAACAAATTACTCGAATTTGGGCACAAACCGGGACTAAAACCGACACCCAACGGACCCGGAAACATCATTTTTGTAAGAAAATCCAAATCTGGTCCAAATGAACTCATAGGGTTATTTTAATGATAAAAGCATGTTTACAAACACATATGGTGGATTTAGGAACCTAACGGTGTCATTAAACGGGCAAACGGGACTAAGACGGCAAAACCGACACAAAATCCAGAAAACCGGCAAACTTATGAAAACCGACACTTGAAATATTTATATACTCATTTTCGACAGAAAACCATCATATTTTATTGTACTTGAGTGATTCCTAACTTAAATGGCTAAATATCGTGTAATCGACGGTTACCGTGAAAATCGCCCGGTTTTCAACCAATTTGTCAAAATAACCAATTTCCTATATGAAAACCCTTATTTTGACTTAATATTTATTTCTATAAATATTTACCATCTTTACATATTATTTGGAAATTTTTGTAAATTTTATTTAATTAAAAATATATATTTTTCATTTTTCCAAATAAATACATAAACGGACATTTTCACTTTGACACTTAAAACCATTTGACCCTAAGGCTATCATGACGTCAAGACTTGACCTACCTAAATGGAGTGACATTAATGTCAACCCAGTTACTTATTATTATTGCATGTCTTATAATTATCTAGGCTTGCATTTCCGTTAATCACATTTCCGACTACAGTTTCTGAAACATGTGAGTTTTCGCGACCCCTTTTCTCTTTAACTGTTTTCAATTACTTGGGGGAGAATTCATATTACTTTTACTATGCTAGACAAATAGACCTTGTTATCCTATCTGTTACATGTGCCTTTCGGTAGTCCACATCCTTTATTTCATGTTTATTCATGTTATAACCAAACCCCACTATTAACTGAATCCGATTAATTATCATATGAAACGGTAACGTTTGAATAGATCTATTGGGTTAACGCCCCTGCTCTGATTTGGTAGCTCCAATCATGACTCCATTTTAATAGTCAAAGAGTACAAATTGTTATGTCTTGCTTTTGCGGTATCCGCTCGACAAAGATGCCAAGGGTGGGTAATCAGTCAGTTTCGGAATTCAGGGTATATGGTAACATTTCAACAAGTCTTATCTGATTTTGTCAATGAATAGCATAAACAAATTTTCACAACAACATTTTTATACTTTTCAAAGCTAGCAACTTTAAACCTGTGTGACTCACCAACAAAATTATTTGTTGACCGTTTTCTTATGTGAATTCTCAGGTGCTTAACTTTACTGTTATTATCTATCTGGACCTGCATGATGACTTTGCATTTAGGAACTTTCAAATAAATTCTGGAGTATGGTAGTAGCTGTTTAGGCTGATATTTCGGGATCCTTGGCGGAAGCTCAAGTGGTCCAGTATCCTCAGACGGGTTGAGAATCTGATAGGTTCGGGCATCGTGAATTACAGTTATCGACTAACCACTATGTTGTTCCTCGTATTTATTTGCTTGCAGGTAAAGAAAACGTGTAAAACAAGCCTAAAGACTCGGACAAATACTATAGAACGTGGACTAAGGGGTCCACTATGTTCATATTGACTTACTGGGGAGAATCCCTAAAATATAGGACAGTTGGTTATTTTATTTCAGGATCCTTGCCGGAAGCTCAAGTGGTTCAGTATCCCGACAGGTTCGGTATCCTGAAATGCAGTTATTGACTAACCGTTTCAATTGTCCACATGTCTTAATTAATTGCAGGCTTAAAGGGACGTATAAATGAAGGCTAAATACCAGGTCAAGCATTAAAGAACGTGCCATAACTGACTCCTAACGTTCACAAAGACTTGGTGGAAGAATCCCTTATTTTTAGCACTTTCGGTTATTGACTTGTAACTATATATATTAGCCTTGTGATCGATGATAGGGACCGGATACCACACACACTCACCAAATACTCTCTGTAACATTTAGATTTCGATCACAATAGCTCAACACTTGTAATTCTTCATTTCGTTATCGATAAAAGTGCTAGGCAGCAGGCTCTTCAGGCCGGCTCCCGAGGTCTTTTTCCAGGATTCCTAGAGGAAACTCAAAGGATTCTGGATTTTCCCTCGTTACATCCTTGTGTTCAACTTTACATTTTCAAGCATATTGACAAGCACACAACCTCACATTCTAAGTTTGGAATACGAGATTCCTTTGTGAATTTTTGACCAAAACAGTTTGGCGCCCACCGTGGGGTTAGTGTGCTTCGTTCTAAGAAAAATCCATTCATCATCCGCTTTGTTTGATCTCCAATCCCAAAAATATCAAACCAACAGAAAACTGTTTCGGTCTCTACATTGTCCTCCATTCCTCCTCTTCCTTCCGTTCCAGGAAGCCAGAAGAAAACTAATGACTGTCAGAGAAAGTGGACGAGCAGCCGAGAAAAACTGACTATCCTGTCTTTACAGGATCCCAGGTTCAATCTGTTGATCCTGTTATTACTAACAACGATTTTTTTTCCTTGATTAAGCAGGTGAAATATCAAATGGATCAGCAAGAAAAGACCAATCAAACAGTGATGAAGGAGATTGAGCAGCTTAAGAAGTCTAAGAAACCTGTGGAGGAACAAAGTCCTCTATTTCCCAGGCATCTTGACTTCAATGCTTCAGGATCCTCAGACCTGGCTCGCTACAATTACAAATCAGCACCAAGCTTCACTACAGCCCCTACGACGACTTCCCAGGCCGCTGGATATGCAGGGAGTACTACTGGATTCTCAGGAATCATCCCACTAGAATCCTCGCAACCGCACCCTAGGGATCCTTGGATTCCACTATCGTTGGGATCCCTGGTTACGCCGTCTCATGGATATCCTTTTTCTGCTGGGAATCCAGGCCAGAACCCCCAAGGATATCAATACTCTAACCCTTTTGTTTTTGCAGGGGTCTTCAGGACCAGCTCCTTTGATATGCACGATGGTGACTTCATTCCCATGCAGACAGCGGCCACTACGGAGCCGAGCGTCCCAACAAGCTATGGATATAATCCCAGGATCCCAGTCCAGAATCCTGGCCCAGGTAATGTGTCCAATTCAATTCCTGTCGTTTGTAACCTGGGTGCTCCTCATGATGCAGGTATTCATCCAAGTATCGCTAGGGAGCTCTAGAAGTTGAAAGAGATGATATCGAGTGTTCCAGGGATCCTGAAGCCTATTCCCGAGGTTCCTTTAGAAAGCCACAAGATCTCTAGGTTTACTTGGCCGATTTCCCTAGTGGAGATCCCGAAGCGTTTCCAAACTCCAACCATGAAGCTTTACGATGGAACCACAGATCCTGAAGAACACGTGGCACATTACAGGGAGCGTATGGAGATCAATCCCATTTCGATAGAAATCAAAGAAGCCTGTCTATGCAAAGGCTTTGGTTCAACCTTAACAGGACCAGCCATAAAATGGCTACTGAGCATTCCTCCTAACACTATTACATCATTTTCTCATTTAGTTAACCTGTTTAACAATCAAATTTCTTGAGATTCCTAATCTGGATATGGCAGGTGACCTGTACCGAATAGTTCAGAAGCCAGAGGAGCCGCTTAGGGAATACATTGCCAGATTCGGACGAGAATCTCTTGAGATTCCTAATCTGGATATGGCAGCAGCCGTAGAAGCCTTTAAAATGGGGCTCTCTAAAAATTCACGTTTTTATGACGATCTTGTCATGACTCCTTGAGTTTTATCCATCTGGAGGACGACAAAGAGATCCACCAAAGGCTGGACGTTCCTAAGTATGATCCTAATAGTAAAAAGGCAGAATCCCCCGGGAAGCCATATAGATCTCGTCCATACTCCAAGCCCGAAAATCACAAAGTCAATGTTGTTGACCAGGATGATGATGATGAGGAGTATCCTAAGGTATCTGAGTATTGTTTTTCTGTTGACATTGGTGGCCTAATGTGTGCAATGCAGGATCTTGGTGAAAAGGCAAGATGGCCTAGAAAGAATGATAAACAGGGATCCTGGAAAGACAAGACCAAGTGGTGTGCCTTCCATGAAGATTTTGGTCACCTAACAGATGAATGTATAGCACTCCGAAAGGAAATTAGCTATCTACTCAGCAAGGGGCATCTTAAAGAATTGATAGGCAGAAAGAAGATCAAGACTCAAGAAGCCGACAAGGTTCCTCAGAGAGCGGCTTCTCCACCCCAGGATGCTCAAATAATCAACTTCATCTCAGGAGGCTCAAACATCTGCGACACTTCGTATTCCTCAGCCAAGAAGCATGCTAAGGAATCCAAATCTGAACAGGGAGACAGACCTGTCCGGACATCCACTCTAACTCAAGACAAGCTCATATCCTTTGATGAGAGTGACCGTTCTCATGTTCAGGATCCTCATCACGATAGTCTTGTGGTTACTTTATATATTGCTAACCATTTTGTTCGCAGGATCCTGATTGATAATGGAAGCTCAGTAAACATAATCCGTCTTGATGTGCTCAAGAAGATGGGGATCCCAGAAACAGAAATAGTTGCAAGATCCTCACTCCTGGTTGGCTTCAGCGGTGAAACTAAAAGCACCGTTGGGGATATCAGGTTGCCGGTATATATAGAGGGGGTAAACTCTATGCAAAAATTATGTGTTATAGATTCTCTCTCTTGTTGCAATATTATTCTTGGCAGGCCATGGATTCACGAGATGAAGGCAGTCCCTTCAACTTATCACAAGTGTATCAAGCTTCCTACACCCTGGGGAGTTGTGAGGATTGAAAGTGATCAGCAGGAAGCCAAGAATTGTTATTCAACGTCGATGAATAACACCACTAAGGTGACGAAGGGATAGCAATTACAGAAAAGGGCACTTGAAGTACAGGAGGACAGGGAGCTTGATGTCAAAGAAGTGCCTCTAGACCCTGGGAATCCTGAAATCAAGGCGTTCGTAGGAACAAGCATCCCAGCGAATGTTGAGCAGGAATTACTCCAGCTTCTCCAAGCCAAGACTTCAACTTTCGCCTGGAAGCATAAAGACATGACAGGTATCCTAAACATGTAATTACTCATAAACTTGGTTTAGATCCTTCTTTCAGGCCTATACAGCAAAAAAGGAGGAAGTTCGCTCCAGAGAAGAATATAATCATGCAGGAGGAAGTTGACAAGCTTCTCAAAACCAAGATGATTAGAGAAGTCAAATATCCTAGGTGGCTAGCGAACGTGGTGGTGGTCCAGAAGAAGAATGGAAAGTGGAGAGTTTGTGTTGATAACACAGACTTGAATAAGGCATGTCCTAAGGATCCTTTTCCACTTCCCCACATTGATGCTATGGTAAATGCCACGGGTGGTCACGAGATGCTCACCTTTATAGATGCCTCAGCAGGATTCCAACAAATTCAGATGGAACCATGCGACCAGGAGCATACGACATTTATGACTCCAACAGGTATATATTGCTACACTGCTATGCCCTTTGGTTTGAGAAATGCAGGTGCCACCTACTAGGGGCTCGTCAATATGATGTTCAAAGAGAAACTGGGGGACACGATGGAAGTCTACATAGATGATATGGTGGTGAAATCCAAGAAAGCTGAAGATCATGTTAGGGATCTCCAAAGTGCCTTCGATATCCTTGATCAGTATAACATGAAGCTCAACCCCTCCAAATGCCACTTTGGGGTGCGAGCTGGAAAATTCTTAGGATACATGGTTACCAAAAGAGGGATCGAAGCAAGTCCAGAGCAGATCAAAGCAATCCTAAATTTGAAGTCCCCATCAAATGTAAAAGAGGTACAAAGGTTGACAGGAAGAATTACTGCACTCAACAGGTTCATTTCAAGATCCTCAGAAAAAAGTAAGGATTTCTACGATATCCTGAGGAAAAACAAGAAATTCGAGTGGACTGAGAAGAATGAAGAAGCCCTAAAGTGCCTAAAAGACTACCTGTCGGCAGCCCCGTTGCTAATGAAACTAGAAGATGGGGAGCCACTATATTTATATCTCGTTGTTTCCGGAAGCTCAATCAGTGCAGTCCTGGTAAAAGACCATCAAGGTCAGCAGCATCCGGTATATTATGTAAGTAAAACTCTGCTAGACGCAGAATCTAGGTATTCTCACCTTGAAATATTAATTCTAGCTCTTATAATGGCTTCCACTAAACTTAGACATTATTTCGAAACTCATGTTATAAATGTGAAATCTAACTATCTTATTAAGGCAGTTCTCAGGAAGCCAGAAATGTCAGGTAGGATTGCCAAGTGGGCAGTCAAGCTGAGTGCCTACGACATAAAATATGAGCCAAGGACAACAATTAAGTCCTAAGCCTTGGCTGACTTTGTGGCTGATTTCAGCAGCGACATTGAACCAGAAGTTGAAAAGGAAGTCCAGCAGCTTAAGAAGCTCAAGGAAAACTGGATCCTATATACTGACAGCTCCTCAAATGTCAGAGGAACAGGGCTGGGAATCCTGCTAAAATTGCCACAGGGGGACATAATACCTCTATCCATATCCTGTGAATTCCAGGCTACCAATAATGAAGCTGAGTATGAAGGTTTAATTGCTGGATTACAGCTGGCCAGGGATATGGGAATCCTGTCTATACAAGTGTTTGTTGATTCTCTCTTATTGACTAACCAATTTAATGGCTCTTATGTAGTGAGAGGGGAGAATCTGATCAAATATCTTGAAATTGTTAGAAAATTGTCTCTATTTTTTGAAAATTTTAACATTTCGCAGGTACCAAGAGAAGATAATGCAGAAGCCGGTGCCTTGGCAAACTTGGCTTCATCGCTCAGGATCCCTGAGGATATCAAGATTCCAATAACTCATATCCTGACACCAGCGATAGCTCAACAGGAAGCTCAGGCTGTTGACAATAATGTAGGTGCAAATGTTGAGAATCCTGGAGATGCTCAGGAATCCTGGACTTACCCGGTCAGGAAGTATCTTAAAGATGGGTAGATTCCCAAGGGCAAAAACCCCAGAGCCTTTCGCACAAAGGTAGTACCCTATACCATAATTAATAATATCCTATATAAAAGATCTCTCGCAGGTGCTCGAAGAAATCCACAGTGGAGATTGTGGGAACCATACCGGGGGCATGGCACTGTTCTCCAAAGTTCTCAGATTCGGATATTATTGGCTTACTATGAAGAAGGACGCCGCGAGCTTCTCACAGAAATGCGATGCTTGTCAAAGGCATGGCAATATCCTCCACCAACCCGCTGAGCATTTGCATCCTATAGTATCCCCATGGCCGTTCATGAAATGGGGCATGGATATTGTGGGTAAGCTGCCAAAGGCTCCCGGAGGAAAGGTGTTTATGCTTGCCATGACAGATTACTTCTCCAAGTGGATTGAAGCAGAAGCCTATGTTCAAGTGAGAGAGAAAGAAGTGATATCCTTCATCAAAAGGAACATCCTCACCAGATTTGGGATTCCGACAGAGATCATATGCGACAATGGCTCCCAGTTTATCGGCAAGAGAACTACAAGATTTTGTGAAAGCTGGGGCATCAAGATGATCACTTCAACACCTGTCCATCCCCAAGCTAATGGGCAGGTAGAATCCAGCAATAAGATCATCATCAACAACCTCAAGAAGAAGCTAGGATCCAAGAAAGGGAAATGGGCAGAGGAGCTACTGTTTGTCTTTAGGCAGATAGAACCACACCTAAGAATGCTACTGGCCAAACGCCATTCTCATTAGTGTTTGGAGCAGAAGCTGTGATCCCTACAGAGATGGTACTCCCAACGGCCAGAGTCAACTGCCAGGATCCTGAAACCAACAGCCAGAATCTCCCTCAGGATCTCGAAACAGTTGAGGAGCTCAGAGATATGGCCAGAATCCGGATGGCATCTTATCAACAGCGGATAGCCAAATCCTACAACAAGAACACCAGGCTAAGAAGATTCCAGGTAGGTGACTTGGTCTTGAGGAAGGCTTTTCAAAATACTACCAACCCTGCTGATGGGAAGTTAGGACCCAAGTGGGAAGGCCCTTACCTTATAGATTCCGAAGAAGGAAAGGGGGCATAATCGTTTGGTAAATATGGAAGGAGAACCTCTGCCAAGAGCTTGGAATGCCGTCCATCTTAAAGCGTATTTTATGTGAGAATCTCGTTGAGAATCTTGGGCAGAATGCCAAGGATCCTCACTGTCTGAATATTGCAAGGTACGTCTACTAATCCTATTTCAATTTATTCTTAATATTCTTATAACACATTGCTGATATAAGCACCGGAGTGGTGTTAACTATGCTAACACCCACCCCTCACCAAGTGTTGAGTGTTTTGCAGATTTTGAGAATCCTAGAGTATTTTGGGTATTACAGCAGTTAGAGGCTGATCACCTCTCCTCTATTTAAGGTATCCTGCATACCTCCTAAGGTTTGAGTGGATATCACCTCTCCTACGTTTGGGTAATCACCAGTAGCGCACGACCCTCGCCAGGAGCGCACGTTGTCCACTAGTATCCTCAAGGTGGCCGGACCAGTCCACTCCAGGGGTGGCTGAAAATCTTGTCACTAGAGGCTGCTGGGCGGATTCTCAAGGTTTTTATCACTTACGTGTTAACTAAGGTGTAAAAGGTCTTCACCTTTTCTAAGAATCGCCAGGAGCGCTCGTTATTCGCTATTAGGCGGATCCTCAAGTAATAGTAGACGTGCTATCCTCACGAATTATCTAAGGTTTTGGCATTTTCATGTCACTTACGAATGGGCTTAACCCCAGTTTTGGCTTAGTCCCATGTTTATCAGGCTTATCCCCAAAATTGGCTTAGTCCCAAGTTTATCGGGCTTGTCCCCAAAATTAGCTTAGTCCCAAGTTTATCGGGCTTGTCCCCAGAATTGGCTTAGTCCCAAGTTTATCGGGCTTGTCCCCAGAATTGGCTTAGTCCCAAGTTTATCGGGCTTGTCCCCAGAATTGGCTTAGTCCCAAGCATCCCAGGCTTGTCCCCAGTTTAACTCAATTTCAAAACTACTATGATTTTGCCACAGGTATCCTCAAGGATGTTGAAAGAGGATTCCAGAATCTATCTAAATGCGCCCAAGGTAAAACCTACTTAAGGGACTATTCATGTAATGTACTTTCAACTTATTACATTTTATCATGCTGACTTATGTCATGGTTTGTCAACTTACATACATAACTTAAAATGTTTTTACTACCTTAAATTTCCTGAGGAACCTGATGGGATTCTCACTTAAATATTTCAAAAATTTTCATGAACAAAATAAAGGGGTAAACACACCTGTTTTGGTCAAAAATTCACAAAGGAATCTTGTATTCCAAACTTAGATTGTGAGGTAGTGTGCTTAACGATCAAATGAGCAAATAATCCAAGTTAGGATGGTGACACGATGATTTAGTGAGGAAAACTCCAGAATCCTTCGAGTTGCCTCTAGGAATCCTGGATAAAAACCTCGGGAGCCGGCCGAATACCTCGCCTCCTAGTCAATTTTGTTGATACGAAATGAAGAATTACAAGTGTTGAGCTATTGTGATCAAAATCTATGTGTTACAGAGAGTATTCAGTGAGTGTGTGTGGTATCCGGTCCCTATCATCGATCACAAGGCTGATATATATAGTTACAAGTCAATAACCGAAAGTGCTAAAAATAAGGGATTCTTCCACCAAGTCTTTGTGAACGTTAGGAGTCAGTTATGGCACGTTCTTTAATGCTTAACCTGGTCTTTAGCCTTCATTTACACGTCCCTTTAAGCCTGTAATTAATTAGGACACGTGGACAATTGAAACGGTTAGTCAATAACTGCATTTCAGGATACCGAACCTGTCAGGATACTAAACCACTTGAGCTTTCAAGGATCCTGAAATAAAATAACCATCTGTCCTATATTTTAGGTATTCTCCCCACTAGGTCAATATGAACGTTGTGGACCACTTAGTCCACGTTCTATAGTATTTATCCGAGTCTTTAGGCTTGTTTTACACGTTTTCTTTACCTGCAAGCAAATAAATACGAGGAACAACATAGTGGTTAGTCGATAACTGTAATTCAGGATGCCCGAACCTATCAAGATTCTCAACCCGTCTGAGGATATTGGACCACTTGAGCTTTCGCCAAGGATCCCGAAATATCAGCCCAAACAATTGCCCCTGAATTTTGACAGTTGTCGACCATGAAGACGGCTGTGAAAATTCAGACTCTTAAAATAATTACGGAGGTGACTCGTTAGCTCCTGATTTGATAGTAACGTAACTTCTCATGAGACTTCTCCATAAATAACCCTGGGTTACCATCAGAAGCTTCTCGCTTTCTCTTTTTGTCCAGGTCAGCTCCCTCCCTTTTGTTTTCGATTTTCTTCCGCGATTAAGGCCAACGAAGCAGATGCTGAAGGCTTCACTGCTAAGGCTTGGATGCAGCTACCTGGAAAGGAACTCTGGAGAAGTTTGGGGGTGCTGAGAAGCTGGAGTTCCCCTTTTAAATTTCCTGCATGGTTAATACAAGTATCCGACTTTCTTTATCATGGTGTGTTTACCCTTTTTGTTTTGTTCATGAAATTTTTTGAAATATTTAAGTGAGAATCCCATCAGGTTCCTCAGGAAATTTTAGGTAGTAAAAACATTTTAAGTTAAGTATGTAAGTTGACAAATCATGACATAAGTCAGCATGATAAAATGTAATAATTTGAAAGTACATTACCTGAATAGTCCCTTAAGTCGGTTTTACCTTGGGCGCATTTAGATAGGTTCTGGAATCCTCTTTCAACATCCTTGAGGATACCTGTGGCAAAATCATAGTAGTTTTGAAATTGAGTTAAACTGGGGACAAGCTCGGGATGCTTGGGACTAAGCCAATTCTGGGGACAAGCCTGATAAACTTGGGACTAAGCCAATTCTGGGGACAAGCCCGATAAACTTGGGACTAAGCCAATTCTGGGGACAAGCCCGATAAACTTGGGACTAAGCCAATTCTGGGGACAAGCCCGATAAACTTAGGACAAAGCCAAAACTGGGGACAAGCCCGATAAACTTGGGACAAAGCCAAAACTGGGGACAAGCCCGTTCGTAAGTGACATGAATATGTCAAAACCTTAGATAACACGTTAGTGTTATAAACCCTGAGAATCCTCCCAGCAGCCTTCAGTGACAAGATTGCCAGCCACCCCTGGAGTGGACTGGTCCGGCCACCTCGAGCATACTGGTGGACAACGTGCGCTCCTGGCGAGGGTCGTGCGTTACTGGTGATTACCCAAACGTAGGAGAGGTGACATCCTCTCAAACCTTATGAGGTATGCAGGATACCTTAAACGGAGGAGAGGTGCTCAGCCTCTTACTGGGGTTATACCCAAAAGACTTAGGATTCTCGAAATCTGCAAAACACTCAACACTAGGTGAGGGGTGGGTGTTAGCATAGCTAATACCACTCCGATGCTTAAGTCAGTAATGTGTCATAAAAATAATAAGAATAACTTGAAATAGGATTAGTATACGTACCCTGCAATATTTAGACAGTGAGGATCCTTGAGATTCTACCTGAGTTTCTCAATGAGATTCTGACATAAAATACGCTTTAAGGTGGATGGAATTCCAAGCTCTTGGCAGAGGTTCTCCTTCCATATTTACCAAACGCTATGCTCCATTTCCTTCCCACTTGGGTGCTAACTTCCCATCAGAAGGATTGGTAGTATTCTGAAAAGCCTTCCTTAAGACCAAGTCACCTACTTGGAATCTTCTTAGCCTGGTATTCTTGTTGTAGGATTTTGCTATCCGCTGTTGATAAGATGCCATCCAGATTCTGGCCATATCTCTGAGCTCCTCAACCGTTTCGAGATCCTGAAGGAGATTCTGGCTGTTGGTTTCAGGATCCTAGCAGTTGACTCTGGCTGTTGGGAGTACCATCTCTGTAGGGATCACATCTTCTGCTCCAAACACTAATGAGAATGGCTTTTGGCCAGTAGCATTCTTAGGTGTGGTTCTATCTGCCCAAAGAACAAACGGCAGCTCCTCAGCCGATTTTCCTTTCTTGGAGCCCAGCTTCTTCTTGAGGTTGTTGATGATGATCTTATTGTTGGATTTTGCCTGCCGATTAGCTTGGGGATGGACAGGTGTTGAAGTGATCATCTTGATGCCCCAGCTTTCACAAAATCTTATAGTTCTCTTGCCGATAAACTGGGAGCCATTGTCGCATATGTTTTCTGCCGGAATCCCAAATCTGGTGAGGATGTTCCTTTTGATGAAGGATATCACTTCTTTCTCTCTCACTTGAACATAGGCTTCTGCTTCATTCCAATTGGAGAAGTAATCCGTCATGGCAAGCATAAACACCTTTCCTCCATGAGCCTTTGGCAGCTTACCCACAATATCCATGCCCAATTTCATGAATGGCCATGGGGATACTATTGGATGCAGATGCTCAACGCGTTGGTGGTGGATATTGCCATGCCTTTGACAAGCATCGCATTTCTATGAGTAGCTCACGGCGTCCTTCTTCATAGTTGGCCAATAATATCCGAATCTGAGAACTTTAGAGAACAGTGCCCTGCCCCCGGTATGGTTCCCACAATCTCCACTGTGGATTTCTTCGAGCACCACAAGAGCTTCTGACTTCTCTAGGCACCTTAAGTAGACACCTGCAAGAGATCTTCTATATAGGATATTATTAATAATGGTATAGGGTACTACCTTTGTGCGAAAAGCTCTGGGGTTTTCGCCCTTGGGAATCTCCCCATCTTTGAGATACTTCCTGATCGGGTAAGTCCAGGATTCCTGAGCATCTCTAGGATTCTCAACATTTGCACCTGCATTATTGTCAACAGCCTGAGCTTCCTGTTGAGCTATCGCAGGTGTCAGGATAGGACTTATTGGAAACTTGATATCCTCAGGGATCCTAAGCGATGAAGCCAAGTTTGCCAAGGCATCGGCTTCTGCATTATCTTCTCTTGGTACCTGCGAAATGTTAAAATTTTCGAAAAATAGAGACAATTTTTTAACAATTTCAAGATATTTGATCAGATTCTCCCCTCACACTGCATAAGAGCCATTAAATTGGTTAGTCAATAAGAGAGAATCAACAAACACTTGTATAGACAGGATTCCCATATCCCTGTCCAGCTCTAATCTAACAATTAAAGCTTCATACTCAGCTTCATTGTTGGTAGCCTGGAATTCACAGGATATGGATAGAAGTATTATGTCCTCCTGTGGCGATTTTAGCAGGATTCCCAGCCTTGTTCCTCTGACATTTGAGGAGCCGTCAGTATATAGGATCCAGTTTTCCTTGAGCTTCTTAGGCTGCTGGACTTCCTTTTCAACTTCTGGTTCAATGTCGCTGCTGAAATCAGCCACAAAGATAGCCAAGGCTTAGGACTTGATTGCTGTTCTTAGTTCATATTTGATGTCATAGGCACTCAGCTTGACTACCCACTTAGCCATCCTTCCTGACATTTCCGGCGTCCTGAGAACTGCCTTGATAGGATAGTTAGATTTTACAATTATAACATGAGTTTCGAAATAATGTCTAAGTTTAGTGGAAGCCATTATAAGAGCTAGAATTAATTTTTCAAGGTGAGAATACCTGGATTCTGCGTCTAGCAGAGTTTTACTTACATAATATACCGGATGTTGCTGACCTTGATGGTCTTTTACCAGGACTGCACTGATTGAGCTTCCGGAAACAGCGAGATATAAATATAGTGGCTCCCCATCTTCTGGTTTCATTAGCAACGGGGCTGCTGACAGGTAGTCTTTCAGGCACTTCAAGGTTTCTTCATGCTTCTCGGTCCACTCGAATTTCTTATTTTTCCTCAAAATATCATAGAAATCCTTACTTTTTTCTGAGGATCATGAAATGAACTTGTTGAGTGCTGCGATTCTTCCTGTCGACCTTTGTACTTCTTTTACGTTTGATGGGGACTTCAAATTTAGGATTGCTTTGATCTGCTCTGGACTTGCTTCGATCCCTCTTTCAGTAACCATGTATCCTAAGAATTTTCCAGCTCGCACCCCAAAGTGGCAATTGGAGGGGTTGGGCTTCATGTTATACTGATCAAGGATATCGAAGGCAGTTTGGAGATCCCTGACGTGATCTTCAGCTTTCTTGGATTTCACCACCATGTCATCTATGTAGACTTCCATCGTGTCCCCAAGTTTCTCTTTGAACATCATATTGACGAGCCTCTGGTAGGTGGCACCTGTATTTCTTAAACCAAAGGGCATAGCAGTGTAACAATATATACCTGTTGGAGTCATAAATGCCGTATGCTCCTAATCGCACGGTTCCATCTGAATTTGTTGGAATCCTGCTGAGGCATCCATAAAGGTGAGCATCTCGTGACCAGCCGTGGCATCCACCATAGCATCAATATGGGGAAGTGGAAAAGGATCCTTAGGACAGGCTTTATTCAAGTCTGTGTAATCAACACAAACTCTCTACTTTCCATTATTTTTCTGGACCACCACCACGTTCGCTAGCCACCTAGGATATTTGACTTCTCTAATCATCTTGGTTTTGAGAAGCTTGTCAACTTCCTCCTGGATGATTATATTCTTCTCTAGAGCGAACTTCCTCCTCTTTTGCTGTATAGGCCTGAAAGAAGGATCTAAACCAAGTTTATGAGTAATTACATGTTTAGGGATACCTGTCATGTCTTCATGCTTCCAGGCGAAAGTTGAAGTTCTTGCTTGGAGAAGCTGGAGTAATTCCTGCTTAACATTTGCTGGGATGCGTGTTCCCACGAGCACCTTGATTTTGGGATTCCCAGGGTCTAGAGGCACTTCTTTGACATCCAGCTCCCTATCTTCCTGTACTTTAGGTGCCTTTTTCTGTAATTTCTATCCCTTCGTCACCTTAGTAGTGTTCTTCATCGACGTTGAATAACAGTTCTTGGCTTCCTGCTAGTCACTTTCAATTCTCACAACTCCCCGGGGTGTAGGAAGCTTGATACACTGGTGATAGGTTGAAGGGACTGCCTTCATCTCGTGAATCCATGGCCTGCCAAGAATAATATTGCAACAAGAGAGAGAATCTATAACACATAATTTTTGCATAGAGTTTACCCCCTCTATATTTACCGGCAACCTGATATCCCCAATGGTGCTTTAAGTTTCACCGCTGAAGCCAACCAGGACTGAGGATCTTGCAACTATTTCAGTTTCTGGGATCCCCATCTTCTTGAGCACATCAAGACGGATTATGTTTACTGAGCTTCCGTTATCAATTAGGATCCTGCGAACAAAATGGTTAGCAATATATAAAGTAACCACAAGACTATCACGATGAGGATCCTCAACATGAGAACAGTCACTCTCATCAAAATCTATGAGTTTGTCTTGAGTTAGAGTGGACGTCCGGACAGGTCTGTCACCCTGTTCAGATTTGGATTCCTTAGCATGCTTCTTGGCTGAGGAATATGAAGTGCCGCAGATGTCTGAGCCTCCTGAGATGAAGTTGATTATTTGAGCATCCTGGGGTGGAGAAGCTACTCTCTGAGGCACCTTGTCGGCTTCCTGAGTCTTGACCTTCTTTCTGCCTATCAATTCTTTAAGATGCCCCTTGCTGAGTAGATAGCTGATTTCCTTTCGGAGTGCTATACATTCGTCTGTTAGGTGGCCAAAATCTTCATGGAAGGCACACCACTTGGTCTTGTCTTTCCAGGATCCTTGCTTGGTATCCTTACTGGGCCATCTTGCCTTTTCACCTAGGTCCTGCATAGCACACATCAAACCACCAATATCAACTGAAAAACAGTATTCAGATACCTTAGGATACTCCTCATCATCATCGTCTTGGTCAACAGCATTGACTTTGTGATTTTCAGGTTAGGATCATATTTAGGGACCTCCAATCTTTGGTGGATCTTCTTTTCATCTTCCAAACGGATAAACCTTAAGGCTCTACTACGTACTTCGTCGAGATTCCTACAAGGAGTCATGACAAGGTCATCATAAAAACGTGAATTTTTTTAGAGCCCCATTTTAAAGGCTTCTGCGGCTGCTGCCATATCCAAATTAGGAATCTCAAGAGATTCTCGTCCGAATCTTGCAATGTACTCCCTGAGAGGCTCATCTGACTTCTGAACTATTCGGTACAGGTCACCTGTAAGCTTCTCAAAGGTCCTGCTGCAAGAAAACTGATTGTTAAATAGGTTAACTAACACTACTACAAAAACTACTTTCCTTGACACGCGAACGATGACACTCGATAATTCTTGACGTGCAAAAACTGAAGTGTCAAAATAAAATGTCAATTACAGGTAATTCCTAAGAATTCGTGACGCGCATTTTTGAGTGTCAAGAATTTATGTCATATTTCAAACAAAAAAAAAACACGGAGGACACTTATAATGTGAGTGTCAAGAAGCTGGTGTCGTTTTTTATTTATTTTCCCGCCTAAAATTTTCAGAAAAGACGAAATCCAAAAAAAAATAATATAAAAGTAAAACCAACAAAATCGCGCCCCAAATTCGTCCGCCCTAATTCTTCTCCTCCATACGAAATCCCACCTAATTCTCCTTCAATCTTCTTCACCTGCTGCTCCGCCGTGGAGCCACTGTCCTTCACTCGCCGTCAGCCTCCTCTCATCCATCACCATGTCTGCTTCTAGACGCAGAGTCCAGCTTGAAGGCATCCCCTCCGACACTTCAGATTATGACGATGAGAAACCAGATCTCGGAGCAGAAGAAGGCAGCGACGATCCTACACCGTCCGACGGCAACCTCACAGAATATCACGATCCTTTCGCCGGTGGTAAAGTCCGTAGAAAAGCATCTATGGCCAGAGTTTTCAAAGGTGATTATATCGATGTTCGCTCCAAACCCTATCTCATGAGGATTCTTGAGAAACGAGGTAAATCAATTAGGTCATTTCGAGAGATCGAAGTCAGTTTGTGAATTAAAACTAGCTTACCTTACACAAATGCTGACATGTTGTTCAATAATTAGTCGGTGATAAATAAGCTAGATCGAATAGTTGAATACTCGAATCCAACTGGATATAATTCCTTCTCTGTTAAATAGAGCCTTCAGATATATGCTTCATTGGATATTAAAGATCTTTTAGCAGCCAGAAAAGTTACAATTATGTGAATTAGAGATTTAGAGCTCTTCATTAAGTGATGATAGAACATGTGTTATTATCTCAGTTTGTTTGTATGGTGGATTATGGCCAGATTAGACTTCCAATTGTTTTTAGCTATGCAATATCTGTGATCATGTTAAGTGGTAGCAAGATCCTTGTCAAAAGGAGAATTGGAACAATTAGAAGAATTAAGAGTATATATTGTTTTGGTTTGATAAAAGAAACTGAATCATCACAGTGGAATACAAGATTGTGTTATGAGAAGCATTTTATCTTGTAATTAAATGTAAATTCAGAAAAATGCCACTTGTTTTACAATGCCATGTTTTGAAGGACATAAAGCCAAATTTCTTTGTAATTTGTGAATATTTCGGGTCAAAAGAAGTGTTTAATAGATAGGAATACATCAATCATCAATGGAATTGCTTTCAGTAGGAAAATGTGGGAGGATCTGTTTGTCTAATTTTAGTCACTTTCTTTGATGTCTTATGGGCTTGGTTTTTATAGAGCGTGCTTGTGGGGCACATGAGGGTATTAGAAAAATGCCTCAGGGATTTCAGGCAATGCTATATGCACTTCTGGGTCAAAATTAGGGTATGTGGGAGGCTGATATGTAAAAACAACTAAAGGAAAATAGAGATTATGAATGGTTTACTTATAAAAATAGTAATATGTAAAAGGGATTAGATAGATGCAGCTATGGCTGTAAATATAGTTTATTTGGTCATAGGATTTTGTGACCAATAAGCCTTAGAGCACCTTGCACTTTTTTTAAAACAAGCTCATGGGTTTGATTTTGGACTACTCTAACTGGTTTGCGTAGATGGGTTGTTTATTATGTGCATATGTGGCATGGGTTTGATGTATTTAGCTAGAGGCCAACAAGATGGAAAACAGATAAATTTGAGTCAAATAGTCAATGATGTCATCAACCTCATTTTCTAGTGAAGCGAGGCAGCCATTGATTATTCTAGGGGGAGGTTTGGACTTGCATTTTGAAACTGATTATCTCGTTATTAACTTCATGTGTATCTGACTATCTGATACTCAACACCAACCGCAGGTCTGCAGCAGAATTGATCATCTAGGGTTAAAATAAATTGGCCTATCTACCTCTTCTTTAAGATACTAGAGACTTTTACTCCCATCTCATAAATGATCTCTACCTTTCTCACAAAAATGTCATTTCTATTCATTTTGTCTATTAATTTTATAAATCAATCCTACTTTCTCCCACTCACACGCCTTATTGTTTAGAGTCTAGACCCTTACATTTTTAAACAGCATATCACATCCAAACAATATCTAACGCATCACATTTCATCACAGCTGATTAATTGATTTGAAAATATAACATCTTCATCACAGCTGATTAATTGATTTGAAAATATAACATCACATAACACCCTGCTAATCCCAATAACTATCGTGTCCTATTTTCCTGTGCAGGTGACAGGGGAATCCTCTTTTCTGGCAAAGTTTTAAAGTTTACGGGATCAGGGAAGATGAAAAGGGGAATCCTCTTTGGTGGAATCTATGAAGAGCACTTAAAACTTTGAATTGGAAGTTAACTTATCTAATAGGTAATGCAAATATGTTAAGATGATTTTTTTTCTTAATTTTTCTAATTTACATAATATTCTGTACGCATAATATTGCTTATTTAGTTCTTGTTTTGTTAATACTTTGGCAGTTTTGAGTCATTATCTCTAAAAGGGAGACATTTCTAAGTATTTTTAATATAGCTATTTATTTCTCTGCTCTCTTATGTCACCAGTTTTTATGAATGTTATTTTCAGGTTCGGACAACCTATTAAAGTTAACTGGGCATATGCATGTGAACAGAGGGATGACACATCAGGTAGGTTTTATGTGGTGCTTACATGTTAAACACACACATATATTTAATGTGTAATCTATGGTCGTGTGGTACAACTCTATGTATAAGATAGCTACATGATATAGTTTTATTTTTCTTAAGTTTGAACTTATGACACATTGACACCTTCCATTGAACATGATATTAAAGTTTGAATATTATCGTTTTGCCAAATCTAGAGTTAATTTTTACCTTATTAACTTAGTAATTGACATTGATGATATATTTATAGAGCATAACGTGGTATATTTATAGAGCATAATGATATTAAAGTTTGAATATTATCGTTTTGCCAAATATATGTTGTTATTCTGCTGCTGCTGTACATATATGTTGTTATTCTGTTTGTTGCTGCTACTGTTTGCAAATCATTTTTTTGGCTGGGCAATTCTGCTGCTGCTGTACTTATATGCTTGTATGCAATTATGCTAGCAATTCTGCTGCTGCTGTACATATATCCTTGCATGCAATTATCCTATTTCCTCATAGAACACTGTTGCCTAATTGGAATTTATTTTAGAAAGATCCGTGTAAGTTATTAAATCAAGCTAACGATAATATAATATGGTCTTTATCACAGAACAGTGATTGGAATTAGCATCAGTTCAAAGACATTGGTTTATCACAAGCCATCAAAAACACAGCAGGTGATGTTCTATTTATGCATCCCCATAATACTTGATTTACACTTTGATGGACTTAATGTTTTCTTATAGCCAAGCACAAATGTGAATCACCATTCTTATACATGTGCATTCTTTTCTACTTCTGTGACCAGTTAGGGACTAAATAGTAAGACAGCAGCAGCAACAACTAGTAAAGTATTGTGATAGTATAGTGTTTATATTATGTATTTAGTTCATAGTTTATTTTTTTATGTAAACTCATGTTAAGTTTGTAATGCTAACTATATATATATATATATAAAATGCATTATATTGTTGTAAGTGTATTGTATTTTGTATAGAGGTTAATTGTCATTTAATGTGGAAATTAGTGATTTACAAACAAATAATTTTTTTTTAATTTTTTAAAAACATTCTTGACGCGCAAAAATGCGCGTCATTGTTCGCGCGTCAAGAACTTCTTGACACGCATTTTGCGCGTCAAGAAGCTTCTTGACCCCGGCTTCCTTGACGCGCATTTGCGTGTCAAGAAGACCCTTCTTGACGCGCAATGCACGTCATAAAATGCGTGTCATTGTTCGCGCGTCAAGAACTTCTTGACACGCATTTTGCACGTCAAGAAGCTTCTTGACCCCGGCTTCCTTGACGCGCATTTGCGTGTCAAGAAGGCCCTTTCTTGACGCGCAATGCATGTCAAGAAAGCCAGTTTTTGTAGTAGTGTAAATGAGAAAACGATGTAATAGTGTTAGGAGGAATGCTCAGTAGCCATTTCATGGCTGGTCCTTTAAGGTTGAACGAAAGCCTTTGCATAGACAGGCTTCTTTGATTTCTATCGGAATGGGATTGATCTCCATACGCTCCCTGTAATGTGCCACGTGCTCTTCAAGATCTGTGGTTCCATCGTAAAGCTACATGCTTGGAGTTTGGAAACGCTTCGGGATCTCCACTTGGGAAATCGGCCAAGTAAATCTAGAGATCTTGTGGCTTTCCAAAGGAACCTCGGGAATAGGTTTCAGGATCCCTAGAACACTTGATATCATCTCTTTCAACTTCTGGAGCTCCCTAGCGATACTTGGATGAATACATGCATCATAAGGAGCACCCTGGTTAGAAACGATAGGAATTGAATTGGACACATTACCTGGGCCAGGATTCTGGACTGGGATCCTGGGATTATATCCATAGCTCGTTGGGATGCTCGGCTCTGTAGTGGC
Organism: Deinandra increscens subsp. villosa; assembly: GCA_039602395.1. NCBI lineage: Eukaryota > Viridiplantae > Streptophyta > Magnoliopsida > Asterales > Asteraceae > Deinandra > Deinandra increscens. The sequence goes on from JBCNJP010000025.1 coordinate 43,014,886, forward strand.
TGTTGTTTGCATGGGGATGAAGTCACCATCATGCACATCTGAGATAAGGAGCACCCTGGTTAGAAACGATAGGAATTGAATTGGACACATTACCTGGGCCAGGATTCTGGACTGGGATCCTGGGATTATATCCATAGCTCGTTGGGATGCTCGGCTCTGTAGTGGCTGTTGTTTGCATGGGGATGAAGTCACCATCATGCACATCTGAGGAGCTAGTCTTCAAGATTCCTACAGAAACAGAAGGGTTAGAGTATTGATATCCTTGGGGGTTCTGGCTTGGGTTCCCAGCAGAAAAAGGATATCCTTGAGATGGTGAGGCTAAGGATCCCGACGGTAGCGGAATCCAAGGATCCTTCTAGCGTGACTGTGAGGATTCTGGTGGGACAGCTCCTGAGAATCCAGCAGTACTCCCTGCATACCCAGCGTCCTGAGAAGTCATTGTAGGGGCTGTAGTGAAGCCTGATGCTGATTTGTAATTGTAGCGAGACGGATCTAAGGATCCTGAAGCATTGAAGTCAAGATGCCTGGGAAATAGAGTACTTTGACCCTCCACGGGTTTCTTAGACTTCTTAAGCTCTTCAATCTCCTTCATCACCGTTTGATTGGTCTTTTCTTGCTGATCCATTTGACTTTTCACCTGCCTGATCAAAGCAAACAAATCATTGTTAGTAATAATGGGATCGGCAGATTGAACCTGAGATCCTGTGAAGACAGGAAAGTCAGTTTTTCTCGGTTGCTTGTCCACTTTCTTCTGACGGTCATTAGTCTTCTTCTGGCTTCCTGGAATGGAAGGAAGAGGAGGAATGGAGGACGAGGTAGAGGCCGGTACAGTCTTCTGTTGGTTTGACATTTTTGAGATTGGAGATCGAATGAAGTGAATGAGATACGATATTTTGGTAAGATTAAGCACCACTTGCCCCACGGTGGGCGCCAAACTGTTTTGTTCAAAAATTCACAAAGGAATCTTGTATTCCAAACTTAGATTGTGAGGTAGTGTGCTTAACGATCAAATGAGCAAATAATCCAATTTAGGATGGTGACGAGATGATTTAGCGAGGAAAACTCCAGAATCCTTCAAGTTGCCTCTAGGAATCCTGGATAAAACCCTTGGGAGCCGGCCGAATACCTCACATTCTAAGTTTGGAATACGAGATTCCTTTGTGAATTTTTGACCAAAACAGTAGCCGTTGGAGATTTTCTTGGCATAACATCTGACGATGTCATGTCTTAAAAATCTTTTGAAACTAATGTTTTGTAAACTTAAAACAATTTGTGTCACTCATTATTTATATTCCGCTGAGTAATGATTTGAAAACTCCAATTTACTCCAAACAAATATCAATTCCAAACGGCTCTAGTTGTGGAATCATCCAGAGTACGTTCTTGACCTTGACTGTGATAACGCTGGTTCACATCCCGACACAAATTTTTACAGGGTGTGATAATGGCCGCCAGAAGAAAACAGATTATCCGACATTCTCATGATCCCAGCAAGAAAAGACAAAGCAGACGATTGTTTTGGTCAAAAATCACCAAGATGATTAATTGATCCAAACTGTGTAAGTGAGGTAGTGTGCTTTATGATGAAGATAACAATATATCAAAGTAAAGATGTCGGCACAAGGATGTAACGAGGGAAAATCCAGAATCCTTCGAGTTTCCTCTAGGAATCCTAGCAAAAAACCTCGGGAGCCAGCCTGAAGAGCATGTTGCCTAGTACTTTTAATGATAAGAAACTGAAATTACAAGAGTTTTGGAGGTATGATCGATTAAACTAAGTGGCGACTGTATACTATCAGAGCAAAAGTGTGAGTGAATTGTGTCTCTATGACGATCATAACCTCTGATATATAACGATTACAACGATAACAAACATTCCGGGATTCCCGGGATCTCATTCTTTAACTAATTTGACCGTTAAACCACTATGCATCCACTTGGTCCACGTCTTTCAACTGTTAGAGCAGTTCTTCAGGAGGTAGTTGGTCGTTCATCGTTACCTACAAAAAATTCAAACACGAGGCAAAATAGGGATTAGAGAATAATAACAAATCAGGATACCTGAGCCGGTTGGATTCCCAAGTTATTTCAGGATTCCTGAATTGTCTGAGCTTCCTGGCGAGCATCCTGAAAATTAACCCCTAACAATAGCCCGTTGAATATTGATGGTTGTGGATAAGATCAATAGCTTTCAAAATTCAAATTCTCCACTTTCACAGCGTCAAGACGGTAAAATTGGTTGAGAAAGGACGTTTTTTATGGCTTCCCATGCGATGTGATAGCCATCATTACCTTCTTTAAATATGAATATATTAACTCCATTTACCTTCATCTTCCTCCGGAAACCCTTAGAGATTCTTCGCTACGCAGGTCAGTTTCTCCTTCTTCCTTCTCTGTTTTCATCTTCGTTTTTTGCCATGGCCAAGAAAACTACTCGATCGTCTTCTTCGTCGATTGCTCCGACGATCGACGATTTCCATGATCAGGGGTACATTATCCCCTGTGAAGAAGAAGCTTGCTCCTTCGATGACAATGACATCAAAGCTTTGAAAAGTTCCAGAATCTTCCCCTTGGCACAATTTTCTGGCCATCCGACTCTCGAATCAAGTCTGACTTTACCTCTACCACTTGGGTCTGCTTTATGTACTACCCATTTCTGTTAGGTATGACATTCTCTTTTCCTGAGCTCGTGAATTAGTTCTTTAAAGCCACCAAACTTTGCTACTCCCAGACCATGCCAATGGTTTGGAGAATTATGTACTTTATAGACCAGCTGAACCAGACCAGGGATCTTGACGTCGGGATTCCCGAACTTTGCACAGCCTACCAACTATGTACCCATGGCAGGAGCCATTTTGTTCTTAAAGCTCGCACCTCTTCCTCCCATCTGATCCCTAGGGCCTCCCATAATGACCATGACTGGAAGAAGCGGTTCTTCTTTATGAAGCGTGAGTCGATCCTAGGGGGTATAGATTTACCGATGAAATGGGTTGAAAAGGGTAGTTTACTGACCCTATTGATATTCTGATCTTCTGAACTTATATTTACTCCTATATATGTTTTTTGTTCTTGCAACGCCGAAGTTCGAGAATCTCGTCAAGCCACAGCAGGATTCCTACGCGAAGCTTGAGGCAGTCTATTACATTCTGACCACCGAGAAGGCTCTCATTCTTGAAACAAAAGCCAGCAGACAAAGCTTTTCAGTCGACCATCACACCCCCGAGATGTCTGGTAAGTCTTTCCAGATTCCAAATTTCTGTCCTTGTTGAGAATCCTGAATGTTAATAACCTGTTATTGTTATTGCAGCTCCTAAATCCAGCTCCTCGTTCTCCCTCAAAGACTTAGACTCCATGCTCTCAGTGAAGAAGGAAAAACCAGAACCACAATTCATCTCGATGCCACCTCCCAGTCGATTCAAATCTACTGCCTCCAAGAAGAGGAAGAGTATCGAGGCTGTTATGTACCTGGACAGCTTCGATGGTCTGGCTACCGCAGAACTCAGCAAGAAGTTGCTCTCCATGCAAACCATGATGAACCTAGTAAGATTCTTAAATATTTCATAAGTTTTCATACATGTTGCTGCTACTTAGCATTCCTGTCTTTCTGTGCAGGGCATTGAGAAGCTCAGAACCTATGCCATGGAAATGGAGCAGAAGCTGGCTGAGGCTGAGGACAAGATCAAGACCCAAGCTGAAATTTCCAAGGGAAAAACTCGCTACTATGAGCAGAAGCTCATAGAGCAGCATCAAGCCTTTGATGCTGAGAAGGCCATGGATGCCGAAGTTGCCAAGCTCTCAGCTGCTCGGAGCGTCTTGGAGAGCAGGCTGAAAATGGCGGGAGAGGTTAAAGAGGCTAGTGTCAAGGTGCCTGGCTAGGATGCTAACGCTTAGAGGGCAATTCTGGAGTCATTGGGAGGAGGTGAGGAGAAGGTGGATGAGGTTGCCAAGGATGGGAACTAATGTTTCTCCTGTAAAGTGACTCCGGATGCTCCAGAGGTGATGATGGCGGCGTATGTGGTGACGGTCGGCGAAGGTGAGAAGCTTGGTGAGGAGATAAAGGCAATGGGCAATGAGGACAAAGCAACAGTCTGAGCCCAGTTTTTTAGTTTGAATGGTGGTGTTGATGTAAAAAACAATTTTCTTTTGTAGTTTCCTGTTACACACAATGTTAGGATAACAAACAACAAACAATGGTAGGGATTCGGGTGGAGGGATCTTTTCGTTTACAAGACGAAGCACGGATTCCTAAAATGAACAATGACCTCTGAGCTTCCCAAGTGGACAGATAGTAAAGTTTTCTGGACGAAACTTGGGGAGCTCAACCTTAACCCCTTTTGTTAATAATATTATGGCATGGCTTTTGATTATCATGGTGTATTGTGATTTTCAATTCCGTTTATGAAAATTATTCCAAACATTTAACTTGTAGAAACCTTATAAGTGTAACTATAATATGTAAAATAATTTGGAATATTTAGAAGTTGTAATAAAATAAAGCGAGAAAGGTATAAGGTCACTAGTTATCGCCCAATAACGTATAATTTGAGAATACTAAGTACCTAACCAATATGTTTTACCTTAGGCAATTTTTAGGTTAATTCACTACCTTTTCTCGGTATTCTTATTGTCTTCCCGACTGTGATACTTACAAGAATTTCTTCTGGTATCCTGGGACGTAGCCTAGGCATATTACTTGTGGGATTCCTAAACTTATGATGGATTAGGAAACGTAGTTAAACTGAGGATAAACCCGAGATACTTGGGACTAAGCCAATTCTGGGGACAAACCCTTTAAACTTGGGACAAAGCCAACTTGATGACATGTAAATGCCAAAACCTTTGTTAACACGTAAGTGTTAAAAACCTTGAGAATCCGCCCAGCAGCCACTTAGGATGGACTGGTCTGGCCACCTTTAGGATACCAGTTGACAACGTGTGCTCCCGGCGAGGGTTGTGCTCTACTAGTGATTACCCAAACATAGGAGAGGAGACAGCCTCTCAAACTTTATAAGGTATGCAAGATACCTTAAGCGATGGAGAGGTGGCCGACCTCTAACTGGGGATATACCCAAAGAACTTAATCAGGATTATTAGAATCTGCAAAATACTCATCACTTGGTGAGGGGTGAGTGTTAGCTTAGCTAACACCACCCCAATGCTTAAGTCAGTACTGTATTGTAGAAATAATAAAAATAAATTAAAATTGGAATAGTGGTCATACCTGTTTATGAAAAGGCAATGAGGATCCTTGGGAATCCCAGACATGATTCTCACATGAATAAGCCTTAAGATGAATAGCATTCCAAGCTCTTGGCAAAGCTTCTCCTTCCATGTTCACTAAATGATATGCCCTTTTTCCTTCTTCTGAATCTATTAAGTATGGGCCTCACCACTTGGGTGCCAACTTCCCATCGGCAGGATTTGTTGTGTTTTGGGATGCCTTTCTGAGCACCATATCTCCCACTTGAAATCTTGTGAGCCTGGTATTCTTGTTGTAAGATTTGGCCACCCTTTACTGGTAGGATGCCATCCGGATTCTGGCCAAGTCTCTGAGCTCGTCAACTGTTTCGAGATCCTGAAGCAGTCTGATTCTTGTTTCAGGATCCTGGCAGCTGATCCTTGCTATTGGGATAACCATCTTTGTAGGGATCACAGCTTCAGTTATAAACACTAAGGAGAATGGAGTTTGACCTATTGCATTCTTGGGTGTTGTTTCATCTGCCCAAAGTACAAATGGCAGCTCCTCAGCCCACTTGCCCTTCTTGGAACCCAACTTTTTCTTGAGGTTGTTGATCATAATCTTGTTGCTGGATTCCACTTGACCATTGGCCTGAGGGTGAACAGGTGTTGAAGTATCATCTTGATCCCCCAACTTGCACAAAAATTTATAGTTCTCTTTCTAATAAACTGGGAGCCATTGTCACAAGTAATATCCGTCGGAATCCCAAATCTTGTAATGATCTTCCTCTTGATAATGGATATCACCTCCTTCTCCCTTACTTGAACATAGGCTTCTGCTTCAATCCACTTAGAGAAATAATCTGTCATTATGAGCATAAACACCTTCCCTCCGGGAGCCTTGGGCAGCTTTCCCACAATATCCATGCCACACTTCATAAATGGCCAAGGTGACACTTTAGAATGTAGATGCTCAGCTGGTTGATGTAGAATATTGTCATGCCTTTGGCAGGCATCGCATTTCTGGGAGAAGCTCATGGCATCCTTCTCATTGTAGGCAATAGTACCAAATCTAAGGATCTTGGAGAAGAGTGCTTTGCCCCCAAGGTGGTTTCCACAATCTCCTCCATGAATGTCTTCGAGCACCCCAAGAGCTTCTGACTTTTCCAAGCCTCTCAAGTAGATACCTGCAAGTGATTTTCTATATAATATGTTATTTAAATAAGATAGCGTACTACCTTGGCGCGAAAAGCCCTGGGATTTTCGCCCTTAGGAATCATCTCCCCATCTTGTAGATATTTTCTTATCGGGTGAGTCCAGGATTCCTGAACGTCTTTGGGGTCCTCAACATCCATGTCTTCGGTACTATTAACTGTGTGAGCTTCCTGGTCAGCTATTGCAGGGGTCAGGATGTGTGTTATTGGGATCCGCATATTCTCCGGTATCCTGAGGGATGAAGCTAAATTTGCTTAAGCATCAGCTTTCGAGTTGTCTTCTCTTTGGACCTGTGTTATGTTATATATTTTCGAATCACAAAGCTAACTTTTTAACAATATTAAGATATTACCTTAGTTTTCCCCTCTCACTGCATAAGAACCATTAAATTGGTTAGTCAACAGGAGAGAGTCAATAAATAATTTTATGCATCGGATGCCCATATCTTTTGCTAGTTGTAACCCAGCAATCAAAGCTTCATATTCAGCTTCGTTATTGATGGCCTAAAACTCAGAAGATATGGATAGTGGTATTATTTCCCTCTGTGGCGATTTTAGCAGGATGTCCAGCCCTGTTCCTCTAACATTTGAGGATCCTTCCGATAGAGAATCTAATTTTCATCGAGCGTCTCAAGCTTTTGGACTTCTTTATCGGCTTCTGGCTCAATGTCACTACTGAAATCCGCCACAAAGTCAGCCAAGGCCTGGGATTTGATTGCTTTCCTTGGCTTATATCTGATATCATAGGCACTCAATCTAACTGCCCATTTAGCCATCCTAACTGACATTTCCGGCTTCCTGAGAACTGACTTAATAGGATAGTTAGATTTCACAATAATAACACGAGTTTCAAATTAATGTCTTAGTTTTGTGGAAGCCATGATAAGAGATAAAATTAATTTTTCAAGATAGGAATACCTGGATTCTATGTCTAGCAAAGTTTTACTTACATAATACACCGGATGCTACTAACCTTCATGATCTTTAACTAAGACAGCGCTAACTGAGCTTTCGGATAGTGCGAGGTACAGATATAATGGCTCCCCATCTTCTGGTTTCATAAGACGTGGAGCTGATAACAAGTAAGCTTTCAAGGATTTCAGAGCCTCTTCATGCTTCTCATTCCACTTGAATCTCTTGTTTTCCATCAGAATATCATAGAAATCTTTGCTTTTCTCTAAGGATCTTGAAATGAGCCTTTTGAGTGATGCTATTTTTCCTGTCAATCTTTGTACTTCCTTAACATTTGATGGAGATTTTAGATTCAGGATTTTCTTGATCTGCTCTGGGCTTGCTTCTATCCCTCTTCACTAACCATATACCCCAAGAACTTCCCAACTCGCATCCCAAAGTGGCATTTGGAGGGGTTCAACTTCATTTTATACTGATCGAGAATATCAAAAGCAGTCTGGAGATCTTTGACATGATCCTTAGTTTTTTTGGATTTCACCACCATGTCATCAATATAGACCTCCATTGTGTCCCCCAACTGCTCCTTAAACATCATGTTAACTAGTCTCTGGTACGCGGCACCTGCATTTCTTAAACCAAAGGAATAGAAGTATAACAGTATATACATATTGGGGTTATAAATTTCGTGTGCTCTTGGTCAGAGGGTTTCATATGGATCTGTTGGAATCCTGATGAGGCATCCATGAAGGTGAGCATCTCATGACCAGCCGTCACGTCCACGATTGCATCGATGTGTGGATATGGAAAAGGATCCTGTTTTGGTCAAAAATTCACAAAGGAATCTTGTATTCCAAACTTAGATTGTGAGGTAGTGTGTTTAAAGATCAAATGAGCAAATAATCCAAGTTAGGATGGTGACACGATGATTTAGCGAGGAAAACTCCAGAATCCTTTGAGTTGCCTCTGGGAATCCTGGATAAAAACCTCGGGAGCCGGCCGAATAGCCTGCCTCCTAGTCAATTTTATTGATAAAACGAAAGATTACAAAGGGTTGGAGGTTTGATCGATCAGAACTATGTGATACATTGCTTTGCAGCCGTAATTGAGCTAGAGAGTGCGATGTGTGTGTGTTTCTATTGATCGAATCCTCAACTTAATATATAACAAACAAGCTAACTAACTGTTCGGGATTCCCGGGATCTCTTCTTCCAACTTTCTTGACCGTTGAAGCAGGATTGACCCACTGGTCCACGTATTAGTCAGCTTAGTCCGAGTCTTTAGGAGTTAGTTGAGAGTCCGTTACCACCTGCAAACAATTAAACACGAGGCAAAATAAAGGTTAGAAATATACCGTAAATTCAGGATACCCGAACTGATAGGATTCCCAAACTGTTTTCGGATTCCTGAACTGCTTGAGCTTCTTGACGAGCATCCTGAAAATCAACCCCTAACAATTGCCCCTGAATCTCGGTGGCTGTGGATAAGATTTACAGCTGGCGAGATTCAAAAACCCTCTTTTTAACTGCGTTTGAGACGGTAAATTCGGTTATGATTGGACATAATTCACGGCTTCCCATTTCATTTGATTGCCATCATGACTCTCTTTAAATACTAGCTTTCCTAGCCATAAGTTCTTCACTTTATTCGAACGGAAACTCTTCGAGCTTCTTCGCCATAACCAAGTCAATTTCGATTTCGTTTCTTTCTTTCAATTCTATAATGGCGAAAAAGGGTACTCGATCTGCTTCCTCCTCCGCTTCTCCCAACATCGATGATTTCATCGATCAAGGGATTCTCCCCTCTTGCGACGAGGAAACCTGCGAGTTAACCGACCAGGAAATCCAATCGTTGAAGGATTCCGCTCTGATTCCGAGGTCGATGATCATTCGGAAGTTCGATTCTCGTTTGAAGGCTGATTTCATTTCTGCTACCTGGGTATGTTTTCTCCATTACCCTTTTCTTCTCGGTATGTCATACCCTTTTCCTGACATTGTGAACAAGTTCTTTGAGGTCACCAGTCTTTCCTACTCCCTAACAATGCCCATGGTGTGGCGCATTCTTTTTTCTCTTGATAATCTGAACAATTCCAAGCACCTGGACATGGGAATCCCCGAGGTCTGCTCTGCTTATAACCTGAGAACCCACGGCTGCAGTCTGTTTTACTCCAAGCTCGCACCTCTAACACCCAACTGATTCCTCATGCGTCTCACAATGACCACAACTGGAAGAAGAAGTTTTTCTTCGTGAAACGCGAATCAATTCTCGGTGGCAATGAGTTACCGATGAAGTGGGTTTTGAAGGGTAGGATGCCGACCCACACAAATTAATTAAGAATCCCTGCGTTTACTAATTTGCTTCTTGTTTTTGTTTTTCACAGCTCCCAAGTTCAAGAAGTTGATCAGTGTTGGTAAAAATTCCATTGAGAAGCTCACATCTTTCCTGGAGATCCCGGTTGCTGAGAGGACATCCGCTATTGAGAGCGGAGCCAGTGAGCACAGCTTCTCCGTCGATAATACCCAAGCCAACATGTCTGGTAAGTGAAAACTCCTGATGCTCTGCGATATTTCTGATTACGAGCATCCCGATAGTGATAACTTTTTATGATCAGGTTCCGGGATTCTCCCTTGACGACTTGACCTCCTTCCTGGTGGCGAAAGAAGAAAACACTGAACCTGTAACCAGCGTCCGGCCGCCTACCAGCAGACCTAAGGCTACTTCCTCCAGTAAGAAGAGGAAGACCCCTGAGAGCGTCGTTTACTTGGAAAGCTTTGAGGGACTGAGCCTTGTTGAGACCAGCAACAAGCTTCTGAGCCTGCACACAATGACAAAAATGGTAAGTTGTACCTTAGGATTCCCGAGCGTTGATAATACGCGGCATCCGGTTGAGATTCCTAATCTTTGCTTCTTTTTTGCAGGGTCTCGAGCAGCTGAGCACTTATTGCATAGACACGGAAACCAGGCTTGCTGAGGTCCAAAGGAAGCTGGATGAGGCTAGGGATACTATCCGTATCCAGGGGGAGATAGCTGAAGGCAAGACTCGCCACTATGAGCACAAAATGGATGAGCAGCGGCTCAAGTATGAGGCTGCTTTATTGAAAGAGTCTGTTATCGGCAAGCAGTCGGCTGCCCGTAGTGTTCTTCTGGCAATGTTGAAAATGGCTGTAAAAGCTGAGGCCGAGCGGTCTACTTGTTATGCCTGGAAGCTCTCCTTGGTGTTGATACCTAAAATTTGCGTTGTGTGAAGTATCATGCTATGTACAAGATCAAGCCAAATGTCACTTGGCCGAGCATGGTCCGAACCAGGAGTTCGGACTGGCCGAACTTGAGGTTCGGACAGGGATCGGCCAGTCAGGTATAAATAGTTGTTTGGTCTTTGTAATAGAGAGCTCTGAGCGTGTGACATTTCTGTTAAGTGTGTGTTTCTCTGAGTCTGTTTCTAAGTGTTTACTGATTGTAATTGTTCTTCGTTGATCAATAAAACAATCGGTTAATTACGTTTCGAGGTCCGATTAGCTAGATCAAGTAGTCGATCCGATGCTCACGCATTTTCAAGTGGTATCAGTGCTTTCTGGTTCACTCTACTGATCTGTGGGAGAATTGTAAGTAAGGGGGAGTAATTGAGAAAAAGCATGTTATGGGGAGAAGGTGAATACATGCCAAATATATAAAGAATGATGGTACATTGGCTTACGTATCTGACTCATGGACAGAGTAGATGAAAGGGCCATAAGATCATTGTTTGATATGTTTGGTAGGCTCGGCAGATCAGAAAGTATTCGGATGTGATATACACTAAAAACTAATGCTTGACCATGTGGATAACATCTTGATGCATATTTCATGACACAAAAAGAAAAATAAGTGTGAAATTCAAAATGAAAAGTCACTGTGTATACAAGCGTTCATTTTGCAAAGATTTAAACTTGTTTGATTTTCTCTATTGTGTCAAACGATCGGACTTTCTCTGCGTATCAAAAGATAGACCTGATCGTTGTTTGTTTGACGTTCTGCTTTATTTTCTTTGGTGTTTTGTATAACTCATCGGACTTTCTCTACGTGTACGGGAGTACCGACCTGATTGTTTTTGAGTTATACAACTTCAACTTGTTTTATTTTTCTTATTTTGTTAAATCCGAGGACTTATCTGCGTGTCGAAAGATCAACCTTAAGGTAGATGATTTAACGTTCTTATTTCTTTTTGCATGGAACACAGTTGACAATATCATGAAAATATCATGCATTGCGAAAAATCACAAGTGCTATCATATAAAGGAAAAAGGAAAGAAAAACAGAAAATGTCTGAGTATGTCTGATAGTATGGGGTACACTGGTCAAAGCAAATCTAATCAATACCTTAACATATCCAAATGTTATGAGTATGATTCTGCCTGAGTTTAAAATGGACAGATTATACCGGCAATCAGCATGACTTATGAGCTTCAATTAATTGAAATTGAAGTGTAGTTCAGTGCATTATGATCAATATGATCCCATATAGTGATCTTTCTCATACTAAAAATAGTGTCTGATTTTGTATTGCAATTTTATTTCATTACAAGAAAAGCACAAAAAGATTTTTGGTGTGTTTTAGCATAAACGTTGAAAAACCAAAAAGATTTTAGGTTTGTTTTGATATAAACTTTCTAAAAGCCAAAAAGATTTTGTTTCTGCTTTATTTTCGATCTGATCAACACGTGATACAAAATTCAATTTTCAAAATCTTATCTTGGAGTCTCGAAGAGACGTTTTGCGCCAAGATTATTTAAATATTGATGCAGGATGCTAAAGTGCAAGAGATCACAACTTCAAGTCTTCTGAAGGTTGTTGATAAAAGACCAGAGATACATCAGTTGTCATCAAGTATTCAAGATCAAGTTATGATCAAGTTGAGGAGGAGTGTGTTCGAAGATTCATTTCATTGGACGAACGGATTCTATACTTGAGGGGGAGTTTGATTGAAGATATTTATTTGATGATGTTGAAGAGATACTGCACATGACGAGGGGGAGTTTGTTGATACATGAAATGTGCGTCGTGTGAAGTATCAAGCTATGTAGAAGATCAAGCCAAATGTCACTTGGCCGAGCCTAGTCCGAACCAGGAGTTCGGACTGACCGAACCTGAGGTTCGGACAGGGATCGGCTAGTCGGGTATAAATAGTTGTTTGGTCTTTATAATAGAGAGCTCTGAGCGTGTGAGATTCTGTTAAGTGTGTGTTTCTGAGTGTGTTTCTCTGAGTCTGTTTCTAAGTGTTTACTGATTGTAATTGTTCTTCGTTGATCAATAAAACAATCGGTTAATTACGTTTCGATGTCCGATTAGCTAGATCGAGTAGACGATCCGATGCTCACGCATTTTCACTTGGAAAGACTAGAGAAGGTTGAGAAGCCGGCCCGCAAGGAGAAGGCTCCCGAGCTCAAGGCTTCTGGAGGTGATCTGGTTGTGCATGGCGAGGATAAGCTGGAGGAGAAGGTCGAGGAAAAGGTTGAGGAGAAGGCAGACGAAGAAGATGCTGGCGGGAAGCCGGAGGTTCCCGAGAAGGCAATGGGCGATGAGGATATGTCAACGGTCTGAGCCCACTTTTTTAGTCTGCATGTGTTTGTGAATGATGTTGGCGTCCCAAAACAATTTACTTTCTTTTGTCATTCCCTGAAACAATGTTGAACAAGTAACAACAAACAATGGTTGGGAATCCTGGTGGAGGGATCTTGTGGTTTGCAAGACGAAGCTAGGATTCCTAACGAACTTTTGACCTACGAGCTTCCCGAGTGGAGGGATCCTGAGGTTTTCAGGACGAAGCTTCGGGAAGCTCAAATCCAGCTTTAGTACGTTAATAATATAACCGCATTTTGTTTATTTCAAATGTACTTCGTATTTTATTTGTGCCTTTTAGAAATTTCTCATAAATAGTTAATCTAAAAAAATCACATAGGTCAGTTACTAACTCTAAAGCAAAATTAGAAACCTTTGTATGGCCAAGGTCAAATAAGTTAAACGAAATAACCATAATAACATCCTGACCTTTTAGATTTACCTTGGGCAACATCCTTTACATAATCGAGAATCCTATCAGGAATCCTAATAAGTTACCTTATAGGTCTTAGAGTACTCTGCCTCGGGATTCTGACAAGAATCCTGTTCACGTCGAGTTTTATAACCTTTTGAGTATCTTTCTTCAGGATTCTAACAGGAGTCCTGATCAGATAAATTAAAGGAATCTTCTCCACATCCTGCTTCAAGATCCTTACAAGAATCCTGACCGAATAGGTTGGTAGAGTCCTTTCGGCATCCTGCCTTTAGAAACCTGTAAAGCAAAATGTAAAAGGATCCTGGCTGACAACCGAGGACACTTTCTACACAGAATTAATAATATACTGGGTTACACCCGGGATTCTTGGGACTAAGCCAATACTGAGGACAAGCCCATATAATTCTGGGGATAAGCCCATATAATTCTGGGGATAAGCCCGATAAACTTGGGACTAGGCCAACGTAAGTGACATGTTAGTGTTAAAAACCTTGAGAATCCCCCCAGTAGTCTCCAGTGACAAGATTTTCAGCCACCCCTGGAGTGGACTGGTCCGGCCACCTAGAGCATACTAGTGGACAACGTGCGCTCCTGGCGAGGGTCGTGCGCTACTGGCGATTACCCAAACGTAGGAGAGGGTCAGCCTCTCAAACCTTTGAAGGTATGCGGGATACCTTAAGCGTAGAAGAGGTGATCAGCCTCTAACTGGGGATATACCCAAAATACTCTAGGATTCTCAAAATCTGCAAAACACTCAATACTTGGTGAGGGTTGGGTGTTAGCATAGCTAACACCACTACGATGCTTAAGTCGGGAATGTGTCATAAGAATAATAAGAATAAATTGAAATAGGATTAGTATACGTACCTTGCAATATTTAGGTAGTGAGGATACTTGGGATTATGCCTGAGATCCTCAATGAGACTCTCACATAAAATACGCTTTAAGGTGGACGGCATTCCAAGCTCTTGGTAGAGGTTCTCCTTCCATATTTACCAAACGGTATGCCACCTTTCCTTCTTCAGAATCTATAAGGTAAGGGCCCTCCCACTTGGGTTCTAACTTCCCATTAGCAGGATTGGTAGTATTCTGAAAAGCCTTCCTCAAGACCAAGTCACCTACTTGGAATCTTCTTAGCCTAGTATTCTTGTTATATGATTTTGCTATCTGCTGTTGATAAGATGCCATCCGGATTCTGGCCATATCTCTGAGCTCCTCAACCGTTTCGAGATCCTGAAGGAGATTCTGGCTATTGGTTTCAGGATCCTGGCAGTTGACTCTGGCTGTAGGAAGTACCATCTCATAGGGATCACAGCTTCTGCCCCAAACACTAGTGAGAATGGCGTTTGGCCAGTAGCATTCTTAGGCGTGGTTCTATCTGCCCAAAGGACAAATGGCAGCTCCTCAGCCCATTTCCCTTTCTTGGAGCCCAGCTTCTTCTTGAGGTTATTGATTATGATCTTATTGCTGGATTCCGCCTGTCCATTAGCCTGAGGGTGGACAGGAGTTGAAGTGATCATCTTGATGCCCAAGATTTCACAAAAGCTTGTAGTTCTCTTGCCGATAAACTGGGAGCCATTGTCGCATATGATTTCTGATGGAATCCCAAATCTGGTGAGGATGTTCCTTTTGATGAAGGATATCACTTCTTTCTCTCTCACTTGAACATAGGCTTCCGCTTCAATACACATGGAGAAGTAATCCGTCATGGCAAGCATAAACACCTTTCCTCCGGGAGCCTTTGGCAGCTTACCCACAATATCCATGCCCCACTTCATGAACGGCCATGGGGATACTATAGGATGCAGATGCTCAGCGGGTTGGTGGAGGATATTACAATGCCTTTGACAAGCATCGCATTTTCGTGAGAAGCTCGCGGTGTCATTCTTCATGGTTGGCCAATAATATCCGAATCTGAGAACTTTAGAGAACAGTGCCCTGCCCCCGGTATGGTTCCCACAATCTCCACTGTGGATGTCTTTGAGCACCTCAAGAGCTTCTGACTTCTCTAGGCACCTTAGGTAGACACCTGCAAGAGATCTTCTATATAGGATATTATTAATAATGGTATAGGGCACTACCTTTGTGCGAAAAGCTCTGGGGTTTTCGCCTTTGGGAATCTCCCCATCTTTGAGATATTTCCTGATCGGGTAAGTCCAGGATTTTTGAGCATCTTCAGGATTCTCAACATCTGCACCTGCATTATTGTCAACAGCCAAGTTTGCCAAGGCATCGGCTTCTGCATTATCTTCTCTTGGTACCTGTGAAATGTTAAAAATTTTCGAAAAATAGAGACAGTTTTTTAACAATTTCAAGATACTTGATCAGATTCTCCCCTCTCATTGCATAAGAGCCATTAAATTGGTTAGGCAATAAGAGAGAATCAACAAACACTTGTATGGATATGATTCCCATATCCCTGGCCAGCTGTAATCCAACAATTAAAGCTTCGTATTCAGCTTCATTGTTGGTAGCCTGGAATTCACCTGATGTGGATAGAGGTATTATGTCCCTTGTGGCGATTTTAGCAGGATTCCTAGCCCTGTTCCTCTGACATTTCAGGATCCGTCAGTATAGAGGATCCAACCTTCCTTAAGCTTCTCAAGCTGCTGGACTTCCTTCTCAACTTCTGGTTCAATGTCACTACTGAAATCCGCCACAAAGTCAGCTAATGCTTGGGACTTGATAGCTGTTCCTGGTTCATATTTGATGTCATAGGCACTCAGCTTGACTACCCACTTAGCCATCCTTCCTGACATTTCCGGCTTCCTGAGAACTGCCTTGATAGGATAGTTAGACATCACAATTATAGTATGGGTTTCAAAATAGTGTCTGAGTTTAGTGGAAGCCATTATAAGAAATAAAATTAACTTCTCGAGATAGGATACCTGGATTCTGCGTTTAGCAGAGTTTTACTTACATAATAGAGCGGATGCTGCTGTCCTTGGTGATCTTTGACTAAGACAGCACTTACTGAGCTTCCGGATACAGCAAGATATAGATATAGCGGCTCCCCATCTTCAAGTTTCATTAGAAGTGGAGCTTCTGACAGGTACTCTTTCAGGCTCTTCAGGGCTTCTTTATGTCTTTCAGCCCATTCAAAATTCTTGTTCTTCCTCAGAATGTCATAGAAACCCTTGCTCTTCTCTGAGAATCTTGAAATAAATATGTTGAGCGTTGCAATCCTTCCTATCAATTTTTGAACTTCTTTTATATTCGAAGGAGACTTGAGGTTGAGAATTGCTTTAATCAACTCAGGGCTTGCTTCAATCCCTCTCTCGGTTACCATGTAACCTAAGAACTTTCCAGCTCGCACCCCAAAGTGGCACTTGGAGGGGTTGAGCTTCATGTTGTAATGGTCGAGGATGTCAAAGGTAGTTTGGAGATCCCTGACATGGTCTTGAACTCTCTTGGACTTCACCACCATATCATCAATGTAGACTTCCATTGTGTCCCCCAGTTGCTCTTTGAACATCATGTTGACAAGTCTCTGATAGGTGGCACCTGCATATCGTAAAGCAAAAGGCATAGCAGTATAGCAATATATACCTGTTGGAGTTATAAAAGTTGTATGCTCCTGATCACAGGGTTCCATCTAGATTTGTTGGAATCCTGAAGAAGCGTCCATGAAAGTGAGCATCTCATGACCTGCTGTGGCATCCACCATTGCATCGATGTGGGGAAGTGGGAAAGGATCCTTGGGACAGGCCTTGTTTAAGTCCGTGTAGTCTACACAGAATCTGCACTTCTCGTTCTTCTTCTGGACCACCACTACGTTCGCTAGCCACCTGGGATATTTGACTTCCCTGATCATTTTTGTCTTGAGAAGCTTGTCAACTTCCTCATGGATGATTGCATTCTTTTCTGGAGAGAACTTCCTCCTTTTTTGCTGTATTGTCCTGAAAGAAGGATCTAAACCAAGTTTATGAGTAATAACATATTTAGGGATACCTGTCATATCCTCGTGTTTCCATGCAAAAGTTGAAGCTCTGGCTTTAAGAAGCTCAACTAGATTCTTTTCAACTTCCTATGGGATGCTGGTCCCGATGAGCACCTTGACTTCAGGATTCTCAGGATTCAGCTGGAGTTCTTTAACATCGAGTTCCCTGTTCTCCTGTTCCTCGGGTGCTCTTTTCTGTAATTGCTATCCCTTCGTTAATATTGTTGTATTCTTCATAGAAGTTGAGTAGCAGTTCTTGGCTTCCTGCTGGTCACTTTTAATCCTGACAACTCCCTAGGGTGTAGGAAGCTTGATACACTGGTGATAAGTTGAAGGGACTGCCTTCATCTCATGAATTCATGGCCTACCAAGAATAATATTGCAACAAGAGAGAGAATCTATAACACAAAATTTTTGCATACAATTTACTCCCTCTATATATACTGGTAGTCTAATGTCTCCAACGGTGCTCTTGGTTTCGCAACTGAAGCCAACCAAGACTGAGGATCTTGCTACAATTTCTGATTCTGGGATGCCCATCTTTTTTAGCACGTCCAGACAGATTATGTTGACAGAGCTTCTGTTGTCTATCAGGATCCCGCGTACAAAATGGTTAGCAATATATAAAGTAACCACTAGACTATCATGATGGGGATCCTGAACGTGGGAGCGGTTGCTCTCATCAAAGGATATCGTCTTCTCCTGAGTCAGGGTAGAAGTCTAGACAGGTCTGGATCCCTGTTCAGACTTAGACTCCTTAGCATGCTTCTTGGCTGAGGAGTAGGAAGTGCCACAGATGTCTGAGCCTCCTAATATAAAGTTGATGATTTGAGCATCCTGTGGTGGTGAAGCTGCTCTCTAGGGAAGTTGGTCAGCTTCTTGAGTTTTGCTCTTCTTTCTGCCCAGCAGCTCCTTCAGGTGCCCCTTGCTGAGGAGGTAGCTGATTTCTTTCCTGAGTGTAATGCGTTCGTTTGTCAGATGGCCAAAATCTTCATGATAGGCACACCACTTTGATTTGTCCTATCCAGGATGTCTGCTTGGTATCCTTCCTGAGCCACCTTGCCTTTTCACCTAGGTCCTGCATAGCACTCATCAAACCACCAATGTCAACTGAAAAACAGTAATCAAATACCTAGGGATACTCCTCGTCATCTTCATCTTGGTCCACAGCATTGATCCTTGGATTTTCTGATTTGGAATATGGCCGGGATCTGTACTGCTTCCCGGGGGATTCCGACTTTTACTGCTAGACTCATACTTGGGGACGTCCAGTCTATGATGGATCTTCTTATCATCCTCCAAACGGATAAACCTCAAGGCTCTGCTTCGAACTTCGTTAAGGTTCCTGCAAGGAGTCATAACAAGATCATCATAAAATCGGGAATCCTTTCGGAGTCCCATCTTGAAAGCTTCGACTGCCGCTGCCATATCCATGTTGGGAATCTCGAGGGATTCTCGTCCGAATCTGGCAATATATTCTCTAAGTGGTTCTTCTGGCTTCTGAACTACCCTCTACAAATCACATGTGAGCTTCTCAAAGGTCCTGCTACAAGAGAACTAATTATTAAACAGGTTAACCAGGTGAGAAAACGAAGTAATAGTGTTAGGAGGGATGCTCAGTAGCCATTTCATGGCTGGTCCTATAAGAGTAAAACCAAATCCTTTGCATAGGCAAGCTTCCTTGATCCGTCGTCCCGTCATAGAGTTTCATGCTAGGCGTCTGGAAGCGCTTGGGAATCTCAACTGCTGAGATTTGCCAAGTGAACCTCGAGATCCTGTGGCTCTCAAGGGGAACCTCAGGGATAGGTTTAATTATCCCTGGACGCTTGATATCATTTCTTTCAACTTCTGGAGCTCCCTAGCGATACTTGGATGAATACCTGCATCATAAGGAGCACCCTGGATAGAAATGACGGGAATTGAATTTGACACATTACCTGGGCCAGGATTCTGGACTGGGATCTTGGGAGAGTATCCATAGCTCGTCGTGATGCTCGGCTCGGTAGTGGCTGCTGTTTGCATAGGGATGAAGTCACCATCATGCACATCTGAGGAGCTGGTCTTGAAGATTCTTGCAGAAACTAAAATATTAGAATGTTGATATCCTTGGGAGTTCTGGCCTGGATTCCCGGCAGAGAAAGGATATCCTTGAGATGGTGTAGCTAAGGATCCTAGCGACAGCGGAACCCAAGGATCCTTGGAGCGCGCCTACGAGGATTCTGGCGGGGCGGCTCCTGAGAATCCAACATTACTCCCTGTATATCAAGTGGCCTGGGAAGTCATTGCAGGGGCCGTAGTGAAGCCTGGTGCTGATTTGTAATTGTAGCGAGCCAGATCTGAGGATCCTAAAGCATTGAAGTCTACGTGCCTGGGAAATAGAGGACTCTGTTCCTCCACAGGTTTCTTATACTTCTTAAGCTCCTCGATCTCTTTCATCACCGTATGATTGGTCTTTTCTTGCTAATCCATCTGATTTTTCACCCGCCTGATCAACAGATTGAACCTTGGAACCTGTGAAGACAGGATAGTCAGTTTTTCTCGGCTGCTCGTCCACTTTCTTCTGACGATCATTATTTTTCTTTTGGCTTCCTGGAGTGGAATGAAGATGAGGAATGGAGGACGATGTAGAGGCCGAAACAGATTTTTGTGGGTTTGACACCTTTGGGATTATAGATCAAATAGAGCAGATGATGAATGGAAATTATTTAGAATAAAGCACCACTTGCCCCACGTTGGGCGCCAAACTGTTTTGGTCAACAATTCACAAAGGAATCTTGTATTCCAAACTTAGATTGTGAGGTAGTGTGCTTAACGATCAAATGAGCAAATAATCCAAGTTAGGATGGTGACACGATGTTTTGGCGAGGAAAACTCCAGAATTCTTCTAGTTTCCTCTAGGAATCCTGGATAAAAACCTCGGGAGGCGGCCGAATAGCCTGCATCCTAGTCAATTTTATTGATAAAACGAAAGATCACAAAGGGTTGGAGGTTTGATCAATCAGAACTTTGTGATACAATGCCTTGCAGTCGTAATTGAGCTAGAGAGTGCGATGTGTGTGTGTTTCTATTGATCGAATCCTCGATTTAATATATAACAAACAAGCTAACTAACTGTCCGGGATTCCCGGGATCTCTTCTTCCCACTTTCTTGACCGTTGAAGCAGGATCGACCCACTGATCCACGTATTAGTCAGCTTAGTCCGAGTCTTTAGGAGTTAGTTGAGAGTCCGTTACCACCTACAAATAATTAAACACGAGGCAAAATAGAGGTTAGACATATACCGTAAATTTATGATACCTGAACTGATAGGATTCCCAAACTGTTTTCGGATTCCTGAACTGCTTGAGCTTCTTGATGAGCATCCTGAAAATCAACCTCTAACAGATCCTTGGGACAGGTCTTGTTATGTGTAATCTACACAAACTCTCCACTTTCCATTCTTCTTCTGCACCACAACTACGTTGGCTAACCATTTGGGATACTTAACCTCTCTGATATCCCCAACAGTGCTCTTGGTTTCACCACTGAAGCCAACAAACATTAAGGATCTTGAAACAATTTCACTTTCTGGGATGCCCATTTTCTTGAGTACGTCGAGTCGGGTGATATTGACCGAGCTCCCGTTATCTATCAGGATCCTGCGAACGAAATGGTTAGCAACATATAAAGTTACCTTTCATCAAACGATATCACCTTATCTTGAGTTAAAGTGGATGTCCGGACATGTTTGTCACCCTGTTCAGAATTGGATTCCTTGGCGTGCTTCTTGGCTGATGAATAAGAGGTGCCACAGATATCTGAGCCTCCTGAAATAAAGTTAATAATCCTGGCATCCGAAGGTGGAGAAGCTGCTCTTTAAGAAAGCTTGTCGGCTTCCTGGGTCATGCTCTTCATCCTGCCTAACAATTCTTTGAGGTGCCCCTTGCTGAGCAAGTAGTTGATTTCTTTCCGGAGTGTTATGCACTCATCGGTTAGGTGGCCGAAATCGTCGTGGTAGGCACATCATTTGGTCTTGTCTTTCCAGGATCCCTGTTTGTAATTTTTCCTGGGCCATCTTGCCTTTTCTCCGAGATCCTACATTGCACACATCAAGCCACCAATATCAACAGAAAATCATTTTCAGATACCTTAGAATACTCCTCCTCGTCAGCATCTTGGTCTACAACATTGATCCTTTGGTTGTCTGGTTTGGAATATGGCCGGGATCTGTATCGCTTATTAGGGGATTTCGACTTCTTGCCACTACGATCATAATTAGGAATATCGACCTTTTGGTGAATCTTCTTATCATCTTGCAAACGGATAAACCTCAGAGCTCTGCTGTGCACTTCATCAATGTTTTGGTCAAAAACTGCCTAAGCAATTAGTTGATCAAACTTTGTAAGTGAGGTAGCGTGTTTGATGTAAAATAAAGATGAAAATGCAAATGTAAAGGTTGACACGAGGATGTAATGAGGGAAAATCCAGGAATCCTTGAGTATCCTCAAGGAGCCTAGCAAAAAACCTCGGGGGCCGGTTCAAAGTACCTGCCTCCTAAAACTTTTATATAATGAACGTTTTTGGTACAAAGTAAATGAGCTCGTATTCTAAGTGTTACAGAGAGTTTTAATAGCGAGTATCGTGTGTTGTGTGTGTGTTTTCCTTTTTCTCTTTAATGAATGACCTAGAGCTCGTTTAAATAGTCAAAAATGCATTAACTAACTAGGCTAAAAACTAGGGATTGAGTCTTCAAGTCTTTGTGAACGTTGGAGTCAGTTACAACACGTCCCATAAAGCCTTGACCGAGTCTTTAGCCATCATTTACACGTCCCTTAATACCTGCAATCAATTAAGACACGTGGACAATTGTAACGGTTAATCGATAACTGTAGTTCAGGATCCTTTGAGCTTCTGGCGAGCATCCTGAAATAATATAACCAACTGTCCTATATGTTAGGGATTCTCCCAACTGAGCCAATATGAACGTTGTGGACCACTTAGTCCACGTTCTATATCATTTGTCCGAGTCTTTAGGCTTGTCTACACGTTTCTTTGACCCTGCAATTAATAAGACACATGGGAAAAACAAACGGGTTAGTTGATAACTGTAATTCAGGATGCTCGAACCTGCCAGGATCCTGAACTTGCATAAGGATACCAAACCATTTGAGATGCCGCCAGGATCCCGGATTATTAGCCCTAACAATTGCCCCTGAATTTTAACAGTTGTCGACCAAGAAGACGGCTGTAAAAATTCAAACTCAACGTCATCTCTTGAAATAATTACGAAGGTGACTCGTTAGCTCCTGATTTGATAGCAACGCAACTTCTCATGTGATTTCCCCATAAATAACTCCAAGTTGCTGTCTTCCCCATACATCAGTCGAAACCCTGTCGATTGCTCTCTTTGTATTTCCTGCATATATATGACTTAGTAGTATTTTGATCATCATGGTGTGTTATGTATATTTTTGGTTATTTTGAAAAATGTTTGAATGAGGATCCTACAGGATGCTTAGTTTAGAAATTCCAAAGCCCATAAAACTTTGTCAATGTTAACAAACCATGATGTTAGCCAATACTTGGTTAGTAATAAAAATATGCAATATGCGCAGTACCAATGTCACCTGTTCAAAAGTAATTCAACTGTCGAGATAACCAGGATCCATGAGGATCCTTAGGAATCCTTAAGATATACTTGATGAAATTCCGATGAATCTGAGAATAAGTCTTGAGCATTTAGGAACAAGTCAAACAGGGGTCAAGCCCAACCTTGTCTTCTGAGGTACGAAATGCTTTATAAGTCTTGGGTCTAAGCCAACTGGGGTCAAGCCCAAAAACTTGAGAGACACGAAAGTGCCTAAGCCTTAGTTAATGTGAGAACATTAAAAACCTGTGTTATTCTGAGGACAAGCTCAAAAATACTTGGGACTAAGCCAACTGGGGTCAAGCCCATAAACTTGAGAGACACGAAAGTGCCTAAACCTTGGTTGACATGAAAATGCCAAAAACCTTAGAACCTTTTCGAGATGACACGTCTGCCACCCATTTTGAAGTGCACTCTATGGCCAACAGTGATGAAATTATCAGCCACCCTCAGATGGACTGGTCGCACCACCTTGAACCATAGGCCACCACCGTGCGCTCCTGGCGAGGGTCTTGCGCTCCTGGCGATTCCCATTAGTGAACGAGAAGGTGAAAACCTCCTAAACCTTTTGACAGCATTCAGAATGCTTTAGACTTAGAAGAGGTGATCAGCCTCTAGCTTGTGACAAGAGGCTTAGAACATCTGCAAAATACTTCAAGGCTTGGTGAGAGGTGGGTGTTAGTTTGACTAACACCCCTCCGATGCCTAAGTTAGTAACCATTTCACAAAGATAATGATTAAGGGATTGAAATGAGAATAAAGATCATACCTGATGTCCTTGGAATATACACAAGGATTCTTTTGATATGCTCAGAGGATCTAGAGAGCGCTTACATAAAATATAACTTCAAGTGAATTGAATTCCAAGCTCTTGGGAGTAGCTCACCTTCCATAGTAGCCAGCCTGTACGCTCCCTTTCCAGCTTCTGAATCTATTAGGTAAGGACCTTCCCATTTAGGTGCGAGTTTCCCATGTGCCGGATTGGTAGTGTTTTGAAAAGCTTTCCTGAGTACTAGATCTCCTACTCGAAATCTTCTGACCCTTAGATTCCTATTGTAAGACTTGGCTATCCTTTGCTGGTATGCTGCCATCCTAAACTTTGCGAGATTTCTAATTTCATCGATTGTTTCAAGATCTTCAAGGAGCTCTTGCTTGTTTGCTTCAAAATTCCGGCAGCTTGTTCTTGCAGTTGGCATCACCATTTCAGTGGGTATCACAGCTTCGGATCCAAATACTAAGGAAAATGGTGTTTGACCAGTAGCATTTTTGGAGGTCGTTCTGTCAGCCCACAATACAAAAGGTAGCTCTTCAGCCCATTTTCCTTTCTTGTCTCCTAGCTTCTTCTTGAGATTATTGATGATGATTTTATTGCTCGATTCTGCTTGGCCATTAGCTTGTGGATGTATGGGAGTTGAAGTTACCATCTTTATCCCCCATGCTTCACAAAAACTTGTCGTCCTTTTTCCAATAAATTGAGATCCATTGTCGCACACTATTTCTGATGGGATTCCAAATCTTTTAAGAATATTCCTTTTAATGAAGGAAATCACTTCTTTTTCTCTAACTTGGACAAAGGCTTCGGCTTCAATCCATTTAGAAAAGTAGTCCGTCATGGCCAACATGAAGACTTTTCCTCCAGGTGCTACAGGCAGCTTACCAACTATATCCATGCCCCACTTCATGAACGGCCATGGAGATGATATCGAATGGAGCGGCTCGGCAGGCTGATGAAGGATGTTGCCGTGCCGCTGGCATGCATCACACTTCTGAACGAAGGCCATTGCATCCTTCTTCATAGTAGGCCAGTAGTATCCTGTTCTCAATACTTTAGAAAATAGTGATCTGCCCCCAGTGTGGTTGCCACAATCACCTTCGTGAATATCCTGGAGTACTGCAAGTGCCTCAGGCTGCTCGAGGTATCTCAAGTATGGTCCTGCAAGAGATTTCTTGTATAAGATACCATTTATTATAGAATATGGGATTACCTTTGTTCGAAAGAGCCTGGGATTCTCGTTTTTGGGGACTTCTCCTTCTTGGATAAATCTTCTGATAGGGTCTGTCCAGGATTTCTGAGGATCCTGAGAATCTACCATATCCGGATCTTTATCTGCTGTGATGTCATTAACTTCCTGTTCTTCGATTGCTGGTGTCAGGATGTTAGTTATGGGAATCTTAACACCTTCTGGGATCCTTAGTGATGATGCTAAATTTGCCAAAGCATCAGCTTCTGCGTTTTCTTCTCTAGGCACCTGTGATATGCTGCAATTTTCAAAAGATAATGCTAATTGTTTTACGAGGTCTAGATATTTGGTTAACCTTTCGCCTTTCACTGCATAGGATCCATTAAACTGGTTAGTTAATAACAAAGAATCAATAAAAACTTGAATGTGTTGGATACCCATATCTTTAGCGAGTTGTAATCCTGCAATTAAAGCTTCATATTCGGCTTCATTATTAGTAGCCTTAAATTCACAATGGATAGATAGAGGAATAATGTCCCCCTGTGGCGATTTCAGTAGCGCACCCAATCCTGTTCCTCTAACGTTAGATGCTCCGTCCGTGTACAAGATCCAACTGCCTGAAGCTTCTTCGAGCTGCTTGACCTCAAGTTCAACCTCTGGCAGTATGTCGCTGCTGAAATCAGCCACAAAATCTGCAAGTGCTTGTGACTTGATTGCTGTTCTTGGTTCATATATGATTTCATAGGCACTTAATTTAACCGCCCATTTCGCCATTCTTCCGGACATTTCTGGCTTTCTTAAGACACACTTAATAGGATAGTTAGTTTTTACATAAATAACATGGGTTTCAAAGTAATGTCTTAATTTTTTAGAAGCCATTACGAGAGCTAAAATCAATTTTTCTAAATAAGAATACCTGGTTTCGGCGTCTAGTAATGCTTTGCTTACATAGTATACCGGATGCTGTTGTCCCTCATGATCTTTCACGAGTACAGCGCTTACTGAGCTGCCTGAAACTGCTAGGTAGAGAGATAATGGTTCGTCCTTGACCGGTTGCATTAGAAGCGGAGCAGATGACAAATATTCTTTCAAAGAGCTCAGAGCTGCTTCATGCTTTTCACCCCATTCGAACTTTTTGTTCTTCTTCAATATGTCATAAAATTCTTTGCTCTTCTCTGATGATCTTGATATGAATCTGTTAAGTGCTGCCACTCTTCCAGTTAATCTTTGAACTTCCTTGACATTCGTTGGAGATTTCAAATTTATGATTGCTTGGATCTGCTCAGGGCTGGCCTCTATTCCTCTTTCAGTAACCATGAAGCCCAAGAACTTGCCGGCCTTTACTCCAAAATGGCACTTGGAAGGATTTAATTTCATATTGAACTGGTCCAATATATCAAAAGCAGCTTCAAGATCTCTAGGATGGTCCTTTGCTTTCTTCGACTTTACTACCATATCATCTATGTACACCTCCATGGTGTCCCCCAGTTGGTCTTTGAACATCATGTTGACTAGCCTTTGGTATGTGGCACCTGCATTTCGAAAACCAAAAGGCATTGCAATATAACAATAAATACCTGTGGGCGTCATGAAGGCCGTATCTTCCTGATCTGATGGTTCCATATGAATTTGTTGAAAGCCCGAAGATGCGTCCATGAAAGTTAGCATCTCATGTCCAGCAGTTGCGTTCACCATAGAATCGATGTGTGGTAGAGGGAATGGATCTTTTGGGTAGGCCTTGTTTAGGTCTGTGTAATCCACACATACCCTCCACTTACCATTTTTCTTCTGGACTAACACCACATTAGCCAGCCATCGAGGATATTTAACTTCTCTAATCATTTTTGACTTGAGCAGCCTGTCAACTTCTTCTTGGATTATGATGTTTCTCTCAGGAGCGAACTTCCTTCTTTTCTGATGTATGGGCCTGAAATATTAATCTATACCAAGTTTATGTGTAATGATATCCTTAGATATACCTGTCATGTCTTCATGTTTCCATGCAAACGTTGTGATTCTGGATTTCAAGAGGCTCACGAGCTGCTTCTCGGTATCTTCAGGGATATTGGTTCCTACCAGCACTTTGATTTTAGGATCTTCAGGATTTAGTTGAACTTCTTTGATTTCTAATTTCTTTGTCATCTGAAGTCTTCGTGCCGGTTTCTTTAATTGCTATGCCGGCTTGGGTTTGATGGTGTTTTTCATAGCCGAAGTGTAACAGTCTTTGGCTTCTTGTTGATCACTTAGTATTCTTACAACTCCCCAGGGTGTGGGAAGCTTCACACATTGATGATAGGTAGATGGAACCGCTTTCATATCATGGATCCATGGTCTTCCCAAGATTACGTTGCAGCATGGAAGGGAGTCAATAACGCAGAATTTCTGCATAGAGTTGACTCCTTCAATGTAAACAGGAAGTCTGATGTCTCCAACGGTATGCTTCGTTTCTCCGCTGAATCCTACTAGCACCGAGGATCTTGGGATTATGTCTTCTTCTGGAATGCTCATCTTTTTAAGCACGTCCAATTGAATAATGTTGACTGAACTGCCATTGTCTATCAGGATCCTGCGAACATAATGGTTAGCAATACATAATGTAATTACCAGACTGTCGTGGTGAGGATCCTGGATGTCCAGCTTATCAGTTTCGTCAAAAGAGATGACTTTGTCTTCAGTCAATATCGCGTTCTTCTTTGGCCGACTGCCTTGATACATCTTGGCCTCCTTTGCATGTCTTTTTGCTGATGAGAAGGAGGCTCCACATATGTCAGATCCTCCTGAGATGAAGTTGATCACTTTTGCATCTGCTGGCGGCGACTGAGCTCTTTTGGGCAGCTCAGCAGCTTCTTGAGTTTTACTTCTCTTCCTGCCAAACAATTCTTTGAGGTGCCCTTTGCTGAGCAGGTAACTGATTTCTTTCCGAAGTGCTATGCAGTCATCCGTTAAGTGCCCAAAGTCTTCGTGGTAGGCACACCATTTAGACTTATCTTTCCATGATCCTTGTTTATCCGATTTTCTTGGCCATCTGGCTTTATCACCTAGATCCTGCAAAGCACATAACACACCACTTGTGTCAACTGAAAAACAGTAATCAGATACCTTTGGGAAGTCTTCCTCGTCGTCTTCATCTTCAATTGCATTGACCCTGGAATTATCATTCCTGTAATAGGGTTTAGTTCGTTGTTGCTTTGCGGGAGAATCCGTTTTCCCGCCTAATGATTCATCACCTCTTTTCTGGACCTTTTTGTCATCTTCCAATCTGATGAATCTTAATGCCCTTGTTCTGACTTCATCAAGGTTCCTGCAAGGAGTCATAACCAAATCATCATAAAAGCGGGAATCTCCTCTGATCCCCATTTTGAATGCTTCCACGGCTGCAGCCATATCCAGGTTGGGGATATCTAGAGCTTCTCGACCGAATCTGGCCACATAATCCCTCAGGGATTCATTAGGCTTCTGAACTATTCTGTACAAATCGCCAGTGAGCTTCTCAAAGCTCCTGCTGCAAGAAAACTGGTTATTAAACAAGTTAACCAAATGGGGAAAAGAAGTAATAGTATTAGGAGGGATACTGAGCAGCCATTTCAAGGCTGGTCCTGTTAATGTTGAACCAAATCCCTTGCATAAGCAAGCTTCTTTGATGTTTGCAGGAATGGGGTTAATTTCCATCCTTTCTCTGTATTGTGCCACGTGCTCCTCAGGATCTGTGGTCCCATCGTAGAGTTTCATATTGGGGGTCTGAAATCTTTTTGGTATCTCTACGTCACAAATGGGCCATGCAAATCTAGAAATTCTGTGGCTGCCCGCTGGCACTTCAGGAATCGGGCGAATAACACCAGGAACACTTGAGATCATGTCCTTTAACCTCTGAAGTTCCCTAGCGATGATGGGATTGATACCTGCATCCTGCACAATTCCTTGGTTAGGGTTAGCATAAAAATTATCAAAGTTGTTACCAGCCCTGGAAGTTTGGAAATGGATCTGAGGTCCATATTCAGCATCCCTAGGGATGGTTGGCTCAGTTGTGGTTCCCACTTGCATGGGGATAAAGTCTCCCTCATGCATCTCTTGAGATGAACCTGGGATTGTGCCTGCAGAAACAGTAGGATAGGAAAATAAGGATCCTTGAGGATCCTGAGCAGCTCGGAAGCGGCTCCGATATTGTTGGAATGGCTGAGATGAAGATCTCTGTAGCATCTGAGTAGTAGGTGCTGCTGACT
Source organism: Deinandra increscens subsp. villosa (assembly GCA_039602395.1). Lineage (NCBI taxonomy): Eukaryota > Viridiplantae > Streptophyta > Magnoliopsida > Asterales > Asteraceae > Deinandra > Deinandra increscens. Next base: position 43,043,966 of record JBCNJP010000025.1, read on the forward strand.
GCTGACTCCAAGGCTCACGAAGGTTTGTCGTCGCAAACCGCTGTGGTTGAGATATAGGTTGTTGTGTCGAGACTGGTGGTACTCGATGGCTTAAAAACCCGGCTGGTTGCTGACTCGAGCATCTCGGCGGCTGCTGACTTCCATATCCATTGTAGTAAGATTCTGGGGGCTGCTCGGAGTAGAACCCAGAGTATTCCAGATCTATCACCCTGGAAGCCTTCTGATGCTGAGAGCCTGAGAATCCTGCAGTAGTAGTTGTTGCAATACCTGACTTTGGAGCAGTAGAGGGATTTGCTTTCTGTTTCGGCTGCTCCGATATTTCCGGAGAGTCGAACCCGAATGATTTTGGCATCAAAGGGCTAATTTCCTCTACCAGTTTCTTTGATTTCTTCAATTCCATGATCTCCTTCATCATTTTCTCATTGGTTTTGGTTTGTTCATCCACATGAGACTTCATTTGCCTGATCAAAACATAGAGATCATTATTAGAAATAGCAGAGTCAGTGGACGTACCTTGAGATCCCTGAAAAGTAGGATATTCCACTCTTTTAGCGTCGGTGCCGGTCACTTTCTTCATCATTGGGGGGAGACCAGTGTCGACAGCCGGTTTAGTGGATGAAACAGATTTCGAAGTAATCTTTTGATGGCTCGACATTTTCAAGAATCGATTATGGGAAGAAGATCAAGGCTCTTAGCTGAATTCAAACACCGTTTGCCCCACGGTGGGCGCCAAATTGTTTTGGTCAAAAACTGCCTAAGCAATTAGTTGATCAAACTTTGTAAGTGAGGTAGCGTGTTTGATGTAAAATAAAGATGAAAATGCAAATGTAAAGGTTGACACGAGGATGTAACGAGGGAAAATCCAGGAATCCTTGAGTATCCTCAAGGAGCCTAGCAAAAAACCTCGGGGGCCGGTTCAAAGTACCTGCCTCCTAAAACTTTTATATAATGAACGTTTTTGGTACAAAGTAAATGAGCTCGTATTCTAAGTGTTACAGAGAGTTTTGATAGCGAGTATCGTGTGTTGTGTGTGTGTTTTCCTTTTTCTCTTTAATGAATGACCTAGAGCTCGTTTAAATAGTCAAAAATGCATTAACTAACTAGGCTAAAAACTAGGGATTGAGTCTTCAAGTCTTTGTGAACGTTGGAGTCAGTTACAACACGTCCCATAAAGCCTTGACCGAGTCTTTAGCCATCATTTACACGTCCCTTAATACCTGCAATCAATTAAGACACGTGGACAATTGTAACGGTTAATCGATAACTGTAGTTCAGGATCCTTTGAGCTTCTGGCGAGCATCCTGAAATAATATAACCAACTGTCCTATATGTTAGGGATTCTCCCAACTGAGCCAATATGAACGTTGTGGACCACTTAGTCCACGTTCTATATCATTTGTCCGAGTCTTTAGGCTTGTCTACACGTTTCTTTGACCCTGCAATTAATAAGACACATGGGAAAAACAAACGGGTTAGTTGATAACTGTAATTCAGGATGCTCGAACCTGCCAGGATCCTGAACTTGCATAAGGATACCAAACCATTTGAGCTGCCGCCAGGATCCCGGATTATTAGCCCTAACAATCAAGATTCCTGCAAGGAGTCATTACTAAGTCATCATAAAAACAGGAATCCTTACGGGGCCTCATTTTAAAGGCTTCAACAGCCGCTGCCATATCTATATGAGAAATCTCCATGGATTCTCGTCCAAATCTGGCAACATATTCCCTTAGCAGCTCGTCCGGCTTCTGAACCACTAGATATAAGTCACTTGTGAGCTTCTCAAAAGTTTTGCTACAAGAAAACTGATTGTTAAAGAGGTTAACCAAGTGAGAAAATGATGTAATAGTGTTAGGAGGAATGCTTAGTAGCTATTTCACGGCTGCTCCTGTTAAGGTTGAATAGAAGCCTTTGCCTAGACAGGCTTCCTTGATGTCTGTTGGAATAGGAATGATCTCCATGCGCTCCCTGTAATGTGCCATGTGTTATTCAGGATCCGTAGTCCCATCATAAATCTTAATGCTTGGGGTCTGAAAGCGTTGGGGATCTCCACAACAGAAATTGGCCAAGTAAACCTTGAGATATTGTAACTCTCCAGAGAAACCGCAGGAATAGGTTTTATGATCCCTGGAACACTTGATATCATTTCTTTCAGCTTCTGAGCTCCCTACATACTTGGGTGAATACATACATCACAAGAAGCACCACCCTAGTTAGAAGCTAAAGGAATTGAATTAGACTCATTACCTGGGTTGGGATTCTGGGCCGGAATCCTAGGACCATATCCATAGCTCATTGGGATGCTCGGCTCTGTAGTCGTTGCCGTCTGAATTGGAATAAATCTCCATCATGTACATCTGAGGAGCTAGCTCGGAATATTTCTGCAGAAACAGAAGAGTTAAAGTGCCTATATCCTTGGAAATTCTGACCCGAGGCTCCCGCATAAATTGGATATCCTTGGGACGGCATGGCTGAGAATCCCAGCGACTGTGGAGTCCAATGATCTTTAGAGTGCGACTGCGAGAACTTTGCTGGAGCGGTTCTCGAGAATCTAGCGGTAAACTTCATGCGTTCAGCAGCATGAGAACTAATTGTTGGGGCAGTAGCAAAGCTTTTGCTTCTCGCAGTTGAGGATCTCGGCTGATGGCGAAGTGGGTCTGACGATCCTGAGACATCGAAATCAAGATGCCTGGGGAATAAGGGGCTCTATTTTTCCACAGGCTTCTTGGACTTCTTGAGCACTGTGATTTCCTTCATCACCGTCTGATTAGTCTTGTTTTGCTCATCCATCTGGCTTTTCACCTATTTGAACAAAGAAAATATGTCGTTGTTACTAATAACGGGATCAATAGATTAAATGTGGGATCCTGTGAATATCAGGTCATCTGTTTTCTTCTGTCATTAGTCTTCTTCTGACTTCCCGGAATAGGAGGGAGAGGCGGAACAGATTAAGAAAACACAAGCTAAAACAGATTTCGATTGGGTCGACATTCTTTGGATTAGGGATCAAATAAGGTGAGAGAAGTTGAGAATTTTTGTAGAATGAAGCACCACTTGCCCCACGGTGGGCGCCAAACTGTTTTGGTAAAAAATCACCAAGATGATTAAGTGATTCAAATTTTGTAAGTGAGGTAGCGTGCTTTATGATGAAGATGACAATATATCAAAGTATAGATGTCGGCACAAGGATGTAACGAGGGAAAATCCAGAATCCTTCGAGTTTCGTCTAGGAATCCTGGCAAAAAACCTCGAGAGCCGGCCTGAAGAGCCTACTGCCTAGTACTTTTATTTATAAGAAACTGAGAATTACAAGAGTTTTGGAGGTATGATCGATCAAACTAAGTGTAACAGCGATTGTATACTATCAGAGCAAAAGTGTGAGTGAATTGTGTGTCCCTATATCGATCATAACCTCTGATATATAACGATTACAACGATAACAAACTCTCCGGAATCTGATTCTTTAACTAATTTTACCGTTAAACCACTATGCATCCACTTGGTCCACGTTTTTCAATAGCTAGAGCGGTTCTTCAGAGGTAGTTGGTCGTTCAACGTTACCTGCAAACAATTCAAACACGAGGCAAAATAGGGTTAGCGAATAATAACAAATCAAGATACCTGAGCCTGTAGGATTTCCAAGTTATTTCAGGATTCCTAAATTGTCTGAGCTTCCTGGCGAGCATCCTGAGAATTAACCCCTAACAACGATGATGAAGGAGATTGAGGAGCTCAAGAAATCCAAGAAGCCTATGGAAGAGCAGATTCCCCAATTCCCTAGGCATCTTGATTTTGATGTTACGGGATCCTCAGATCCACATCCCTATCACCGAAAATCTTCAAATACAACAAATATGAGCTTTGCTATAACCCTTACGACCAGTTATCAGGCTGCCAAACACACAAAGTTCACTGGCGGATTCTCGGAAACATGCCATCAGAGTTCTCGAAGTCACATCCTAAAGATCCTTGGACTGCACAGCCATCGGGGTACCACATTATGCAGGATCCCCGGGTCAGGATTTCCAAGGTGTTAGGACAAGTTTCTGTGTGTGGATGTTATTGTGCGAATAGATTAGTTGTTTGTGTGTTTAAATGTATGTTTGATTTAAACTAACCAACCAATGTACTAGTTAGTACGCTGGGGCCAGCGTACCAGTTTGTCCGCCAACTTAATTGGTACGCTGGGCAGCACCTATAAATAGGTTGGTTAGTTGTTCAATCATCAAGTTTGTTCATTTCATTCTGTGTGGTCTTAGTGAGAGAGGAGGTTTTGTCCAAACCTCCTCCAGAGCTTCAATGATGTATACTCTCTCGGTATTGTAATCATTCGACATTAATTGAATGACAAACTTCCGTCTCTATCATTCTACGATCTGGAAACGATCCATACTTGGTTTTACAACTGGTATCAGAGCCTTTAGTTCAATTTCCAGATCACATTTTCGTTTTTTAGAGTTTTTGAGACGTTAAAAGGCTGATTAGGTGAGATTCCTTGAGTTTTTGGTCGATTTTTGATAAATCGAACCTTCCTGAGTCATTTTCGCACCTAACAGTAGTGTTTGTGTGACTAAATTCGACAAAATCGTGAATCTGGAGTGAAATTAGTGCATTTCGATTTTTTTTAGTGTTGGTACGCTACTGGTACGCTGATGGTACGCTAGGCAATCTTCAACCGCCGTACCAGTGCACTCATCGAACGTACCAGTGTCCTCAGTTGGTACGTATTTGATTCTTCATCGGTCGTACCAAGATGGTCCGGAGCGGTTATCTTTGGTGAGCTGACGGTTACGCCGTACCAAATGGTACGCCGCTGATATTGGTCCGCTGAAGTTTTAGTACGTTGGAGCTTATGGTTCGCCGCAAATTTTCTGATGCATTTTTAGTGAAGCAATTTCGTTTAGGAAAAAAAAATTGTGCTGACCTGGCAGCTCGATCCCAGCCAGGGGCTCTGCCACTTGGACCCCGCTTCTCGGAGGCGCTGCCCCCGAACCCCCGTTATCTTAAACAAACAACCTGGGGTATGGGGAGATGTCGTGGGAATTTCAAAGATTTAAATCAGTTATCGGGTTTACCCTTGATTCGATAGCTGTGGGTTGTTATGTTTGAAGAATTTCCAGATTCCGGTACTTTTCAAGAATTAGACGTCGAATTCAGAAAGAATATGTTTGTGGGTAGTCATTGTTTTTTATGATGGACAGAGATTCAAAAACACGTGTTTTCTGATAATGGACAGAGATTCAGAGACATGGATATGATTACACAAACCTAATAGAGTATACATCAATTGAAGCTCTGGAGGAGGTTTGGACAGAACCTCCTCTCTCACTAACACTCACAAAGAGCAAATGACAAAACCTAAAGATGTTCAACATAAGCTCCAACGTACCGTATACTTCAGCGGACCATTAACCAGCGGACTAAAAACCTCAACGGACCATTGACCACGTACCAGAAAGTCAACAGACCATTTTGGTCAGCGGCGTACCATTTGGTACGTTGTAACCGCTGTGTACCAAGCATAACCGCTCCGGACCACTACGGTACGTTCGATGAGTTTCCTGGTACGGCGGATGAATATTCAAATAGCGTACCAACGTGTTCTTCCAGCGTACCAACACGTTTAACCGACGTACCAACACTGAAAGTCGCGAACTTCACTCCATATTCAAGATTTTGTCGAATTTCTTCACTCAAATACTACTGTTAGGTGCGAAAATGATTCAAAAAGGTTCAATTTATCAAAAATCGATCAAACACACAAGGAATCTCACCTAATCAGCCTTTTAACGTCTCAAAAGCTCTCAAAAATGAAAATGTGACATGGAAATTGAACCAAAGGCTCTGATACCAGTTGTAAAACCAAGTAGGGATCGTTTCCAGATCATAGAAGGATAGAGACGGAAGTTTGTCATTCAATTAATGTCGAAATATTACAAACCGAATGGAGTATACATCAATTGAAGCTCTGGAGGAGGTTTGGACAGAACCTCCTATCTCACTAACACTCACAAAGAGCAAATTACAAAACTTAGAAATGTTCAACATACCAAACCTATTTATAGGTGAACCACTGATGCGAAAGATGTAGTCTAAAAAACAAGTCAAGTTTTAAAATGATAAATCCCGAGTGACTACTACACGCTCTGAGCAAGTATACTCATCGAATGCAGCATAGTATCGGTAAATATCGAGTATCAATCCAAGGATGCGTAAATCAGGCTCTCGATATATAAACTTTGCTAATATTTAACCTAAAATAGATTTAGAGCTAATGATGAAAACAAACAGAGAACGGGTAGAAACAACTAAGCAAGTAAACACAGCACACGAAACGGAATAACAATATAAGAAAAGTGTCACCCGGATAAGAATCCTTTGAGCCTGAATCTCACCTCAAGTCTGACTAAACAATGTGATAACTACCCCAAATGATGATAACCAAGGCAAAAAAGAGACTATAGACACATCTTAATTACTAAGGCAATCCCAAATAAACGTCCAGGTACTAAACTAGATGAAACCGCCTAATTGCCTAGTCGCTTCGGTCGAGGCTAACCAAACACATACGAAAGGAACAACACTAGAAAGGTCTCTCTAAGCAGGTCCTAAACGTGACTAATTCTGATTTGAAACCCCGAGAACTTAGGCAATGCTAAACATAAAATTGAAAAGTCAAAACCTTACGGTCATAAGTGTTCTAACTAGTCAAACAATGCCTAACAACCACCTAATGTGCTAAATGAATCGGTCAACTCAATTTAAACACAAATATAAACAGAATCAGCCCCAAATCATCCTCATATAATCATGTAGTTGGTCATCGAATAATGCATAAGCTAAAACTCAAAAAAAGTCAAAGTTTAACAATGAGAAATTAAACAACTAGTTGAAGTTCTTCAATCTATATCAAATTTCCCACATCATATGAATCTAACAGAGGCTAATCAAGCATATATGATCATTCAAGAGATCCAAATCAGAATCATTAGGCTATTTCATCATATCACATTGAAAAGTCAAACAATAAATTCAAATCATGCTCAAATTCATCAAATCCAAGTGACAATATGAGATCTAGCCACTAAACATCATCAAAAAAACTAAAAATCCAATCTTTAGCATGTTTATAATCTTAGATTTACAAAGAAAGGGGAAGAAAATCAAGCCTCTAGATGAATTTGAAAACCAAGAATGTGTAGATCTCCAATTTCTTAATTCAAAAGCTTCAATCTTGAGAGCTAAATCTCCCTTAATGATTCCAGATGTGTTTTGGGATTTTTCTAGGGTTTATGGGATGTTCAGCATGAAGAATGACGGCTGCAAAATCTTTTTATACCAAAAAAAACGAGCTGCTGTGACATTAGGTCACTGGGTCGAAATTAGTGGGCTTGGTGAAGAGATTATAAAATACAGTTAAACCACAAATAGAACATCCGGGGCCGTTGGCCTGGTGGTAGTTGTTCTCGCTGCTGATGTTGAGGTCATAGGTTCGAAACCTGTGACTTTCCAGTTTTTTTAATAAAGGCGTGGGCAGCAGCTAGCAGCTGGGATGGGGCTGCTACTGGGCTGCATCTGCTGGGCCGCCCGGAATGGCCCTGTACTGTGGACTGTGAGACTTGGGCTGAACCAGCATGGTTGCTCTTGTTATTATTATTATTATTTTTCTTTTGTTTATAACATTCACATCCGACTTCCGTTTTTTGCTCTCCTTTTTTCCAAAACACTTCTAAATTCATCATGGACCCACCAAACACCTAAAATTGAGATATAAATACCATTAAGCACCAAATTCATAAAAATCACCATAAAACAATATTAAAAACTAATTAACACGGGGAATTTATATATTTATCAACTTTAAGTTAAAAACCCACCAAATAACAATAGAATTTAGATATTAAACATTTAAGCACTAAATTTAAGGAATTTTTAAATTGTAAGCCCAAACAAGCAACAAATTCAATTTTTTCTATTTCAAAACATATTTAAATGAGAGAATTTTATTTATTTATTTATATACATGATGCTACGCATCAACCACCCTGCGTACCACTTTGGTATGCCGTACCACTTGGTACGCTCGTACCAATTGGTACGGTGGTTGGTACGTCGACATCATTACAAACATATTAAACACAATCTTCTAATCTATTCGCACATTAACGGCCACACACAAGAACTTGTCCTAATAGATGTTTCCTGCATATGTAAGACAAAATGAGTTATTTTCTTAGGGAGACCCTAGCCATTGTGGTCTTGGGTCTGCCCATAGCATCATAATACTTATACTCCTTGAGTACAAGTGTTTGAGTCAACTCTTTAGAATTTGACGATTCAGCTTTTAATTGATCATCAATTAAAGATTCTTGGCTCAATTTTGGATTAATGAGAGAATTTTGTTTAGACTGAAAATTGATAAATTTTTGTTTTTCAGCTGCTTTTCTCTGCCTATACTCCCTGTGTCTAATAGAGATAATAGTTTTTTCCATCTGAAGTTTGATCATGAAATTTTAAAAGATTCTTTTGAGAGAACATTTTATTTTGGCTACAGAAAACAGTTTCATCTTGATTAGGACGAAAACCTCCCCTTTAAGGTGTAAAATTTCTTCCGGAGTAAAAAATTTCTTCTGGAGTAAAAAATTTCTTCCAAGGTAACTTTTACCTCGGGGTAGAAATTTTCCCCTTCCGAGGTATATTTTACCTTGGGAGCCCAATTTCTGTCTTTCAGATGTCTTCCGGAATTTTTTTGTCCCTCCGAGGTAATTTATACCTCGGGATAATAGCTTTTGCCATCTAAGGTATATTTTACCTCGGGATCAAATTTTCTTCCTCTAAGAGCAGACACACTCCTAGATTTCTGATTGTTATGAGGTCTTCTGGGAAAATTGTATTCCAAGTCCTCATAATCATCATGTTCAAAGTAAATTGGTCGTTGTTTGCCTATGGATCCTGATGGTCCATATCCTGAATGAATGTTTGAGCTCCCGGAGTAAAGTTTTCCCGGGTGCTAAAATTTTCTTCCGGAGTAAGAATGATCCGGATGAATTGACTCTTTGAAGTTACTTTTCTTATTGACAATATGATTATCACCAACAGCCCTTGTTTTAGCTGAGTTTTCCATTTTGTTAACTGTTTGACTTTTGACAGCTTGACTAATTTTCAAAAATGGATTATGGTGACAGTCAATTGCAACATGACCAATTTTTCCACAGATTATGCATTCCTTCAACATTTTAGTTTTAGGAGTAGCATCAAGTTTTTTCAGAAAAAAAGTGACTGAAGGTGCATTCTTGATTTTGTTTGAAGTATTTTGTAAATCACCAAATTTCGTCTTTTTAATTGATTTTAATTTCTTGAGATCTTTGACAATTTCATCAGAAATGCTATAAAACCCTATGGTTTAACAGTTGGTGTGACTACCTTTTCTGTCATAGCACTCTCTGATGAAGTTTCATTAGTTTTAGTTGTCAATTCAGATATCTCATCAGAAATTTTGTCATCATCATCAGCTTCGATATTGGGGTCAGGGGTAAGTTGAACTTTGTTTCTTGAATGTTAACTTTTTCAACACATTCAGTGTAAAAGTCAGAATAAGTGACTTTGTTATACCCAGTCCCATTATTCTTTTTGTTTCTTGTTACTTTTTTGACTTTGCTATAATTTTAGTTTTTCTCATTACCGGCCTGGAGTTTTTCATAGTCAGCAATAGCATCGGAAAGTTTGATTTCAAAGATGCTTAATTCAGATCTCACAACCTCACACTCTTTTTTTGTACTTCTAATTTAGAAATAGGTCCTTGATTTGAGTGACAAGATTGGACTTATCATCTTTTAGAACACTAATACTATTGATTAGTTCCTCAATCTTGTTGTTATAAGCAACATCAGCCTTTCTTGAGTATTCTTTTATTTCTTTAAGACCGGCTATTTCCTCAATAAGTTCCAGATTATGCTTTCTATAATTTTCAATCTGTTCTGCACAGGTAGGTTTGCAAAGTAGAGAAAGTACTTAATTAGGAATTTCAGTATTTACCTCATAGTTTGAAGAGGTATTCACAGATGAAGTAGAGGAGTTGTCAACAGACCATGCAATTTCATTTGCCATCAAAGCATGATTGATGGGAGAAAATTCTTGCATAATTTCTTCCCAATCAACACAACCAGTTTGGTTGGCAACGGCAGCAGTTTCATGGTTTTAGGTGTTTGAGCTTGATAAAGGAGCAGATGGACCTATCAGTAGATGCATTCGAGGTTGAGGCTGTGTATGCATTATGAGGTCTTTGGTATATGTTTCCTCCATCATGGTTCGTGTTCTCCCTTCTGGTGCTTACATTTCCTGGCAAAGTGTCCTAATTGTGAACAGTTATAGCATTTCGCTTTACTCTTATCAAACCCAATTTGGGCATTTCTATACTTATTATACTTTCTACCAGTTCTCTTGTAGAACCTTTACGCGTGTATGGAGACCATCGCCAGTTGTGTGTTGATGTCCATATCTTCTAGGTCATCAGCACTAAAGCATTCTAGATCAGATCTAGTGAACCCACCATGACTGCTCTCTGCAACATGACCAAAATTGTTATAAAAATGAGGTATGAGTTCATTACCTTGTGTTGCTATCGGATATGTGATCACATAAGCTTGATCACAAAATTGGCTTCTGTCTTCATGAGCAGTGATGAGTGCAGTGGAGATTGGAAGTGTTAAATTTGCAGGTTTTCCTAAGGCACTTGTCTTTTCTCTTATTTCCATCTCATGGGCACTCAGCATCCCATAAAGTTCACTTAGTTTCAGAGTTTTGAGGTCCTTGTTATAATTGATGCTTACAGTATAAACTGTCCAAACATTCGGTAGTGACCTCAAAATTTTCTGATGATGTCGCCATTTTCCATCTTGACGTCATTTCCCTCTAGTTCATCAAGAAGTTGAACAAAACGGAGATACTGAGCATTCACACTCTCACCAGTTTTGTGAGAGAAGTTCTTGTATCTTTGTTTTAAAACACCTTTCTTGTTTTCTTTGACTTCGTCAGTTCCTTTGTACATTTCGTTTAGTGCTTTCCATAAATCAAAAGTAGTTTTGCAATTTCTGAAACCTACGAGGACCGAATTTGGAAGTGCGGCCTGCAGTGACCATAGCGCCCTGTTGTCACCCTCAACCATCTTGTAGTCTTTGTAAGGAATATTGCGCTTGGAAGATTTCCGACTGAATGCCAATTTTACTATGTTCCGGCTGAAGTTGAAGTTGAAGCGGAATTCTCACTTCAAGCGGAACTAGCAATTCAAGCGGAAAGAAGCAGTTTTGTCTTTTAGCGAATATTCTGGGTGAACTCGATTATCCACCAGAGAATGAGTTCAACCGGACTTTTCCTGAGATGTCTTTTCAGCAAGTCCAATCCTGTAAAAGCTTCTCGTATGCTTCTATATCTGATTCAAGCCGCTCTCCCTAAAGTAGTATGTTGCTGCTAACACGCAAGATATTCCAATTGCCGATGTTTATTCTTTTGGTAGTTTGTATTTGACTTTTTAGTTTACGGTCTAGATTAGATCGCATGAGATCAATGGCTGTCATTGATCTCATCAGCACTATATATAGCATAGCTAGCTCTTAGTTTACACAGTTGTCATCTCTGTTGTTATCAGTTCTTGAACAAATTGTAATAGTGTAGCTTCGAGTTAATGCAAATAGTGCCGAGTATTTTATACTTTGTTGTTACTATATTTTTGCAAATCAAGCTTTTACATTATACACAAGAACTCAATATTGCTCAAGTAAAGTGAAATATAACTTTAATTCCGCAGGGTTATATTTGCAAGTAAAGGGCTTTGTTTAAGTTTAACTCTAACTTTTAACGATCCTACAAGTGGTATCAGAGCTTTGGCTCTTACCTTGAAGACTTTCTGTGCTTCAAGGTTGATATTTTACTTGCTTACATTACAAGCTTTGCTGTTTTATCTTTCTAAAAGTTTTCAAAATGAGTGATTTCAGTTTAAGTTGCCCAAATGGTTCTTCCAACAAACCACCAATGTTCACTCCTGATGACTTTGGTACCTAGAAACTCAGGATGGAAGGTTTTGTTAGGATTTTGGACCGTCGTATTTGGAAATCTTTCACTGAAGATCCCTACTCACCCATGGTTTCATCTGCTGACGATGCAGAAGTCAAAATACCTAAGCCACTAGATAAATATGTTGAATCTGACTATACTGCTCTCGAATTTGACCATAAGGCATATTGGACTCTACAGGCTGCACTTCCTAATTCCATTTTAAGTGGGTTCAAAGGATATAAAACTGCATTTGATCTGTGGAATGCCTTAAGTGAAATGTATGAAGGAACCAGTGAAGTTAAAGAAAACAAGAAAGATGTCTTAAAACAGAAGTATGAAAACTTTACTTTCAAATCTGGTGAAACAATGACAAACCAGTACTTAAGATTTGTTTCTTTGCTTGATGAACTTCAAAAAGTAGATGTAAAACTAGACCAGGTAGATGTTAACAGAAAGTTCTTACGTTCCCTGCCTTCTGTGTGGACAGTTTACACTGTAAGCATCAGGGAATGCAAAAACTTGAAAAAGATGAGACTTAGTGAACTTCATGGCATACTCAGTGCCTATGAAATGGAACTAGATCTTAAACAAAACTCATCTTCTGAGTCAACTCAGCTGTTTTCATCTGCACTAGTAACTACTGATTTTAACAGTCAAAGGTCTTCAAACTCATCATCTTATCAGTCACCTATTGTCAGTTTCCCTGAGACACCAAGGTGTCAAGATAGTTTTTCAAACATGTTTGAAAACTCTCACAATGCTCATGTAGCAACTGACTCATACCAAGGCTTCATACCCGAAGATCTTGAGTGCATAGGTGCTGATGATTTGGAAGAAATGGACATTATGACTCAACTTGCTATGGTTTCTGTCAGAGCTCAAAGGTTCTATAAAAGAACCGGTAGAACCTACAAGGGAGCAAAAGGTGCTCACATAGGCCTTGACAAAAGCAAGGTGAAGTGTTATAACTGTCACCAACTTGGTCATTTTGCAAGGGAATGCCCTTAACCAAGAAGAGAAGGACAGAATCATGGTCATGCTCAAGGGAAAAATCATGGAGGAAGCAATTCAAACAACAACAACTCTGGAAACAACTCAGGTTCCAAACCCACCCCACCAAAACCAACCGGAAGTCAAAACCACCAAAATGTGGTAGCTGCTGTTGCAGATCAAACCTCATGTGTTGAATGGGAAGATTTCGTTGCTGAGTTTGAGCCTGTCAACCATACTTTGATGGCCAAACAAGAATCCACCTCTGATCAGGTAAACTCTATCCCAGAGAAAGTTCTAGAAAATCTATGCATCCCAGCCTGCATAGAACAAGTGTCAAAGTACCGAAATCACAACACTGACTTGATTGATAAAGTTTCAAACCTAAATGAGTTAAAGGAATGTTTCAAGAAAACTGAATCTTCATATATTTCAAAAATTGAAAATTTAACCAAAGAATATGAACAGTTGAAACAAACCAACTCAGTGCTTGAAACTCAGCTTGATGATTTACACTCAAAACTTGAAAAGTCAAGAAACGAAACCAATGATGCTAAGGCTGAGGTTGATGTTCTTGAGATCAAGCTGAAAGATGCTTTGTTTACCTGTGATAAATTTCAGGCAGCAAACAAAAAGGCTGAGAAATTATGGATGGGAGGGATGTATGGAAAGGCAGGTGTTGGGTATAACTGTGTTGAGCCACCAATTGAATACTCACCTGTAATCAAACCAATTGATGCTTTAAAATCTGAATGTAAAGTTAGTCTCACAGTTGATGACATTTCATCACAGTCAAGTTCTGAAAACACTGTTGAGTCTAAGAAAGCTGAAGTCACTGTTGCAAGCTCATCTGCTTCAGTTGACCAATCAAAAATTTTAAAACCATCAATTGTTGTTCCTCCACCAACTGTTTATGAACCTAAGGATTCAAAAGTTGGAGGAAAGCAACCTGAGAAACCAAAGGGAAGTGAAACTCAAAGGCTTGGTCAACTAAAATTTAACTAAGTAACCAAACTTGAGTCTCCTAGAAAGTTTGAAACCAAAGTTGTTGAATGTATATGCTGTGGTGAAGAAGGTCACCTAGCTGCTGTTTGTCAGTTCAACCCAATGAGTAAAGTCAAACCATTTCAAAAACCAAAGCCTGTTTTGAAACCAAAGGCTGATTTTCAAAAGAAGCTCACAGGAAGAATTTCACCTGTGAGAAACCACACGTTGAAGCATTTTGGGTCTGATTCTAACAGAGTCTTGATTGGTAATGAAAGAAATGGAAGTTTTACTGTTTTAAAGCAAAATCGTTTTCCGGCTGAAATTCAAGTGGAACACTCTTCCGCTCGAACTCATGTTCAACCGGAAAATAAGTTTCAACCCAGATCAGCTACTGCTCCAAAGCAGAGACCTCAAGTACATTTTGCTGAAGGGTTTGAGCAATTTGAAGCTCAAGGAAGAAGAAATCCCTCTAGAGGAAAGGTTACCTCTAGAGAAAACTTTTCAAGAAACAGCAAATTTAACCAATCTGAAACTGTCTTTGCTAAAAGTTCAAGTGGAAATCTCTATGTTCCACTTCAAGGGGAAAGTTCAAGTCAAAACAAACACTTTCCTCAAAGATTTTCAAAGTCACCTGAAAGAACTCAGTTGGTCATTAAAGAAAATGAAAAACTTAAGAAATTAACCAACAAGCAAAGGAAGTTTAAAGAATATAGGGATAGGAAAATTGCTGAAAGAAAGAACACCAAAGGTGAAAGGTCTAGTCAAACAAGTGCTCAGCATGAGAACTTCAGTTTTGACAATGATGATCTACTTAATGAAGCTCCAGTCTTAAATACTTTAGTACTCAAGGAGTATAAGTATAATGATGCTTATGGCAGACCCAAGACCACTCAGGCTTGGGTCCCCTATAGAAATTAATCAATTCTGATGTGTGCATGTGCTAAATAAAGGCCAAAATAGCCTATGGGTAGTTGACAGTGGATGCACTTGCCACATGACAGGGAATAAGCACATTCTGGAAAACACAAAAAGAATCAATGGAGGACCAGTTGCCTTTGGAAGCACAAAAGGCCATATCACAGCACAAGGCGATGTGACAAATGGACTGGTAAAATTTGATAGAGTCAATTTTGTTGATACATTAAATTTCAACCTGCTCAGTGTCTCACAAATGTGTGACAAGAATTTGAATTTAATGTTTAATGAGAAAGAGGCCATAGTCCTCAAACCTGGTGTCAAAATTCCCGATGAACTTATAATGCTTAAGGCACCCAGGAGAGATGGATTATACATTTTGGATATGTCAGTTGCGACACCCTCATGTGGCACTGCTTGCTTTGTATCCAAAGCCTCAGTTGATGAATCTGATCTATGGCATAGAAGGTTAGGTCATGTGAACTACAAAAACATGAACAGAATTGTGAATCTAGGCTTGGTTAAGGGTCTTCCTAACAAGCATTTTGCATGTTCTGAAAACTGTGTGCCATGTCTCAAGGGCAAGCAACACAGAACCTCCTTTAAGCCAAAAGTTGAGACTTCTATTTCAAAACCTCCAGAACTTTTACACATGGACTTGTTTGGTCCAACTAGAGTAATGAGTTTAGGAAAAAGGTCATACTGTTTTGTGATAATTGATGATTTTTCAAGATATACTTGGGTTTTCTTTCTCAAAACAAAAGATGAAACTGCTGAATTGTTGAAACTCTTGTAATTAATTTAGAAAATCAAATAAACCTCAAGGTCAAAACAATCAGATGTGACAATGGCACAGAACTTAAAAATCATATTATGAATTCATTTTGTGAGGAAAAGGGAATTGTGAGACAATTCAGTGCTCCTATAACTCCACAGCAAAACGGTGTTGGTGAAAGAAGAAATAGGACATTGATTGAAGCTGCTAGATCCATGTTAGCAGACTCCAAGCTCCCTGTGATATTTTGGGCAGAAGCAGTAAATACTGCTTGTTATATCCAAAACAGGATCTTAATTGTCAAGGGAAAGAATAAAACACCTTATGAGCTTTGGAGAAAAAGAAAGCCAAACATCTACTTCTTTAAGCCATTTGGTTGTCCTGTCACTATCTTAATAACCAATGAATCCTTGCCTAAATTTGCTTAAAAGGTAGATGAAGGTTATTTTGTTGGATACTCAGGTGTGTTAAAAGCATACAGAGTATACAACAAGAGAACTAAGATTGTTGAAGAAACCATAAATGTATCTTTCAATGAAAAATCTCCCAACAATTTTAAGTCTCAGCCCAGTTGGTTATTTGATATTGATGCACTAACTACTGCTTTCAACATAAATGTTGATAAGCCTGTAAGCTCTTTAGTGCAGGAACAAAATTCTCATAGGTCTGCTGATGAGCATTGGAAGAATATTCAAACTGCAAATGAGAAGCCAATCTTTTTCTCTTCCATGAGCTCTCAACCTATCTTTCCAAGAAATGACAAGAGTCTAACTGAAATAATTCAAATTGAAGAAGAAATTGTTCCGGTCGAAGTTCAAGCTGAACCAGTTTCTCCGGTTCAAGTTCAACCGGAAAACTCAATTTCAGAAACTGAAGGGGAATACTGAATCAGGGTCAAATGAAGCTGAAAATTCAAATGATAGCACATTAAATGAGCTTAGTTTAGAGCATCTGATCTACAATTCAGACATCAATTCTCATGAATCAGTTGAAGTCTCAGATCCTGTGTCACAATTTGAAACTGTTGAGTTTGATCATAGACTTCCTCAGCTCAACATACCATCAAATGGAAGAAGCCATGAATTTCCTATGTTCATTGATAGAAGAATCAACAGAGATCATCTAGCAGGAAATATTATTGGAGAGGCTTCAGCTCCTGTGTTGACAAGGAGCAGATCTGCAAATGCAAACATTTTTTTGCATGCTGCATTTTTGTCTCAAGAAGTACCCAAGAAGGTAGTAGATGCCTTGGAAGACAACAGCTGGGTAGAGGCAATGCAGGAAGAATTATTTCAGATCAACAAGCAAAAAGTTTGGGAATTGGTAGATCTGCCTGATGAAGCAGAACCAATTGGAACAAAGTGGGTTTTCAGAAACAAGAAAGATGATAGGGGAATTGTCATAAAGAACAAAGCAAGATTGGTTGTGCAAGGCTATGTACAGGAAGAAGGCATTGATTATGATGAAGTCTTTGCACCAGTAGCCAGGTTCGAAGCAATCCGAATCTTCTTAGCCTATGCTACATTCAAAGACTTCCAAGTGTTCCAAATGGATGTGAAAAGTGCTTTCCTGTATGGCCTCCTGGAACAAGAAGTATATGTCAAACAACCTCCTGGTTTTGAAGACCCTCACCATCCTAAAAAGGTGTGCAAGCTGATCAAAGCTTTGTATGGTCTCAAACAAGCACCTAGAACCTGGTATGAAACTCTTTCTAACTATCTTCTAGAGAATGGCTACAGGAGAGGAGCTATTGACAAAACACTTTTTGTTAAAACTGTTGGTAATGACATGTTGATGGTACAAATTTATGTTGATGATATTATTTTTGGTTCCTCTAATATTGTCTTGTGCAAGGAATTTGAAACTTTGATGCAGTCTAAATTTGAAATGAGCTCCATGGGAGAATTAACATTCTTCATAGGGCTGCAAGTGAAGCAAACTGCAGATGGTATCTTTTTGAACCAATCAAAGTACATCCAAGACATGCTGAAGCGATTTGACATGCTAACCTGTTCAAGTGCCAAAACTCCCATCTCTACTTCCCACAAGTTAACCAATGACTTAAGTGGCAAGCCAGTGGATGTGCACTTGTACAGAGCTATGATAGGCTCCCTGATGTATCTCACTGCTAGCAGACCTGACATCATGTTCAGTGTTTGCTTATGTGCAAGATATCAGTCCTCACAAAAGGAGTCACATATGCTAGCTATTAAGATAATTTTCAAGTACCTGAAGGGGCAACCAAAACTGGGTTTGTGGTATCCCAAGAACTCTGACTTCTCTTTCAAAGCATTCACAGACAGTGATTATGGAGGATGTGATATAGATAAGAAATCAACACAGGAGGATGACAATTTCTGGGTGAAAGGCTTGTCTCTTGGCAATGCAAGAAGCAAACTTGTGTTTCCACTTCAACTGCAGAAGCTGAGTATACTGCCGCTTCAAGTTGTTGTAGCCAAGTCCTTTGGATCCAAAATCAAATGCTTGACTATGGGATCACATTCATGGAAACTCCCATTCTTGCAGACAACAGCAGTGCCAACTCAATCATCAACAATCCAGTGAAGCACTCCAAAACCAAACACATTGACATAAGGTATCATTTTATTAGAGATTGTACAGAAAAGCATTTAATCAAACTATTCAAAGTTCACACTGATCATCAATTGGCAGATCTGTTTACAAAAGCCTTTGATGAGGCTAGATTTTTCTACCTCATCACAGCCATTGGGATGATGAACTTTGAATAAGACTTTTCCCAATTTTAATAAAAGAGAGGCATGTACTCAAGAGCTCGTCTCTTGATACAAAAAGAAAAAGAAAATGAAAATCTTTAGTGTTAATCAGACGACATTTCAGTTCATAGTCAGTAACTGCTGATAAAGCTATGGATAATTAACACAAATTTCAAAAATCATGTGTTTTGGATTTCCGGTTCAAGTTCAGGTTCAACCTGAGAAGACCAATTTAGAAATTCACCGGGTGAACTTCAACCGGAAAAATGCTTTAAGAATGATGTGGAAAATTATTTTGAAAACAATTCTTTCAGGCAGAAAATTTGTCCGTTTGATGTTCAGACGAAAGAATTTTTGTTTTAAAATAAAGGAGAAAATGGGTTCCGCTTGAACTTCCGGGTCAACAAAGTCAAAGTCTCATTTAATTACCCGGAAGGCACAATTTTCTAAGCGGATATACATTTATTTACCCATTAAGTTTTTAATTGTTTTAAATCCGAGGCTTCAGTAAATTAACTTTTGGATAAGGACATGCCCTAACCAGTTGTACCGTATAACCCATAAAGCACCTGTCTCATCAGTCACTGAACCGTCGATTTTTAACCTCTCTGCTCCACGTCAGCACCGAAAAAGGTAAAAAGCCCTAATTTACCGTCTGTTTCCCCATTTCTCTCAACCCCACTCAGAAATTACTCTCGAATTTCTCTCAAACCCTCTCCGATAAACTTCCGATTAACCGTCAACATTCTCAAAATTTGTCTCAACAATGGCTCCCAAAGCGAAGGAGAGTGGCAAGAAGCCAATCGGTGATTCCAAGTTCCCCGTAGAGCATAACCTGGTGGCATACCTAGAACCACCAAGCAAAACTGATGTCTACAACGGCATGATTGACTTCATCAAAAGGTCTCATCTTCATCACGCGCTCACTGTTGAAGCCGAAATTTTCGAAGAAGTGATGGAAGACTTTTGGGTTCATGCTAGGGTTACCGAAGGCGAAAACGGTAGTGAGAAAATTGTGTCAACTGTTCAAGGGAAAGATGTGGAGATAGATGATGCAAAAGTGAGAAATTGGTTGAAGTTAAGGGATGAAGGTGGATACGAAGAGGTTGGCCACAACAAATATCTCCGCTTGTTCAGAGATATTGGATATGGTGGTTCCCTGACAAGCAAAACCATCAAGAAAGGGCAATTACCATACAAATGGAGATTCTTGGCACATACAATACTGGTGTGCTTGTCTCCAAAGAAAGGCGGATTTGACGACCTTGCAAGCGAACAAGCCTCTGCCTTCTATGCTGTGGTAAAAGGTGAAAATTTTAATTTTTCAAAACTCATTTTTCAGGCCCTAAAATCAAATGTCCAACCTGAATATGTTTACGTATATCCCAGATTCGTAACTTACATTCTCAAAGAAGAGTACCCCCAAATAGTTTGGCTTGGTACAATTTTGCATCAAAAACTTCTGAATGAGAAAACTTTTTCCAATCTTGCTTTAAACAAGTCTGCATTTCTTGGAAGGGACACTGACTATCCCTTACCAACTCCAAGGCAGTTTCCTGATGAACCTGCTACTACAGAGGTTCAACCGGAAACTGTAGCAGCAACTGAGCTCCAAGCTCAAGATGACAAAGTTGTAATCCCAACAGCATCTGATCCCACATCTGTCCTAGCTTCCTCTTCTCTCAAAGTCTTTCAATCCAAAAAGAGGAAAGCTTCCACAAACACTACCACTGCCACCTCCTCATCCACCTCACCTCTTTTCATATTCAAAAGACAGAGAAATGTGGTGACTAGGTCTCCTCCACCTAGTACCACCAACCAATCCGAAGCTTCTAACCCCGCCTAAGGCAAAAAGCCTAAGCGGAAACTGGTAAAATTGGGATTCTCTCTTAGGGATGAACCTTCAGTTGAGGGGGAGTCATTAGAAGCAGATGTACCATCCCCATCTGAACATTTTTCACCCCTACAACCCCTGTCACATAGGAGTGACAGTGCTCCCAATCTTGGCTTAAATGAAGGTGTTATTAACTCACTTGCCTCATTACATGAGAACATCTTGATAAGCCAGGACCCTGTAGCACTGCAACCCCACTCCTCACCAGAGGTGAATCTCAGGAGTCGTGAAGAGATTCATGCAAAAAGGGCTGTTGTTGATACACGAAATGGCAATGAGCTGGATCGAACGAAGACACAAAGTTTTGGTTTAGGTCTGTCGGCCGAACTCCGGCCGAACCTTGGCTGAGCCTTGGCCGAACCTGGGGTTCGGACAAGCTATGGAGTTCGGACGTCCGCAGGTCTATAAATATGTTTGTGTTTTTGTAATTTGTAAGTTTCTGAGAGAGTTTGAGCGAACTTCTCTGTAACTCTGATTCTCTATCAATAAGAGATTGAGTTTTATTTACGTTTTGTGTGTTGATTCTCACTTGATTACGTTTTGTATTCGATCAATTCGTCCAAACCGATCCGTATCCAGTCTCTTTCAAGTGGTATCAGAGCACTTCTGGTGCTGTTTGGTTCGAATTGTTGCGAAACGTTGAATCAAAGTTCGTTTTCGTGTTGCTCTCTGGAATTTTACGTGAAAAACACTATGTTTTGCGTCAAAATTCGTTATTTCTGAGTGCTAGTGTTCATTTGAGTGTTAGAGTTCAGTTCTGAGTGTTTTCTGTTGAGATTCAAAAAAATTTCCGAATTTACGTTCGGCCGAACTCCAAGTTCGGTAAAACCGCTCCGAATTCCAAGTTCGGAGTGAAGTTCGGTCAGTTTTCTGATTCGGTGAGAGTTCGGAGTCCTATCGGTGAGAGTTCGGAGGTTTGTCTGTCTCGGAGGGAGTTCGGACTAGGATCGGAGATTGATCGGAGTTTCTGGGTTCGGTGTTACGTTTGTTGAGAGTTCGGACTTTTGTCTTTCGGTTCGGTGAAGGTTCGGAGCTAGTTCGGAGGGTGTGTAGAGTTCGGAGCTAGTTCGGAGCAGAATTCAAATTTATCAATCATGTCGGACTATAACGCGTTTGCTGCTATTCAAACGCAGATGCAAACTTTACTCAATTACGACAATGAAATTGGAACAACGCAGAAAGTTCCAAAATTGCTTAAATTTGAAGACTATGCAAACTGGAAGAAACGATTTGAGGCATATATCGGAACAACAGATCCAGATCTATGGATCGCTATGTGTATCCTGTTGGCCTTAATAATGTTCCCATTATGCAACGAAATTTGGATCTTACACAGAAAGCTGATTTTGTTCGTGAACAGAAAGCGTACGGTTTAATCACTCAAGCTTTGCCAAAGGAATTATTACACCAATTCAAGAGTTGCAAACACTCTCATGAGTTATGGACAACTCTGAAAGAGAGGTGTGAGGGCAATGAACAGTATAAGAAAAGCAAGCAGAAGGTGCTTAACAAAGAATTCGACAACTTCAAACATTTTGATGGCGAGGGCGTTCCTGAGCTAATTTCGAGATATTGTCATTTATTGTCTGAAATGGATAATGTCCAAATTAAGAAAGATGACGAAGAGCTGAAGGAAAAATTGTTGGAAGGTTTGCCATCGAAATGGGAGTCATATGTTTTGATGATCATGAATGACAAAGACTACGCTGATTTGACTTTTGTGAAGCTTTTGGGTAAACTGCAAGCTCGTGATTTAGAAATGAAGAATGTTAACACTACTCCAGCAGCAGTTCAGAATCCAGATGTCTATTATGGGTCAAATGCAGCAACTATTTCTGGGAAGTCAGCTAAGATAACCAGTTCTGCACCTGCTACAACATTTGTGGCTGAAAATTTACCGGGATATGTTTCAAGTTCGGGAACTGGTTCAGGATCACAAAGTGCTGATTACAATTATAGTCCTGGAATTAGTGGTACGTTAATCCCAGCAAGTAATCTGGTGAACACGGGAAAGATGGCTATGTCGGTATCTACCACTGAAGATTACATGGCTCTTGTTTCTGCATTAGTGTCATCATATTATGGGTTGATAACTGGAAATGTCAGTAATGCTGAGTTGACTGAAGAAGACTATGATCAGGTGGATCCTGATGATTTGGAGTTGATGGACATAAACTGGCAGTTTGCTATGTTGGCAAGACGAGTGAAAAGATTTTTGAAGAAAACCGGAAGAAAGGATTTGAATTCTGGTGGCAGGATTGGATTTGATAAATCCAAAGTCAGATGCTACAATTGTTCCAACTTTGGTCATTTTGCTCGTGAATGTCAGCAGCCAAAGAAACAAGAATATCAGAAATTTACTCCAAAATCAAATGTTTCTGGATCTAACACTTCATCGAGTTCAAGGAGTACTTCTAGTTCCAAATCTGAATCCACAAAAGCTCTTGTTTCTCAAGTTGACAAAACATATAATTGGGGAAATCAGTTTGCTGATTCTTCTGCTTTAATTGTTACTCATGTGCAGGATGAAGAAACGATGACTGAATCCACTGACAATGAAGAAGAAGTGCATGATGAGAAGATTGAGGAAACTTTTGATGGAATGAATGTTGGCAATGAAGTCTTGAACTCAAGGAGTGATCATAAGTCTGTGAATGAAGACAAATTTGCATTTATGGCTAATGTGTCTGAAAAGATCGAATCTGATGCAATTCTTTTGTTAGAAAAGCAAATTAAACTTCTGACTGATGAGAAAGAGGCATTAATTCGAGAATGCAATGCAGCGAAAGCCGAAGCAGTTGATGCAGCGAACGATTTTGAAAATCTTTATCAGAAGAGTCTTCCGCTGAAAGAGAGATATGAAAAAGCACAACAAAATGCTCTTGAGATTGCTGATAAGATGCTGGCATTGAAGAGGGATATGCAGAAAATTACTGATGAAAATTCAAGTCTGAAACAGGAAATCGGTTCATTGAAAAGGAGCAGTCTTACTGAAACTGTTGCTCTGATGGCCGATTCTTCAAAGGTAATTTCATGTCCTTTGATGTGTAAATCGTGTGATGACTTTGCTACTGCTAAGTCTGTACTCTTAGATGAGAAGACAAAGTTAAATGATCTTCTGGCAGTAGCAAAAGCCGATAAAAACATTTACAAAGAAAGATGGGAGGGGACAACCCAGGAATTACTGTCAGTACATGAGCAATTGCGTTTGCAAAAATTTGATTTTTCGAATCAGTCTGAATTGCTCGTGTCTGTTCAGAAGGATTTGGCTGCTAGTAACAAACTAGTCGCTGATTTGAAAATCGAGGTTTTTGAGTTAAAACAAAAATTGGATTCTGTTCAAATGTCATCTTCTTTCACAAATTTTTTGTATAAAACTGATAAAGAAGATGTTTCTGGCAAGCTTAGTCAAGTCCCATCTCCGGTGAATATCACACTGGGTCCTTCCTCTGAGGAGAAGGTAGATGTTTTTAATCAAGTTGAACAAAACAATTTTGATAAAGTTTCAACTGAAAAATCCATTTTGGATTCAACAGTTGATGAGCTTTTTTATGACGTTTCTGATCTTGACAAAGTCGATGACTTAGTGTCGGAGACTGATGTTGAAAGTTCGGTACATACTCAGTCTAATGTTGGTAAGCCAGATCATAAAAATTTAATTTCCAAACATGATTTTCCAACAATTAAATCTGAGCTTTCCAAACTGAGTACATACGAACAAAAGCATATTGCTCGGAGCAAATCTGTTGCAGGTAAGAAGTCTAAGTACGGTGGAGTCGGATTTGAGTCCTCGGCTAAATCTAAAACTGTTGAAAAAAGTTTTTCTCCGAAAATTTTGAAACCGACAAATGCTAAGGCTCGCAATCCTACTTTGGATACCGACTGTGACAAGGATGAACCATGGGTAACATATCGGTTAAAGGGTTCCAATAGAGTTTATAGTGACAAAGATTTTCCGTTAGATATGGTGAACCCAAATTTAATCGATCAAATTTTCTCATGTAAATATGATCCATCATATGATCCCAAAGTGAGAAATGTGCCCATTAGGAAGGGAAATAGCAGTGGTGCTAATGTAATGGACACATTTCAATCTGAATCTGAGTCTGGGTTGGTGAATAGAGTGAAAAACAAGAAAACATCAAAACCAACTGTTCAAACACCACCACCGAAAGCTTTTTATGATAAAAAAACAATCGAATTTCAGAAAACCCAGTCCATTTGTTAAAAGGTCTCAATTCTATAATGATGAAGGGTTTTATGATGAGTTTGGTTGTGGACCAAATCAATCTGGTTTTAGAAGAAGTTCAAAATGGGTTGATTTTGAAGGTCAGAGTAAATATGACTCAAGGTTTGGTGGGTATAGGAACAGATCTCAGAATTTTAGAGATCATCGTTTTTGTGATGAGTTTTCAGGGAATGTGTCTGGATATGATTCAGGACGTAACGATGAATTTGGACATCGTTATGCTACAAAGAAGGGTGTTAAACCCAAATTCCAAAACCGGGTTGTTGAGTCCGAGGTGGATGACGATGCGAGTGAAAAAGTCATAATTGATAAACGAAAGTGTTTTAAATGCAAAACTCGCGGTCATACATATCGGACTTGCCCGTTGAAGAAACCCAAATCCACTAAATCTGACACAGAAAAGTCTGACGACATGTCTGAAGGTTATCAAACTGATACTAAGAAAAAGGTCAGATTTGTGGATGAGCAAGGCAGAATTCATTCTAATGTAAAATCATCAGATTTTCATAAAAATGAAAAGAAATCGGAAAAAGAATTTTCTAAGACAAAATCGATTTTGAAAAATTCTGCTTCAAGCTCCAAGGGTTTTGTAACTGATGGACAAAAACCTAAGTCCATGGCAGGTAAAGATTTTGTTGAAGATGACGGTCGACCCAAAGCTTCAGGCTTGGGTACGTCCCGAAACTAATCTCTTGTCTTAATTTATGCAGGGATCTTCACGACAACTGATGAATAACATCTGGGTTGTTGATAGCGGAGCATCTCGGCACATGACCGGAGACATTTCTTTGTTGCATGATGTTAAACACTTCGATGGAGGTAAAGTAACGTTTGCTGGAAACAAAGGAGGTCAGGTAACCGGTATTGGTAAACTTTCGAATGGTGCTGTCACATTTGACAAAGTTGAATATGTGCAAGAGTTAGAATATAATCTTCTAAGCGTCTCCCAAATTTGTGATAAGCAGTTCACAACGGCTTTCACAGGGAGTGAATGCTTAATTCTGAAGCCTGAATTCAAGATTCCTGATGAGTTTGTGATAATGCGGGCACCAAGATTCTCAAATTTGTACATGCTCGACATGAATTCAGCAAAAGCAACGGTCGCATGTCAATCTTTCTTGTCAAAGGCATCCGAAAGAGATTCCATTCTGTGGCATCGTCGCATGGGTCACATCCATTACAGAAAGATGAACGAACTAGTGCGGAGGGGTCTTGTTGAAGGGGTTCCGAAGCAACAGTTTGTGTTTAATGATGTGTGTGTGAGCTGCAAGAAGGGTAAACAAAAAAGAAAATCACATCCATTGAAGAAACATCATTCAATTGATGTCCCATTGGAGTTACTTCATATGGATTTGTTTGGTCCTGTAAATCGTGAAAGTATCTTGGGAAATTGGTATTGTCTGGTGGTTACGGATGAATATTCAAGATATTCGTGGGTTGATTTTCTGGTCTCCAAGGATGAAACGTCAAGAATTCTTCTCAATTTGATTACCACACTTGAATCATTATATAAATTGAAGGTGAGGAGAATTCGGAGTGACAATGGCACGGAGTTTAAGAATGTAGCCGTGAGGACGTTTTGTATGGAAAAAGGAATTGTGCATGAATTCAGCACACCATACACACCTCAGCAGAATGGCGTGGCAGAAAGAAAGAATCGCACAATTAATGAAACGGCGCGGACTATGTTGGCTGATGCTCAATTACATGTTCCTTTTTGGACAGAAGCTGTCAACACTGCGTGTTATGTGCTGAATCGAGTGCTTATTGTGAAGCGTCTTGGTAAGACATGCTATGAGCTTCTGAAGAAACGTAAGCCGAATCTCAATTATTTGGAGCCGTTTGGGTGTCCTTGTACCGTGTTGGCTGCTGCAGGAAAGTTTAATGACAAAGTCTTTGAAGGACTGTTTTTTGGTTATTCAAATCAGAAGAAACGTGTTTTCAATAAGCAGACTGGAACGGTGGGAGAATATCTGCATGTCGATTTCCAATCATATACGTTACCACCCAGAGGAGTTGGACCGGACTGGTTATTTGATTACAAAACTTTGTTTGAAAATCTTGAATCGATACCAGAAGTATCTGATGAACAACTTATAAGACTTTTCATTGAATTGCAAGATGATACACCGGTTCTAAACATTCAAACTCTGCCAACTCCGATAGTGCCTGTCGCTGATGAGTATTTGACCGAGACATCAAATGATACGACTATTGCTGCTGCTGAGATGTCTTCTGAAGATGATAGTGAATTTCATGAAGTCGTGTCACATCAGGTGGAAATTCCTGTTCAGCAACCTGATCCACAAGTTGAATCTACTTCTAATGAAGCTGATGTTAATGCAACTGAGAATATGGTGGTTGAGGAAGATCATGTTCCTGATTGGCCTGAAACGGTGGTTGTTCCTATTAATCAAACACTCCGGATAAATACCATTCATCCACAAGATAATATCATTGGTGATTTAAATGAAGGAGTTCGTACAAGACATCAAATTGAGAGTAGTGCTTTGCTTTCAATCTTGGAATCTGGAGTTCAGGAAGAAGCATTTCATTCATGCTTTATCTCACAAACTGAGCCGAAGAACGTTCATGAAGCATTGTTAGACGGTTCGTGGATTGAAGCAATGCAAGAAGAATTATTACAGTTCAAGAAGTTGGGTGTGTGGCATCTGGAAGATTTACCTGAAGGTAGTAAAGAACCGTGTGGAACACAGTGGGTTTACAAGTGTAAACGGGATGATCGCGGAGTCATTGTCAAAAATAAGGCCCGTTTGGTTGTTCAAGGTTTTTCGCAAGAGGAAGGGATAGATTTCAACGAAGTGTATGCACCTATTGCCAGAATTGAAGCTATCAGAATATTTTTGGCGTTTGCTGCACATCGTGGGTTTAAAGTTTTTCAAATGGATGTCAAGAGTGCATTTTTGTACGGAAAAGTTAAAGAAGAGGTGTATGTCAAACAACCTCCGGGATTCTTCGATCCTAATTATCCGGAGAAGGTTTATAAGTTAGACAAAGCTTTATACGGTCTCCATCAGGCTCCTCGAGCTTGGTATGAGACATTGTCTACTTATTTACTTGACAACGGGTTTAAGCGTGGGTTGGTTGATCCTACTCTTTTCTGTCGAAAAACGGGGGAGGATTTGCTGGTGGTACAGATCTACGTTGATGATATTATTTTTGGATGTTCAAATGAACAACTTTCGAGAGATTTCGAGAAGTTGATTCAAACAAAGTTTGAGATGAGTTCGATGGGAGAAATGTCGTTCTTCCTAGGTCTGCAAGTTCAACAATCGGATCATGGTATCATCATACATCAGACGAAGTATGTGAGAGATGTCCTGACTCGGTTCAAGGTGGAAGATGTTCGCATTCCGGGAACTCCGATTCAGTTGTCACATGGCTTATGTCCTGATGAAGACGGTGATAAAGTTGATGTCACGCGTTACAGGGCGATAATAGGTTCATTGATGTATTTAACAGCGAGTCGACCTGACATAATGTTTGCTGTTTGTTTGTGTTCCAGGTATCAGGCAGCTCCTCGGGTTTCGCATATGAATGTCAGTTTTGCGGATTCTAGCTTATTTGAAGGGTAATTCAGATCTCGGGATCTGGTATCCTCATGATGATAAGTTCGACCTGTCGGCGTATACAGATTCGGACTACGGCGGTTGTAAGATTAATTTTAAGTCAACAACGGCTGGATGTCAGTTTCTTGGCGATAGGTTGGTGTCTTGGCAGTGTAAGAAGCAGACTTCTGTTGCCACATCCACGGCTGAAGCTGAATATATAGCGGCTGCTAGTTGCTGCTCACAGGTTCTATGGATCCAACAGCAGATGCAGGATTACGGTTTGAAGTTTCTTACTACACCAATTTACATAGATAATTCGGCTGCGATTTGCATAACCAAAAACCCCGTTCATCACTCTAAAACAAAACACATTGAAATCCGTTATCATTTTATCCGAGATTGCTTTGAAAAACACTTGATTGATTTGCAAAAGATTCACACTGATTTTCAAAAAGCGGATCTTTTCACAAAAGCTTTTGATAAAACCCGTTTCCGTTATTTTTTGCAAATCAACGGCATTCAAAAGTTACCAATTTGAGTAACTTTCGGTTGATCATTTTCCCTTTTTCTTGTGTTTGTTTCTTTCCTTGTTATAGAAAATCCAAAAATAGAGTTTTGTATTGTAGGAGGGAAACATCAGAAAAGATTAAAAAAAATGGAAAAATGCAAAAAGCATAAAAAAATTTGAAAAATAAAAATTGAGAAATTGATCCGACCAAGCGAGAAATGATAATACATCGGCATGTGTTATCAACCACGGTTAAAGTAAAATTAAAGGCTGTAGGTTCTTGTTTGGTTAGTTAAATGCGTAAGGGTAAATCTGATATATGCTAGTATGATATAAACATAAAAAATGATGCTTGATTAATAGTGAGACACATCATGATGATTACTGTGTGATCTTGGCATCAAATAAAATGAAAAAGCAAAAACAGAATAAGAGATGTTCTGGTGTACGCATGTTTTCATTTTGCAAAGATTTAAACTTGTTTGATTTTTTTTATTTTGTCAAACGATCGGCCTTTCTCTGCGTATCGAAAGATCGACCTGATTGGTGTTCGTTTGACGTTCTGCTTTATTTTCTTTGGTGTTTCGTATAACTCATCGGACTTTGTCTGCGTGTGTGGGAGCACCGACCTGATTGTTGTTGGGTTATACAATTTTTGCTTTATTTTCTATTTTTTTTTTATTTTCCTAAACAATCGGACTTTCTCTGCGTGCCTACCAGCCGACCTGATTGTTGTTTGTTTAGGATTCTACGTTATTTTTGCATGAAACACCATGAACGATAAATCTCTGTGAAAATTAAATTCTGTGAAAAATACAAAAACATTAAGAATAAGCCAGATTACCGGTATTTCTGACTGTGTGGGTTTTCACATTATCAATGCTTGCTAAATATATCTTAACATATCAGAAAGCTATAAAAATTGATCTACCCAAGCTGAAAAAATTGAAAAATTGTATTTGCTGCCAACTAGACTTGCATGCTGATTAAAAATGAAATTGAAGTGTGTCTGATACATATTGACCGATATGATCTCGCGTCTGGATCTTTCTCACAAAAATACTTAAGTTATATCAGTTCTAGTTATTTCATTTCATTTCTGTTTGTTTTGTTTCTTTGATTATCAGAAAAATCCAAAAAGATTTTAGGTGTGTTTAGCATAATTTTGAAAAATTCAAAAAGATTTTTGGTGTGTTTGAGAATTTACAAATATAAAAAAGATTTTGATTTTGCTTTATTTTCGATCAACCGTTCGTGAAAAATTACAAATTATGCTGGAAACAACCAAATGGACTTGATTCCAGAAATTTCATCAGAAAATTGAACGAAGTTTGAGATTTATTGATAAATTTGAAATCTTTTGAGGTTCAATTTGAAAAATTCATCAAAATCAGGGGTAATTTTTGAAATTTGTGCAAATCTTCAAACTTGAAGTTCGGATGACCGAACGTGAAGTTCGGACGACCGAACGTGAACATCGGACGACCGAATGTGAGGATCGAAGGTCCGAATTCCACAATCGGACAAGTTTTGGGATGGCCGATGGGGAGGTTCGGAGCTACTGTTCGGCCGAACTCGACGTTCGGAGGTCCGAACGTGGCTGGCTATAAATACACCAAACGTGAGGTTCGGAGGTCATTGTTACTGTATTACTCCGAACGCACACCGAACCTCTGCCTAATTTTTCAACTTTCGTTTCAGTGTGATTTTGGCGATTTTGCGATTTTTTCTAGGTATATCTTGAATTTCCGAGTGAATTGGTAGTCTTAGATTGGATTTTCACCCTTGTTTTGTGAGGTTTTTGACTGAAAAACTCGTTCGGACCTATAACAGTTCTAGATCTGAAAATAGGTTAATAAAATTGTGATTTTATCAATTAAAATTGACTCCTATGTGTTACTTGTCATATTTCGACTATGTGTGTGGTTTGAAAATGTCTGATTTGGTCGATTTCATCGATTTTGGGATTCAAAATTGTCGGAGTTCTTCAGGCTCCGAACTCGGGGTTCGGAGGCTCCGAATTTGGGATTCGGAGGAGGCTCGGACAGAGTTCGGCGGGACTCAAAATTTTGTTCAAATGTTGTTCGTTTACGCAAACAACAATGATTTGACAAAATCGATGATAATATTTGTTAATCACATTGAATTTAATGAATGTTTTCTTTTATGTGTTTTTCAGATATGGCCAACGATTTAAAGATCGGTGATAAACATAACATTTGTGCACACATCGGGGTCACAAGAGGCAAACTTGATAAATTTGGAGGACCTGGAATATTCGATTTTCTGAGACGATCAAGAATATATCATGCTATTACTCAACAGTGTGATGTATACAGAGACATTATTCTAGAATTCTGGAGTACGGCTCATACAATTTCTGATCCACCAATCAGAATTGCTGCTACAGTACAAGGCCGACCGGTTCAGATCACAGAAGCTGATATTCGCAGGGTGTTGCAGTTAGAGTCTGATTCACCAAATGCCAGAATTGAGTTTTCTTCATGAAGACAACGTGGCTTTCTGGAAGCGTATTTGGTATACTGACGATCCAAGCAAGGAGTGGGTGTACAAATCGTCGCTGAGTGTCCCGTACAAGTATCTGGCGCATGTATTATTGGTTTGTTTAGGACACAGAATTTCAGGGCATGATGAAGTTCAGCAAATTATTCTGTCCTTGATGAATGCATTGGTGTTGAATAGACCGTACAATGTGTCTGGGATGATTTTTCACTATATGAGAGACAATCTGACACAACGTCAGAAGAAGGCTTCAATATATCCCAGATTTATTCAATTGGTGCTGAATGATTTATATCCAGATTTGACAAAGAATGCAGCACACAGAATGGAATTAAAGCATATGACGGAGGCAAGTGTTGGGGCTTTGGCGTCTTACCAAAAGAAGGCACCAGAGTTTCAGCCTAAATTGAAAAGATTGATTGGCCATCTAGCCAATGTCAATTATGTAGCACCAGTTTTGGGTGCACCTCGTCATGATGATGGAAGAGATTCAGAGGAACTCGATTATAGTTGGATCGAAGAGCAAAATCAAATACCTCAGCAAGGAAGGGTGTTAGTGCATAATATGTGTGTCGTGTGTATATCAGTTAGTTTCGTTAGTTGATTGAGTTAGAATAGTTAAATCAAAGTTAGAGGGTAGTTTGTGTAGTTTGCTAATTTTTGAGGGACTATGATGTGAGATATGTTATCTCATAAATATGAGATAGATATGTGCAGGAAAATAAACAAACAAAAGCCAACGAAGTAAACCCTCCGAACTGCAACCGAAGGGACGCCGAACCTCAAGTTCGGCTCTCACAAATTGGATCCATATATATCTGTGTTTTGGAGTTCGGACTTGAATAAGCCTCCATAACCGTTTTCTCAGAGATTCAATTTTAGAGGAGGAGTTTTCGTTTTCGTTTCTTTGAGCGTTATGAGTCTAGAATCATGTTTAGATGCTGTAAACGAGTCCAAATCATGTAAACATTGATTGATTTGAGCTATAAACCGAGTTTATTTACCTTGTTAGTGTTCTTCGTTCCGGGTAACCTTTCGGTTCGATTTCGGTGTACAAATCACTAGATCCGAAGCTTTTCGAGTTTTCAATTGGTATCAGAGCAAATCCAGGCCGTGATTCTACACATTTCGGATTGAAATCGGTGTTAAAATTGCTCAATTTTGTCGAGTTTGACTTTTCGTAGTCAAACTGTTTGAGTTTTGACTTAGAAATTAGGATGAATGCTGTTGTTTTGGTGCTATTGATCGATGCCAGTAGTTTCTAATGATCAATACGAAGCTATTTCAAGTTATATCATCGAATTTGGTGTAGATTTGATCGGATTCAAAGTTTCTCAGTACGTATGTTCTTCATATTTCGAGTTATTGTGTTCATCAATGCTAAATCTCTGTGTTCTCCATATCTTACATCGAAAGTGATATCAATATGTTCGGAATTGAAGCACGAATCCGTTGGTGAAATTAGATTTTAGTTTCGTTACAGATTGAGATCGAATTTTGAGTTTTGTTCATCGTTTTTTTTCTTCAAAATTTTCGCAGCCTTATTTCTGTTTGTTCATCATCCTAATGCAATCAAAACCTATTAACAATGGTGCTAGATTTGTTCGTCTCATCCATACGAATCTGATGCAACTTACAGTTTAATTTTTCATCAAGATTTGATTGAGATATCATGGATTAAAGAATGAGGATGATGAAGATACAAAGTTGAATGAAGGCAACTGTGAATGCGTCGACTGAATTGGGAAGAAAGCCTAATTCGACTATTTTGTCTCTTTTGTCATATTTTCACGTTTACCCCTACTAGTTTTACATAATACTAAAAAAAAACACAAGTTTTTCTTTTAGAAAGGTAATAATAATAACTCTACTAAGCATTCATTTTTTTTTTCTAAAATAACACAATTTTTTCTTCCTTTAAAAAAAAAAACACAAGTTTTTGTGTTCGTTGAATTGTTTCGTGAACGCATAATATTTTTGCGTTTGTCGAATCGGTTAACAAACATAAACTTGATCGTGTTTGTTTGTTTTTTTTTATCTTGTTATCTTTCTGTTGCTTATTCATTTTCCTATAATAAAAAAAAACAACAAAACAAAAACTATAAACCTTTTATCTTTCAAAGTTTGTTTTCTTAAAAAATAAACAAAAACTTCCCTTTCAAAATTTTTTTTTTGGGATTTCAATTCGGTGATTTCACAAAATTCAAAGTTCAAGTTACAAGGTTCAGATTGTCATTTTTCTGGTGGAATCACAATGAGTAAAGTTCAAGCGAGTTTGGTGGTTCCAAAATTATTAAAATGTGAAGATTATCAAGAATGGAGAAAAGATTTTGAGATTTTTATCAACGCTAACTTTGATGAATTTTGGAAGGCGATTGATAAAAGATATTCATATCCGACTGATTGGCATGGTGTTCCTAAATTCCAAAGAGATCTTTCATTCGAGGAAAGGGAATGTTATGAAAGAGAATTAAAAGCTTATGATATTCTCACAATAGCATTGTCAAAAGAATTACTGTTTCAATTCAAAACATGCAAGAATTCTAAAGTGTTTTGGGATGCTCTTGCACAGAAATATGCTGAATTGAATGCATCTGTAAAGGAGGTTGATAGTGAAGAATATACTTCTTTTGCAAATTGTGAAATGTTTGATAAAGGTTGTTTTGCAGTTATGGAAGAAGTTCAAAAAGATGGGTCTTCACAATGTGAAGCTACTGAGAATGAATTAAAGCTTCAGCATGAGAATGCCGAGTTAATTGCAAAAAGTTTCAAAGCTGACTGAAACAAATGATGATTTGATGAAGGATGTTGAAAAATGGAAGAAAGAAGCAGGTGATATGACAGCAGCTTTTGATGATTTGTTTGCAAAATCAAAGATCAAACTTGAAGGTCTAGAAAAGGATGTTGCTGATCTTAGTGCTAAAGAATTAAGTCATCAAGAGGATAACACAAGGCTGTTAGATGCTAAAGCTGAATTGCTCCGTGAAAACAAGCTTTTGAAGCAGAATGTTGAGATTTATAAACATAAATGGGAAAAGGTTGTTCAAGAAACATATGATGCTCATGATCAGTTGAGGAGAGAAAAGTTTACTCTGAACAGAACAACAGAAGAACTTATTGCAACACAAAAAGAGTTGGCTGAAGCGCAAAAGAAAATTGCAGACATGAAGATTGAGGTTCGTGATTTCAAAAGACAGTTGCATAATCTCAATAATTCATCGTCTTTCACAAATTTTTTATGCAAAAAGGAGAATTTTCAACAGATTTTTGGTGATGTTATTCTGAAAAATGTTCCACCTCCTGTGGTTATTGAAAATTCTATCAATACTTTGGAAGCAACAGAAGAAGTTCATGATTATTCAAAGTTTGCTGATACAAAATCCGGTGACAAGACGAAGTTGAAATTTCAGAAGAATAAGGATGAAGAAAAGTTTGATTCAAGAAAAGCACCAAAGTTTGACTCAAGGTCTACATTTCTCGATAAGGAAAAAGTGTTTGAAGGCAATCCAGGACATGTTAAAGTTCAAAAATTTTCAGAAATTATGATTGATGAATCTTTGCTTTCGAATAAAGACGACTTGAATGCCATCAAAGATGAGTTTTCTCGACTTGCTTCACAAGGTCATGAGAAACCTAAGTCTGTACCAGATAAATCTAAAAAGAATGGTGGTCTGGGATATGAAAGCAAAGATGAGAACGTGAATGTTGGAAGTAATTTCCAAGATATGGTTGAGATAGAAGAAATTATGGAGGATGTCAAGATTCACAAAGAAAAGGAGATTCCAATTGAGAATCATATCATGTGTGAACCTGATGCTGATTTTCTGTCAACGAATTCTAAGTTAGAGAGTCTAAAGAGTGATTCTTCTCAACATTCTACAATGTCAACAGAATCCATGTCATCTCCTAAGTCGGTTGATAGGAGAGCTTGCTTTTACTGCAACAAGACGGGACATGTGATTCGTGATTGTGCTACTCGAAAAAGGTTTTCACGTGGTTCATATCGATCGTCATCATCTGGTTCAATGATTCTTAATGAGGTACCTATTAGACAAAATCAGAAAAACCAACGAAAGCCAGCTCATCAGAAGCCGGTTGTTGGTAGAACCTCAAATTATGATGATTGGTCACCACAGTTTTCAAAACCAACACATTTTTCAAAAAGAAAACAATTTTTCAATAATGATTTTAAAATGCCTTATTCAAATGAGTTTTCATATTATGGGCATCGACAACATCACTCAAAACCTGAGAAAATGTTGGTCGAAGAGTTGTTGAATATGGTTTTCAACAAGTCAAAGTTTTTAAATGGTTCTGATTCGCATCGGGCGAAATCGTCTAAACCATTTCGTTCTTGGAAACAGAAAATGGCAACCTCGGCGGGAAACGATTTTGTTGAGGATACGGGACGACCCAAGCCGGTTTGGGTTCCCGTATTTAACTAAAAATTGTTTGAGGTTGTGTGCAGGTACTTCAAGAAGACCTATTAGTGATTGCAAAGTTGCTGATAGTGGAGTATTTTGCTTAAGTTAGCGCTTCACAGAGTTGATATTTCACAAACATTTTTGAGAAAAATGATTTTTCAAAATCTAAAAGTCCGAGGTATCCGTGTTGGTCGATCAATTTTATTTTGTTTTACTTTCTTTCATATCTTTAGGGGGAGAAATTTTAGAAAATTCAAAAATAGAGTTTGTTGAATTTTAGGGGAAGAATATTTGAAAAACACAAAAATAGTGTGATGTTTGTTTCCTAAAAAAAACAAAAAAATAAATAAAAAAATGAAAAATATTAAAAAGAGAAATTGATCCAACCGTATGAGAAATGATGGTACATCAGCATACGTTATCTGCCATGAATAAAGTAGAAAGAAAGGCTATAGGTACTTGCTTGACTTGACTGAATGTGCTAAGTAGTCTGATATATGCGAGTATGATATAAAGATAACGCTTGCTTGATAATTGTGGTTACAAATCATGATGGGTACTGTGCATATCTGGCAAAATAAAATAAGAAAGTATCAAAAACAGAATAAAGAGATGTTCTGGTGTACGCTTGCTTTATTTTGAAAGATTTCAACTTGTTTGATTTTCTTTATTTTGTCAAACGATCGGACTTTCTCTGCGTATCGAAAGATCGACCTGATTGTTGTTCGTTTGACATTCTGCTTTATTTTCTTTGGTGTTTCGTATAACTCATCGGACTTTCTTTGCGTGTGCGGGAGCACCGACCTGATTGTTGTTGGGTTATACAACTTCTGCTTTATTTTCTATTTCTTATTTTCCTAAACAATCGGACTTTCTCTGCGTGCCTACCGGCCGACCTGATTGTTGTTTGTTTAGGGTTCTGCTTTCTTTTCGCAAGAAACACCATGAACTTGATATCTCTATGGCATTTGATTCTGTATAAGCAAGTTTACAATATCAGTATGAGAAATCTGCTGCGAGTAACTTGGCTTGAATAAAAGAAAAATACAAAAATATGAAATAAGCAGTTTGCCAGTATTCCTGATTGTGTGGGTACCATGTTATCAATGCTCGATAAATACACTTAATTTCATATCAGAAAGCTATAGACAATGATCTGCTTTAGCTGAAATAAACCAAATGGTTGTATTCTCAGTCAGCTTGGCTTGCATGCTTAGTATTTTGAAATTGTAGTGTGTACGATGCGTTATGTCTGATATGATCTCATGTTGTGATCTTTCTCACCAAAAACAAAAATAGAGTTTAATTCTATATTGCATTTATGTTTCAGTTTATAAAAAATCAAAAAGATTTTCAGTGTGTTTTGATATAAACTTTGTAAAATCCAAAAAGATTTTCTTTCTTCTTTGTTTTTTGATCTGATCGACACGAGATACAACAAATTTTAAAACTAAATGTCTTGGTTTCTCCAAAGGAGAAGTTTTGTTTCTAAGATTAAAGTTATGATTGGAAAAGAAAAGCTGCACTTTTGTCTTCTGAAGATTGCAGGTTAATATCATCAAAGTCTTTCAGATAAAGATCTCAGAATGGATTTCATGCATGGTTGCAAAGTTGTCAAAGAGTTTATCACTTTCAGAAATGGTTCAGTTGACTTAGTCGTGTTCCTGCCATGCCTACCCTACATCAACTAACAACAGATTCAAAGAGTTTGAAGATCTGATACAGCACACGTCAAGGGGGAGTTTGTTAGTGCAAAATATGTGTGTCGTGTGTATATCAGTTAGTTTCGTTAGTTGATTGAGTTAGAATAGTTAAATCAAAGTTAGAGGGTAGTTTGTGTAGTTTGCTAATACTTGAGGGACTATGATGTGAGATATGTTATCTCATAAATATGAGATAGATATGTGCAGGAAAATAAACAAACAAAAGCCAACGAAGTAAACCCTCCGAACTGCAACCGAAGGGACGCCGAACCTCAAGTTCGGCTCTCACAAATTGGATCCATATATATCTGTGTTTTGGAGTTCGGACTTGAATAAGCCTCCATAACCGTTTTCTCAGAGATTCAATTTTAGAGGAGGAGTTTTCGTTTTCGTTTCTTTGAGCGTTATGAGTCTAGAATCATGTTTAGATGCTGTAAACGAGTCCAAATCATGTAAACATTGATTGATTTGAGCTATAAACCGAGTTTATTTACCTTGTTAGTG
Source organism: Deinandra increscens subsp. villosa (assembly GCA_039602395.1). NCBI lineage: Eukaryota > Viridiplantae > Streptophyta > Magnoliopsida > Asterales > Asteraceae > Deinandra > Deinandra increscens. Next base: position 43,081,796 of record JBCNJP010000025.1, read on the forward strand.
TTCTTCGTTCCGGGTAACCTTTCGGTTCGATTTCGGTGTACAAATCACTAGATCCGAAGCTTTTCGAGTTTTCAAAGGGTGAAAAGGCCTAGAGGCAGATACCAATTGTTCAAGAACAAGTAAATCAAGATCCACGACCGGAACCTGTTTCCCAACCGCCAATGTCTGAACCGGTGGTCTCAGCACATGCTACTGTGACTGAGACACCAGCGGTTAATACCCTAGTTGATGAATCTGAGTCTGATGATGATTTTATGGATACTGGGGCTGACTCTGAGGATTTGTCGGAACCTAATGATCCGTTTGTCCGTGTTCTGATTAACTCTAAGTATGTGAAGCTGCTGAAGGGAAGTGATGAGCATATTGCTTACAGAGTCAGTCAGAAGAAAAGCATCGACCGTTATCAGAATCGAGTATATGATGTGATGGCTTCTGAATCCGATGAAGATTACAATCCTGAAACCGAGGGGATTTCCGGTAAAGGTAAACAGCAAGTGGCTGGTTCATCTGTTACTCCATCCAAAGGGAGGAAGAAATCAGTAGTTGGAGGCAGATTGAAGAAGAGAAAGGGTGTAGGTGTGCAGCAGTTTGTCTTGCAACCTCGTACCAGTGTTTCTACATCTACTGCAGCTGCTTTAACAGTTCAGACTTCAGTGTTTGATACTCAAGCTGAATTTCTGCGAAATTTGATGAATGCTAGTCAATCGACAACTACTGGCACAGCACCTTCAGCAAGTGCTGGTGTGCAGTTTGTTAGTCAGCCTATGGGATCTTCAACACCGATTTTCACAACTGCAACTGCATCTACTCAGTCTACACCAGATGTAAATTTCAATTTTGAAGAAGGTTCGGTTTCATTCTCTCAGGCGAGTATCTTACAAAGCGCATTATCTGATCAATAATCACAGATTGATGCCTTAAAGGCAAAAACTGAAGCTCAAGAGAAGATGATTACAGTGCTGCGTTTTGATAATGAAGATTTGAATCAGAGAGTTGTATCTCTGCAACATCGGGATGATATTAAAGATCAGGAGATTTTAAGATTGAAGCAAGTTAGTCAGAACCAGTCAAAAATGCTTCTTGAGATGAATGAGCAATTAAAGTTCTTAATGGAGAAATTTAAAGCTCAGGGGGAGTTAGGAGACGGTTCGGGGTGTAATGAAGACCGAATGCGTTTCTTGAACGATGATCCTGACCAAGATGACCAAGGGAATGTTGGTGGCGGTCCAGGCCCATCTGGTACTATGGGTTCGGGTGCTGGTGCATCATCATCCCAGGGGGAGAAGGATTCAAGAGAAGCAGTGCCAATCTTGGTGATTCCATCTAGTCAAGCAGCAAAAAGTCTGAATGAATTTGCTGAAATGCTACAGACGCTTGAAGAGGGGGAATTTGTTGGTGAGTTGACGGTGGAGGAATTAAAGCGAGTGTTTGAATTAAATGAAGAAGAGCTTAGAAAGACAGCTGAGAAAGAACCAGAGAAATACAACGAACCAGAACCAGAGTCTGATGAAGACATTGATGGTATATTTGAAGAAGAAGTTGAAGTGGAGGATATTACAGAGGAAGAGTATCCAGATCTGTACTCCAACTTCAATAACAACCAAGCTGGTGATGAGTTTGAAGTGTTTCCTAAAGAGAAAGATGCTGAAGCTGAAGAGGTTTTGAAAAAGAAAGAAGCTGAGAAACCTGAAGACCCGGTGGTTAAAGAGGCACAGGTTCAGAAACAGAAGCAGACATTTAAAGAATTTATGAAAGCGTTTCATGCAAACTATGTTTCTCCTCCGAAACCAGTTAAGCAAAGATCTTCTTTCAAGTTTAAGGGTCGGGTGTCGGGAGAAATTATCAGCTGGATGTATGCTTCAAGTTTAGGGTGCTATGGAATTAAACGTGAAAACGGGATCCAGTACTTCAAGCGAGCCAAGGATTTCAGTAGTCTACCAGTTTGGGATGTTCGTGAACTGACGAGGAAACCTTTTTGTTGTTATGGCAATGATGCGTTAGGTATGCATTTTAAGAAGGTTCTCGAGAAAGAATGTCGAGAAGGATTTCAGTTTCTGGATCCGCAAAGACCAAAACGACGTCGATCAACAACAAGAGTTCATGCATTGACTGGTAAGAAGCTGATAATTCTGGTTTTTCCGAAGAAGCCTGGTGTTATGAAAAAGATACAACTGATGAAGATGCAACAAGACTTTATCAAAGATCTGAGGTGGTGGTATTATAATGAAAAGACGGGTGAAGCAGTTATTATTTTGAAGGAAGAGAATCGGGTTGTGAAGATCTATGATCCAATGTGGCTGATCAACTTGTCGAAGGCTGATATTGATGAGTTGTATCACAATCCTATCCTGTATCATCCTGATTTTATGGATCAAGCGCTGAAGTTCCAGAGGGTGATAAGGGTTTGCTTTGCGTTCAACATTTTTGCTGGAAACAACCATGATTTGGTTTGGAAAGGTGATGAGGCTACTACAGATGCTCGAGGCTGATGAAGAACGGTCCAGCTGTTGCCAAGGGGGGAGTTTGTTGATACACGAAATGGCAATGAGCTGGATCGAACGAAGACACAAAGTTTTGGTTTAGGTCTGTCGGCCGAACTTCGGCCGAACCTTGGCCGAGCCTTGGCCGAACCTGGGGTTCGGACAAGCTATGGAGTTCGGACGTCCGTAGGTCTATAAATATGTTTGTGTTTTTGTAATTTGTAAGTTTCTGAGAGAGTTTGAGCGAACTTGTCTGTGAGTTGTCTCTGTGTAATTCTCTGTAACTCTGATTCTCTATCAATAAGAGATTGAGTTTTATTTATGTTTTGTGTGTTGATTCTCACTTGATTACGTTTTGTATTCGATCAATTCGTCCAAACCGATCCGTATCCAGTCTCTTTCAGCTGTTGCTGCCCAAGGATCCCTACTGGATCTTGGTGTTAGTAGTAACATCAATAAGACCCAATTTGCGGCAATCTTCTCTGAATCAGCACCTGGAAGTCCTTTATTGGAACCAAGGGCTGCTGAAACAGATGAGGAGAATCCCTGGTGCCAAGAAGCCATAGGTACCAATGCTGATCAATCTCGGATTGATAGTTTGGTTTTGTCCAAGGATACTGGCAAAAAGCCAGTTGAGGACAGTTATACACTACCAGAATTGATGAAGTTGTACCTTTCTCTGCAAGCACAGGTTGAAACTCTCAACACAACTGTTGCCAAATTGGTTCAAGTTGATCCTATTCAAACTGAAGCAGGTCCTTCAAGCCCTATCAGAGATGCTGATGAAGTTATTGCAACTGATGAAGCTGATGCTGTCAAATTGGGGGAGAAGCTACCCTCAAGACCTGTTATCACAGAAATTAAAGAAGTTCAAAGGATACCAGCTGAAGTCAGAGCCACAGCTTGCCAAAGAATTGGTGTGAATCCCTTCTCAGTTGAAGAAAGTTGGGTGAACATGAGATGCAGTCAACTGATTGCCATTTCTCCTTTTGAGGACCCCAATCTCACTGAACTTGTTCATTCGTCCATGCTGATTGCTGGTGCTCTCCCTGAGCACATCAATTTGATCACGACACTCCTCAAGGATGTCATTTTTCTGACTGAAAGAGCCAGTGATCAAGTGGCAGGGAATATTGCCTCCACCAGCAAGGTAGCAAATGATATTGAAGAAAGCACTGCACCTGTTGCAGTTGCTACAATGACTGAAGGGGAGGATGAAAATTTGTTAGGAGAAGGAGAAGGAACTGAAGTGTTGGAAATAATCGACAAAGAACCTGAAGTCACCAAACCTCAGGTGGTGACTGAAGGGCAAATTCATGTTCAACCGGAAGTTCAACCGGTAGTTCAACCGGAAGAACACAGGAGTGAAGGAGCAGAAGATATGGCCGAAACTTTGATAGCCTTAAGGAGCTCAGAACCAGTTCAAGCGGAAACACCTGTTCAAACTGATACTCCAAAAACCATTCAACAGGTGGTTCAGACTCCTGAAGCTGAGGCTATAGTGAAAATGGTGGAAAATGCCAAAAGGATAGCAGAGGATGAAAGGCTAGCAAAAGAACTTCAGGAGGAATATGATCTGTATCTGCAAGATGGGGTGTTTGAAAACTTGCTTGAAGAGGCCAAGACTAGGTCTTTCAACTAGACACTGAAGGATTATAATTTGGATGCAGTGTCTGATGCTGATAGGCAGAGGTTAATCTCCATTGCTTCTCAATTGCCTACCAAGCTGGTAAAGAATGATGAGAATTACCTACTGCTGAAAAAAAGTACAAAGGGCACTTGTGGTTAGAAACTTGAAGAAAGAGGAAGAGGTAGCTCAGATGCAAGTTAAGGGACTTTGCAGCTTGATTGATGAAATATCTTATGAACGGAAAGGAGAAATTGCTACTGTCAATCCTAATTTGGTGATGCCTTCACCTTCAGAGTTGATCTCAGGTACAACAACTGCTAATGTTAAACCTGAATTTATTGAATTTGCAGATGTACCACCTCCACCTTCATTTATTTACAACCTAGACCCAATGCCTACAACAGTTCCATCTACTTTACAGTCACTTGCCATCATACCCTACAAACCACCCTCCATCTCCAAGAAAGTAGCCACCAAGCTTGCCAATCCAAAGTACAGAACAGACAACTTTACACCCATCATTCCCTTCAAGAAGAAGCCTTCACCTACCATGAACTTTTCTGATATTTTCCCACCTACTCCTCCTTCTAGCCCCACACCAGAAGCTATTCAACCACCAACACAAACCTCCCTACCTCCTCTTACCATCAATGAACCCTCCACCACCATCACCAAACCTACTGAAGCCCAAGCTGGCCCTTCTTCATCTGACAAAAGCAAGAGACCTGTTGTGCCAGAATCTACAGTTGATTCTGATGAAGAAAGATTGGTCAGAAAAAGGAAACTGATGCATGCCATGAACAAAAGAAATCAAAGGCAAAAGAGAAAAGCCCCACCCAGTAAAAGACAAATTGTGGGTTGGACAGTGGATGAAGCCACATTTGATTTCACCTTTACAATGGCAAGTGGCATAACTCAAGTGGTAAACGTTCACAAGGCCACTTCACAACTTACTTTGCTGCAGATGACAGACATCATTCTAAAACTTAGAGAAATTTTGAATCCTTCAAGAGCTGAGCACATGTTAAGGCTTGTTATTGAGCCAACTGTGCTGGAGTGTGGAATGCTCTACAAAAGTAGTTTAGATGGTGACTCAGCTGAAGAAGAAGATGAAGTGCCTACCAGTGAAATAAAGTTTATCATTTGGGAAGAGGAGGAGAAGCTCTTTTATGTTCATAGAGCTGATGGCACCTTCACAATTCATGAGTCCATTTTTGTTCAAGAAGAATGGAGCGAAATGGACTGGTATTCAATTAAACATGTGAAGGTGACCAAAACAAACACCAAAGAGCTGTCTCAGAACCTGGATGCCAGCATCAGAACCACGGACAAGTAGGATAAGGAATAGAAGATTTTTGGGTACAAGTCAATTTTTGAAGATAAACATTTGAATTTGATAGCATCAGCTTAGGGGGAGATTGTAAGGAATATTGCGCTTGGAAGATTTCCGACTGAATGCCAATTTTACTATGTTCCGGCTGAAGTTGAAGTTGAAGCGGAATTCTCACTTCAAGCAGAACTAGCAATTCAAGCGGAAAGAAGCAGTTTTGTCTTTTAGCAAATATTCCGGGTGAACTCGATTATCCACCAGATAATGAGTTCAACCGGACTTTTCCTGAGATGTCTTTTCAGCAAGTCCAATCCTGCAAAATCTTCTCGTATGCTTCTATATCTGATTCAAGCCGCTCTCCTAAAGTAGTATGTTGCTGCTAACACGCAAGATATTCCAATTGCCGATGTTTATTCTTTTGGTAGTTTGTATTTGACTTTTTAGTTTACGGTCTAGATTAGATCGCATGAGATCAATGGCTGTCATTGATCTCATCAGCACTATATATAGCATAGCTAGCTCTTAGTTTACACAGTTGTCATCTCTGTTGTTATCAGTTCTTGAACAAATTGTAATAGTGTAGCTTCGAGTTAATGCAAATATTGCCGAGTATTTGATACTCTGTTGTTACTATATTTTTGCAAATCAAGCTTTTACATTATACACAAGAACTCAATATTGCTCATGTAAAGTGAAATATAACTTTAATTCCGCAGGGTTATATTTGCAAGTAAAGGGCTTTGTTTAAGTTTAACTCTAACTTTTAACGATCCTACAGTCTTCATCGGAATAATCCACAGGGGCTTTTACTATGTCAACACTAGGTACAGTGGTCGATTTTGTTTTAGGAATAGTAGGACCAAAAATAAAAGACTTCCACATTCGATAGTCAGTTGATGAAGATACCCGACCATACGCAGTTTCCACGTATCAAAATCATCGGGGATGAAGGTTGGTGGTTTGTTCAAACTATCATTTCGAGAATCACCCATGGTTAAGGATGTTCGAGATGAAGGACAAATGATTTTAATATAGAACAGAGTAAGTAAGTACATCAGAGGTTTTAAAAGATTTTCTTTCAAAACAGCTCTGATATCACTTGTAGGATCGAATCTGGTTACAGAGTTAACCAATTAAAAAAAATACTTAAAGCTTAACCAGGCGAAAACAAGTTAAACTGATTGCTCTGTTTTAGTTAACAAGATGGAGATCGAATTTAAAGCAAGTAAAACACTGATATGAATAATACACGGTACTATATTATTACTTGATAATTCGAAAACATATATGAACGAACGACCGGTATTACAGAGTACAAGTAACTATATATAGTGCCTAAGAAATCAAGGAGAGATCTTGATTCTCTAACGATCATCTGGACTGTAGAACAAAGATACATGAACTAGAATAATATTAAACTAGTCTAGAAGATAAAATGACAGCTTCTGATAGGCTGAGAACAGAGCAGCTTGCGTCTCTGAGGAAAAGCAGACATGTCAGGACAAGTGGATAAGTCAAGTTGTCTGAGATAACTCGCCTTACCGAGGTAACTTGAGTTATCTCGGGAACTTCCACTGCCCGGGGTAAAACTGAGCTTCCGAGATAAAGTTGCCTCCCGAGGTAACTTGAGTTATCTCGGGCAGTTTGTTATTCCGAGATAACCAGTTACCTCGGGTCTTCTTAGCCTTTCGAGTTAACTTTAACTAGCTGAGATAATCACCATACTTAGAAAAAATAATTCCTTACATCGATTTTGTTATTTTTTTGTTTTCGTGTGTTTTGTGTGTTTTGCATTTTTGTGTTTTTCAGGCTTCGGACCTGCTTTTGGATATGCGAATTGAGCAAAATGAAGTGTTGTAAGGGTCGTTTTTATGAGGCTTTTACATTAGAATAATGGGCTAGATAGTTGATATTAAATGGGCTTGGGTTGGGCCGAATTTAGGGCTTGTATGTGGAGGTTGTGTGATTCTATAAATACAACCTCCTAGATTCCTAGAAGGAGTTGGCCATTTTGGAGAAGGAAGGGAATTCGTGAACGAGAGACGGTGTCTAGGAGATTTTTGAAAATCTCTATTGGTGTACCAGACGAGTTTGTGACAATTCGTGTGCATCAATTCCAGGCTTAAACGTTTTATTATTAATCGTGTTCATCCTTTGACGTTATTATTGTTTATCTTGAATCACTCGATTAACGGGATTCCGCAAGCTTAATCGATTATTGATATCGTGTTTGGACCGTGATTCGGGACTTACAATTGGTATTAGAGCCAAGAAACGTGTGTTTCGTGGCTCACACGATATCGATTCAAGATTATACTAACGATTATCGTGAGTTTTTTATGTGTTTTCAGGTTTTCGATTCTAAAGGTTGGTTTTCGATTCATGTTCTTGTGATTTTCGACTAACCAGTTGTGTTTGATCGAAGTTTTGATCATTGCTCACTTGAAATCGTGTTTTAGTTGTGGTTTTCGACCCTTGAATTGGGGGTTTTCGATCAGACTCAGTTGGTTTTCGATTCTGGAAAATTGGATTTCGATTTTGATGTAAATTTAGGAAAGTATCTTGATTGATTGATTTTCGAATTTTGACTTGGTGATTAAGTTTTCCATCAGAACACTCATTTTTGATTGAGGGTGAAGGATCTCGATCGAAAAGCTCAAATATGAAAGTTCAACTGATTGCGTGATTGAAGGATATTTGACTTGCAGCTCAAGTTTTCGTTCGTGTTCTGGTTTTCGATCATGAGATTGGGTATACGATCAACTAGTGGTTTTCTATCGAATTGGGGTTTCTAAGTGGTTGATTTCGATCAAGGTGTTGATTTTCGATCAGAGGTTTTCTGTCGGATTGAGGTTTTCGATTGATAGATAGGTTTTCGATTGGAAGTCTGATTTTCTATTGGTGTTGCATTTCGATTGGATTAGTGATTTTCGATCAAGAGTCTCGCTCGAGTTTGGTTTTCTATTGAGTTTCATTTTTCGTGTCTTGAAGGTTCTCGATCAAGGAGTTGGTTCTCAATTCGTTGTGGTTTTCTATCAGCAGTTCTCGATTGCATAGTTGGTTCTCGATCACAAAGTTGGTTTTCGATTGAAGAGTTGGTTCTCGATCAAGTTTCTCATGTGTAAAGAGGTATTCTATTGTAAAGTTGGTTTTCGATTGTGAAGGAGGTTTACTATCATAAAGGAGTTTACGATCACAAACGGGTTTACGATCGCAAACGGGTTTTCTATCGCAAACTGAGTTTTCTATCGGTCATAACTTGAGTTTCGGTTGGAGTTACGGGGCCCATTACCAGTCAAATCGAAGCTCTCAACGATCTACACGTTTTAGGTCCAACGAAATCTCCAAATTCTGTAGTTAAAGCCTCTGTTTTTGCATCAAAAGTTTTGTGGGTTTTGCGGGTTTTCGGGACTTGATGTTTTGGTGAATTTTATCTCGTTTTTGAGCTTGTGAACTGTCAACAAAGTGTTTTAATAATAAAAATGAGTTCAGATACATCTTCATCACAAGATTGTAATAATCCTGCATGTCCTCCTCGGTTGCTCTCTCCTAAAAACTTTAAAGATTAGAAATGCAGTTTAAGAAACCATCTAAAAGTTGTGGAGATCCGTGATGGACGGTCATTTCAAGCCGACACATTTTACAGGACCTCAAGCAGGTGCATATAAAACTTAGAATGAATTTTCTGATTATGACAGGGAAAAAATTAAAAAAAGATAAAGAGGCCTATGCAACTATCAACATGGCCTTATCTCCAGAAATTGCTCAAGAATTCAGAAAATACCAATCTGCTGAAGCTCTCTAAAATGCTTTGTGCAAAGCTTACGACAGAAATGAGGATGATGAAAAGATCAAGCAACGTGCAATTGTGGTTGAAGTTGATGAGACTAAAATGCCGATATGTTCTAATCCGACTTGTGCTCGTTTAGTTCTTGGTCTTAGATAGATTCAAAAAAAATTAGAAATATAATTACTTGACGCACAATGTGCCACCAGCTCATTTAAGGGTAGATTTTTTAAGAGCGAAGAGAAGGTGAAAGCCCAGAAAGAAGATATACAAAAATATCACGATCTTGCCACTGAAATGTGAAAATGCGTGAGCATCGGATCGTCTACTCGATCTAGCTAATCGGACATCGAAACGTAATTAACCGATTGTTTTATTGATCAAAACAAACAATTACAATCAATAAACACTCAGAAATACAACACAGCGAAACACCTTCAAAACACACACTTAGCAGAAATCTCACACGCTCAGAACTCACTATTACAATGTCCAAACTTCTATATATACCCAGCTGACCGAGCCTCGTCCGAACCTTAGGTTCGGCCAGTCCGAACTCCAGGTTCGGACCTGGTTCGGCCAAGCATACTTTGGCTTGAACTTGAACATTGCTTGATACTTCACACGACGCACATATCACGTATCAACAAACTCCCCTCGTCGTGTGCAGTATCTCTACTCTTCTACATCATCAAATCTATATCTTCAACCAAGCTCCCCCTCCAGTGTAGAATCTGTTCGTCCGATGAAATGAATCTTCGAACAAACTCCTCCTCAACTTAATCGTAGCTTGATCTTGAATACTTGACAATGTCTGGTGTATCTCTGGTCTTTCATCAACATCTTCAGAAGACTTGAAGTTGTGATATCTTGCACATAGCAACCTGCTCAAACATTTAAATAATCTTGGCGCAAAACGTCTCTTCGAGACTCCAAGATATGATTTTTGAAAATTGAATTTTGTATCACGTGTTGATCAGATCGAAAATAAAGCAGAAACAAAATCTTTTTGACTTTTAGAAAATATATATCAAAACAAACTTAAAATCTTTTTGAATTTTCAAAATTTATGCTAAAACACACCAAAAATCTTTTTGGGCTTATCTTGCATAACGCACTGAACTACACTTTAATTTCAATTAGTTGAAGCACACAAGTCATGCTGATTGCCGGTATAATTTGTCCATTTTAAACTCAGACAAAATCATACTCATAACATCTGGATATGTTAAAGTATTGATTAGATTTGCTTTGACCAGTGTATCCCACACTATCAGACATACTCAGACATTTTCTGTTTGACTTTCTTTTTTCTTTTGTGTGATGGTACTTGTGATATTTCACAAAGCATCATATTTTCATGATACAGTCAACTGTGTTCCATGCAAAAAGAAATAAGAACGTTAAATCGTCTACCTTAAGGTCGATCTTTCGATACGCAGATAAGGCCTCGGATTTAACAAAATAAGAAAATAAAACAAGTTGAAGTTGTATAACTCAACAACAATCAGGTCGGTACTCCCGTACACGCAGAGAAAGTCTGATGAGTTATACGAAACACCAAAGAAAATAAAGCAGAACGTCAAACGAACAACGATCAGGTCGATCTTTCGATATACAGAGAAAGTCCGGTCGTTTGACAAAATAAAGAAAATTAAACAAGTTTAAATCTTTGCAAAATGAACACATGTATACACAGTGACTTCTCATTCTGAATTTCACACTTATTTTTCTTTTTGTGTCATGAAATATGCATCAAGATGTTATCCACATGGTTAAGCATTAGTATTTAATGTATATCACATCTGAGTACTTTCTGATTTTGCCGAGTCTACCAAACACATCAAACAATGATCTTATGGCCCTTTCATCTACTCTATCCATGAGTCAGATACGTAAACCAATGTACCATCATTTCCCAATGATCAATTTCTCACTTTTTTTATTGTGCACATATTCACTTTCCTTCGTTATATATTTGGCATGTATTCACCTTCTTCCCATAACATGCTTTTTCTCAATTACCCCCCCTTACTTACGATTTTCCCCCTTAAAATGAAAACTCTATGTTTGGATTTTCATTTTACAAAAACAACAAGACTCTATGTTTGGCTTTTTGAGAAAAACTTGTAAGAAAAGAAAATTGATCAATCAACACAGATATGTTGCAGTTTTAGACTTTCAGAAAATTCGCAGATTTAGAAAAGTTGATCATGAAATTTAAATTATGCAGAATACTCCTCCATCGACAACTTTGCAATCATCAATAGATCTTCTAGAAGTACCTGCACACTGGTCAAACTTATTAGTTCACAAATGACCCGAAGCAGATCACATCTGGTCGACCAGTGTCCTGATTTTGCTTAGAAACCACCTTAGGTTTCCATTGTTGTTGTTTTGGTAAAACAGTTTGAGATGAACTTATCACAGGTGACTGTGATGATGAACCTACACTTTGAACCTTTAAGAACATTGGAACAAAACTTTTTTGTTTATGAAAGAATGTAGGTTCAACTTCATCAAAAATTCTGCCTTGTTCATCAAAGAACATTTGTTTGGCAGGTTTACCAAAAACTGGGTTCTTATAAAACCATGGTGGTGAAACAGCAGGTAGTGGATAATTCTTGGCCATATGCCCTGGTCGGCGGAAAATATAACAGATTCGTTTCGTTTTGTCCCACCTTTGATGTACCTGCGAAGAACACACATGAATATCTCGAACATGATCAGAATGAGAATCATATACCTGATGCTTGTGATCATGTACCCATTTGGATGTAGGACTTCGAGATTGAGAACTTTCAGAATAAATTTTAGCTTTCACAAATACTTCAGTAATCTTCTGAGCATCAACACAATGAAGTGGAAATTCTTTGTCAGAAAATAATTGATCCGAACCCTTGAGTTTGTAGAACCGCCCGGGTTGAACTTTGTCAGCTTGAAAAACTTCCTTCTTCACTTGCTTCATCCTTAATTTCTTCAAATCTTGAGATGATGATGTTGGAATCTTCTCAGCTTTGTCTTTCATCCCATGAAAACCCAATCCCACATGCTTTCCAGAAATCTTCTCCTCAGGTGTAAAATGTCCATTCTTCGCTAAACGAGAAAATTCAGCTTTCACTTCAGTCACATTCTTCTGATCATAAAAGATCTTTTCATCAAATCCAGATTGTGACTTAAGCTTGTCACTTGAAGTAGCCGACTTCTCATTATCAGCAGAAGAGGAACCAGATACAAATTTTGGAGCAGAAGAAACTTCAGATTTTTTTTCCTTCTTTTTCTTATTCATCCTGTTCTTCTTTTTCGTCACAACTGTCTCATCCTCAATAGTAGATGATGAAACCTTTGTATAATCAAATTCGTCAACTTGTTCCTTCACTTCTTTGAAAGCTTCCTTGATCTGAGCAGGAGGTGAAGCTGTTTTATCAAACATCTTTTCAAAATTCTCATCCTTAGTAAGAAAACTTGTAAACACTTGAGAATTAGAGACATTGTTCAGCAAGCGATTTGCATCGATGAATTGAATTTTGAGATCATAAATTTTCTGTTGAGCATCAGCTAACTCCTTCTCAGTAGCAATTAAACGCTTTGCAACTTTATGAGTTTCATATTTTTGCATCCGAAGATTGTCAAGTCCTTCATGTAACTCCTTCTTCAATTTATCCTCGTTGCGTTTTTTAATTTCCAAATTGGCCTTTTGAACTTTATTAACACTAATCAATTCTCGCTTCTCATCCAACAATTTTTCCATGTCAACTTGATATGCTTCAATCTTAGCAGCAGATTCTTCAGCATTCTGTGTAAGCAAATCAAGTTTAATTTTGGATTTATCAAACAGATTCGTGAAATCAGAAGCAGTATCCTCCGCTTCATCCTTCCATTTCTTGACTTCTTTCATCAACTCATCCCTTTCTTCACAGATCGTAGCTTTTGCAGCTTCAACATCCCTTTATCTTGTTTAGAAATTTCTAAAACTTCATTCAGCAATTTGATTTCTTTAAGCAGACATTCATTCTTCACACCCAATTCCTTCTCATTTTCCTTAGAAATACCCAACGCCGAACTAATCATATTTAAGTCACCAGTAACTCTTTTGACTTCTTCAATCAAAAATACTTTTTCTTTCATCAGGGCTTCAATTTTAGACTCAAATTTCTCACTCTCAGCAGCACCATAGGAACTCGAATCAGAATAATAATCATCTTGCTCATGTGTGACAATTAATGCTGATGTATCATATCCAAAATGTTGACCCCAATCATAAACACCATCATGTTGAGCTGTCAATGCTGTTGTTTTGCTTGTGTTACTAGTAGGTGGTTGAGTAAAACCAGGCTTGGGTGATTGAGTAAAACTAGGCTTACTTGCATGTGTCTGTTGACAGTCTTTGGCAAAATGTCCAAGCTGCGAACATTTATAACATTTTAACTTTGATTTGTCAAAACCCAATTTATCACCTGAAATATTTCTTCCATGTTTCTTGAAGAACCTCTTCGATCTTTGACATAACATAGCATATTGCCAAGATATATCAAATTCAATTAATTGATCATCATCAAGTGCATCAAGATCATCGCTGGTTAACTTTGCATCAGCAACATTCTTGATAATCAAACCAAAAGATAATGAAATCAATGCAGAAATCATTTTAGCACAATCATCTGTTGATTCAGCAGAAAAAGCATTCTGACTTGAAAATTTTGGAACTGTAAAGCTACAACCCCGTGAAGACTTGTTATCAGAATTATCAGAAATTCCAGTCAAGAAAGTTGTACTTGGTGCAGAACTCAGGCTTGGATTAGCTTTAGCATTCATGCTTGTAGTATTCTCACCATGGTACAACTCATGATTTTGTAATGTAGCAGTAGCCTTGTTTGAAGTCATCATCTCCATTTCTCTAGCATGAAGCTTTTCGGTTAAATCATGAAATGATAATGCAGGATAATCTTTGTCATGAGTAAGCAACAAAACATAATTTTCCCACTTTTCTGGTAATGCTTTCATTAATTTCTCTTTCAATTCCTCCTCGGTCTTTTCAATGTTCACCACCTTCATTTCACTAATCAGATATGAAAATCTAGATACAAGTGCAGGAATAGTTTCTTTATCATAATGTTGAAAATTCTCAAATTCTTTGTTCAGCACTTTTCTTCTACTCTTCTTGCATTGATCATTGCCTTCGCATCTAGCAGACAATGCATCCCACAATTGTTTTGACTTTTTGCAAGTACTAAATTGATGCAACAACTCAGTGGGCAGAGCCATTGTTAGATAACCATAGGCTTTTTCTTCAAGCTCATAGAGTTTTCTTTCATCACCATCAAAATCTTGAATTCTTTTAAAATCTCCATCTGCTTGTGTATGCATGTAAAGTTTGCGAATCGGAATCCATAAATCCACATTATTTGTGCTGATGTAAGCTAAAAACGTTGTTTCCAATTGTGATAATCTTCCAACTTCAACAATTTAGGAACTTTCTGACTTGTTCCGATTTCATTATCAAAATTCAACATGGTTTGCATCGCACTTTGCATCGCAGCAAATGCTTAAAATTCCGACATCGTTTGAAAACTTTTAGATTCTGCCGGCCGAACTTGCTCCGAACCTATCACTGACCTCCGAACTCCGTCCGAACCTAAATCCAACGTCCGAACTCTTTCTGAACTAGCTCGGAATCAAAATCAACTGTTCGAACTTCGACCGAACCTAAGTAGCTCCGATCTCGCACCGATCGACCTCCGAACCTCGACCGAACTAGACCAAAACTCCAAACTCTCACCGAAGATGGACCGAACGTCGACCGAACTTGAAGTTCGGAGCGGTTACACCGAACTTGAACAGTGAACTCCGAACCTCGAATTCATTTTTCAAAAACACGCGAAAATGGACTGATTTTGACGAAACTCGTTACTGAGGATCAGAAAAACCAATAAGAAGTGATTTAGAAGCAATTTAGACACCAAAAACCTGATAGAATTGATGAAAGACACGAAAATACACTCGAGAATCACAAAAAACGCTTCAAAAATCCAAAATAGCAACCACAGATCAGTAGAGTGAACCAGAAAGCTCTGATACCACTTGAAAATACGTGAGCATCGGATCGTCTACTCGATCTAGCTAATCGGACATCGAAACGTAATTAACTGATTGTTTTATTGATCAAAACGAACAATTACAATCAATAAACACTCAGAAACACAACACAGAGAAACACCTTCAAAACACACACTTAGTAGAAATGTCACACGCTTAGAACTCACTATTACAATGTCCAAACTTCTATATATACCCAGCTGACCGAGCCTCGTCCGAACCTCAGGTTCGGCCAGTCCGAACTCCAGGTTCGGACGTGGTTCGGCCAAGCATAGTTTGGCTTGAACTTGAACATTGCTTGATACTTCACACGACGCATATATCAGGTATCAACAAAATGTCTATCTTATATGATCGGTCCAAGATAGAAGTATCTGAGTTGAAACAGCAGCTGGATGATTTGCAACACAAATATGATGAACTACTGGTTAAGTATGATACCCAGTAACTCAGAATTAAACTTATGTTGGATGCTGGTAAATCATTATCTTGTGCCATTGTGTCAGGACAGGTTGGAAAAGATAAATCAAGGCAGGGAACTGAAAAATCTAAGGATCTAAATAGCATTATTCCTCCACCAGTTTCCAGAGATATAGTTGGACTTTTACTTGATGATGATCAAGTTGATAGATCTGGATCTGAATATAAAGAAGCTGCTCCTCCAGCTGATAGCATCTTGGTTGGGACGACGCCAATGACTTAGGAGGAATTGGATATGGAGGCAACTATGACTTATGGCCAAAAGTCAACAAAAGATTCCACTAAAGCTGAAAGTGATGAAAGGGGTGCAGCTGAAGTGACCATTGAGGATGTATCCAAAGATGATGTAGAGTGCCAAAATTATAACAGTCATCATAACTCTAATTCTGAAGGTGCAGGTTCAGGTTTAAAGGGGGTTAATGATGGGAAACAAGAAAAGGTGAAAGCTCCTGTTGCTGAGATGTATTTGAAGCAGTATCTAAAAATAGATACTATGTATTTCAAAGTTGTTGATGAAGTGAAGCGAGAGAAGGTGGTGATGACAACAAGGCCTGAGTGGAAGATATTTATGACTTCCGGGTCAATGTTCGATCAAGAGTAGGGTTATGGATATGAGCTGCCCTCTTTTGCCTCCAAATTCAAAGGCTTAGGATCATCTAATGATGCAGCTACAAGTGGAATTAAAGTTGAGAGGCCCAAGATCGTCATCAATCCACCACGAGTGATGCCTGCAGCTAGGGTTAAAGATGAAAAGCTCAAGGGAGTGGCTATATCTCCTATATCTTCATGTGGTTTTTGTAGTTCCAAGTGGAGAAATGGTGCTTCCTCATCAAACAATACAAGGAGCACAAGATCAGAAAAGGCTCATTCTACACAAGCTTCTAGGAATCGGGCGAGAGTCAACACTAGATCTGCTTACGTCCTAACGATGCAGACACAACGCCGTGCTACTCCCCATCAACCCAAGAATTCCAATGGTTATACGTCTGTCTTCTACCCAAAGAAGCAGACTTGCTTTAATTGTGGCAATCCTCATATTACCCGAAATTGTCTCCATCGCCCCTATGAGCCCTACTATCCGCAGAGTCAAAGGGTTTCATCTCAGGACTCTGTTAAGTCTAAGCCAATGAAGGTGCAACCATCTAAGGCATTAAAGACTGTCACTCCTAAGGTTAAACCCTCTGATCAACATTGGGGTGTTGCCAAAGATCAGAAAATGCTTTCAAAACAAAAATACAGCTTTCCAAATTATAAAAATTTTCAAAAACAGGTGAAGAAACCAATTTCAAAACAACAAATGTTTGGAAAACCTAAAGTTACCTCGCCCAAGGTAACTAAAACTGTTTTGAGAAATGAACCAAAACTGAAGAAGGTTGAAATACCTAAAGTCACAACTTCAAAAGTGACTAAAACAAATGTTAAATCACCTAGAACTTGGAAACCAAAGACCAAGGCAGCTCCATCCACAGTTCCTGATTTCTCAAAGGACATGTGTTTAAAAGAATTCTTATTTATTGACTCCTCGGGAGTACCCAGAACCACAATGGCCTGGGTACCATTGGCTAACTGATCTCTCACTGTGTGCAGGAACAGTCAAGGAGGACTATCACTAACATTTTCTTTGTTTTCTGATAAGTGATTGTTCGAGGCACTAGATAGGAAACATCGCCCCACTTCATGGCGTGCAATATTGTACAACAGAGGGTATGTTTCCTTGAGAGGTAAAATGATTAAATTGGCAAAAGGTACTATAAACTTGGTTGTTTGAGTTTTGAAACAATGAGGTATGCATTCCACAAAACCCAAGTCTCGAAATTTTTCAGCTAAATACTTTGAAGGTTAGCTTGGCCAGATGTCTTTTATTTTATGGGTTTTGTTTTAGTTGTGTGTCTGTGTGTTTATTTAAAAAAATGAAAAATAAAAAAATAAAAAAAATTATTAAAAAAATTATTAAAAAATGAAAAAAGAGAGTGATTAAAAATCAAAAAGTAGGGGAAGAATAAGAGACCCCTAAAAAGTTATGGTTTTTAATTTTTAATGTGTTTTGTGTTTGTTTTGAGAAGGTGGGAAGTGAAATAAACCTCCGTCTTGAGAATGACTGACACGCGTAAGGCAGATGTGAAAGACACGATCCATGGTGATGTGTTGATAGGCTTAGCTCTTAAATCTGAAAAGGTATGCGTTACACACTTAAAGATAACGTATGGCAGTTTGTTGGGTAATAGCAATTAGGTTAATTTCATTTCTATTTGACTGCATGTTCAAGTTCCAAATACACACGCTTGCCACCAAGAGTGTGAAATTGAGCTCAAAAAGTCGGTGTCCCCTCTGCTTTGCCTGAGCAATGACCTGGGGATGCTTTGCATGTATCTAAGGCTCTCTTCTACTTTGCTTGAGCAATGACCTGGAGTTGTTAATACATACGTGCTTCTAGATCACCTTAAATAATATATATAAAAAATGTATGTATACACCCAAAATATGCCAAAGAGCACATCAAAAGAGACCCTCAAGCATCCAAATCCCTCAGCCTTGTCACTAATGCGTACTAGGTGTCATAGTCAGGTTACAGCCTGATTGAAACACCACTGGGAGATTAGTTGACTTTATATATTATACCCAAAAATCTTTGTGATCTATTCTTTCTCTTCTCAACCTAGTCTCGAGCTCAGTTCCAAACTTCTGGTTCAAGTTGTGAAAATATGTGGTAGGGAATTTATATGCTTGATAGTGTGCAATAAAATGTACCTAGATTTTGTTGAAGCTCACTATCTGTTCATAATTAATGCACAATAAAACATAATAAAAGTGACAAACAGCTAAGAAAAGGGTTTGAGTTTAAAGTGGACCAGTATATTGGCAATCACCTGGACGTGTTCAAGTAACAGAAGCTTAAAAGAGTTCCTCGATCAGACTCATACGGTTTGATCCCTTAGAAACCTTCTCATGTTTGAATTGGTTCATATTTGTTTAATTTTTATTTGTTCTTGTGTGTGTCTTTAAGTTTTCTTTTTGTCCTGACCAGGTTAATTTGAGAAGTTTAAATGATTTTGTGTGGGTTTTGTGCATGACTGTATGCCCCCCCCCCCCCCCCAGAATGTACCCAATTTTTTGGGGGAGGAGGGAATAGGGAGATAAACATTATCTCACTAGAAGTCATTATCTCAGGGGGAGATAATATGCATTATCCCAGGGGGAGAAGAGATAATATGTATTATCTCAGGGGAAGTTAAAAGAGGTCTTGGGTTAAGAGAAAGTTTTATAGAAAACCCGTAATCATGAATAGGGTTTATGGTTAAAATAATGTAATTCACCTACTAACCCAGAGACCAGTCATCATATGTCTGGTGGTTTGTATTTTTTAGTATGTCAGTCATCATATCGCTCTGATACCAATTGTAAGTCCCGAATCACGGTCCAAACACGATATCAATACTCGATTAAGCGTGCGGAATCCGGTTAATCGAGTGATTCAAGATAAACAATAAAAACGTTAAAGGATGAACACGATTAATAATAAAACGTTTAAACCTGGAATTGATGCACACGAATTGTCACAAACTCGTCTGGTACACCAATAGAGATTTTCGAAAATCTCCTAGACACCCTATCTCGTTCACGAATTCCCTTCCTCCTCCAGAATGGCCAACCCCTTCTAGGAATCTAGGAGGTTGTATTTATAGAATCACACAACCTCCACATACAATCCCTAAATTCGGCTCAACCCAAGCCCATTTAATATCAACTATCTAGCTCATTATTTTAATGTATAAGCCTATAAAACCGACCCTTACAATCTTTGACCCCAGCTGCAAGCATCACTCGTGGTGGCTTGATGACGATCTTGGGCCTCTCAACTTTAATTCCACTTGTAGATGCATCACTGGATGATCCTAAGCCTTTGTATTTGGAGGCAAAAGAGGGCAGCTCATATCCATAACCCTACTCTTGATCGAACATTGACCCGGGAGTTATAAATATCTTCCACTCAGGCCTTGTTGTCATCACCACCTTCTCTCGCTTCACTTCATCAACAACTTTGAAATACACGGTATCTATTTTTAGATACTGCTTCAAATTCATCTCAGCAACAGGAGCTTTCACCTTTTCTTGTTTCCCATCATTAACCCCCTTTAAACCTGAACCTGCACCGTCAGAATTGGAGTTATGACGAATGTTATAATTTTGGCACTCAGCATCATCTTTGGATACATCCTCAATGGTCACATCAGCTGCACCCCTTTCATCACTTTCGGCTTTAGTGGAATCTTTTGTTGACTTTTGGCCATAAGTCATAGTTGCCTCCATATCCAATTCCTCCTAAGTCATTGGCGTCGTCCCAACCAAGATGCTATCAGCTGGAGGAGCAGCTTTTTTATATTCAGATCCAGATCTATCAACTTGATCATCATCAAGTAAAAGTCCAACTATATCTATGGAAACTGGTGGAGGAATAATGCTATTTTATTTTCAGTTCCCTGCCTAGATTTATCTTTTCCAACCTGTCCTGACACAATGGCACAAGATAATGATTTACCAGCATCCAACATACGTTTATTTCTGAGTTGATGGGTATCATACTTAACCAGCAGTTCATCATATTTGTGTTGCAAATCATCCTGCTGCTGTTTCAACTCAGATACTTCTATCTTGGAGCGATCATATAAGATAGACTTTTAGTGACAAGATCGTGATATTTTTGTATATCTTCTTTCTGGGCTTTCACCTTCGCTTCGCTCTTAAAAAATCTACCCTTAAATGAGCTAGTTGCACATTATGTGTCAAATAATCCTATTTCCAAATGTTTTCGAATCTGTCTAAGACCAAGAATTAAACGAGCACAAGTCGGTTTAGAACATATCGGCGTTTCAGTCTCATCAACTTCAACCACAATTGCACGTTGCTTGATCTTTTCATCATCCTCATTTTTGTCATAAGCTTTGCACAAAGCATTCCAGAGAACTTCAAAAGATTGGCATTTTCTGAATTCTTGAGCAATTTCTGGAGATAAGGCCATGTTAATAGTTGCATAGGGCTCTTTATCTTTTTTAATTCTTTCTTTGTCATCATCAGAAAATTCATTCTCAGTTTTATATGCACCTGCTTGAGGTCCTGTAAAATGTGTCGGCTTGAAAGGACCGTCCATCACGGATTTCCACAACTCCACACCTTTTAGATGGTTTCTCAAACTACATTTCCAATCTTTAAAGTTTTCAGGAGAAAGCAACCGAGGAGGACATGCAGGATTACGATAATCTTGTGATGAAGATGTATCTGAACTCATTCTTATTATTAAAACACTTTGTTGACAGTTCACAATCTCATAAACGAGATAAAATTCACCAAGATATCAAGTCCTGAAAACCCGTAAAACTATTGATGTAAAAACAGAGGCTTCAAAAACAGAATTTGGAGATTTCGTTTGACCTAAAACGTGTAGATCGTCGAGAGCTTTGATTTGACTAGTAATGGGGCCCATAACTCCAACCGAAACTCAAGTTATGACAGATAGAAAACTTAGTTTGCGATAGAAAACCCCTTTGCGATCGTAAACTCGTTTGCGATCGTAAACTCCTTTGTGATACTAAACCTCCTTCACAATCGTAAACCAACCAACTTTACAATAGAAAAGCCTTTTACACATGAGAACCTTGATCGAGAACCAACTCTTCAATCGAAAACCAACTTTGTGATCAAGAACCAACTATGCAATCGAGAATTGCTGATTGAAAACCACAACGAATTGAGAACCAACTCCTTGATCGAGAACCTTCAAGACACGAAAAATGAAACTCGATAGAAAACCAAACTCGAGTGAGAACCTCTTTCTTGATCGAAAATCACTAATCCAATCGAAATCCAACACCACTCGAAAATCAGACTTCCAATCGAAAACCTGTCTATCAATCGAAAACCCCAATCGAAATCCTCAATCTGATAGAAAACCTCTGATCGAAAATCAACACCTTGATCGAAATCCACCAGTTAGAAACCCCAATTCAATAGAAAACCACTAATTTGATCGTATACCCAATCTCATGATCGAAAACCAGAACACGAACGAAAACTTGAGCTGCAAGTCAAATATCCTTCCATCACGCAATCAGTTGAACTTTCCTATTTGAGCTTTTCGATCAAGATCCTTCACCCTCAATCAAAAACGAGTTTTCTGATGGACAACTTGATCACCAAGTCAAAATTCGAAAATCAATCAATCAAGATACTTTCCTAAATTTACATCAAAATCAAAATCCACTTTTCCAGAATCGAAAACCAACTGAGTCTGATCGAAAACCCCCAATTCAAGGGTCGAAAACCACAACTAAAACACGATTTCAAGTGAGCAATTATCAAAACTTCGATCAAACACAATTGGTTAGTCGAAAATCACAAGAACATGAATCGACAACCAACCTTTAGAATCGAAAACCTGAAAACACATAAAAAAACTCACGATAATCGTTAGTATAATCTTGAATCGATATCGTGTGAGCCACGAAACACACGTTTCTTGGCTCTGATACCAATTGTAAGTCCCGAATCACGGTCCAAACACGATATCAATACTCGATTAAGCGTGCGGAATCCGGTTAATCGAGTGATTCATGATAAACAATAAAAACGTTAAAGGATGAACATGATTAATAATAAAACGTTTAAACCTGGAATTTATGCACATGAATTGTCACAAACTCGTCTGGTACACCAATAGAGATTTTCGAAAATCTCCTAGACACCTTCTCTCGTTCACGAATTCCCATCCTTCTCCAAAATGGCCAACCCCTTCTAGGAATCTAGGAGGTTGTATTTATAGAATCACACAACCTCCACATACAAGCCCTAAATTCGGCCCAACCCAAGTCCATTGGGCTTCATGACTCTTGGGAACTTTCTCTCAATCAGCATCAGCTTGAACTTATAGAAATGAACAAATAACGAGAGGAGGATTCTCATATACTTGCTTTAACAAGAGGAGGATTCTCATATACTTGCTTTAACGAGAGGAGGATCCTCCTCTCGTTATTTGTTCATTTCTATAAGTTCAAGCTGATGCTGATTGAGAGAAAGTTCCCAAGACTCGTGAAGCCCAATGAAGATTGCTCAAGAAAAGATGTGGACTTGCAAGAAGATGCATGCTTTATAATTTTCAATGTAACAGTTCTAATGATATAAGGCAAGGGGAAGATTGTAAGGGTCGGTTTTATGAGGCTTATACATTAGAATAATGGGCTAGATAGTTGATATTAAATGGGCTTGGGTTGGGCCGAATTTAGGGCTTGTATGTGGAGATTGTGTGATTCTATAAATACAACCTCCTAGATTCCTAAAAGGGGTTGGCCATTTTGGAGAAGGAAGGGAATTCGTGAACGAGAGAGGGTGTCTAGGAGATTTTCGAAAATCTCCATTGGTGTACCAGACGAGTTTGTGACAAATTATGTGCATCAATTCCAGGTTTAAACGTTTTATTATTAATCGTGTTCATCCTTTAACGTTTTTATTGTTTATCTTGAATCACTCGATTAACCGGATTCTGCACGCTTCAATCGAGTATTGATATCGTGTTTGGACTGTGATTCGGGACTTACAAGTGTTCTAGGTATGTTTACAGTGATATAAGTATTCAGACTGATTTTGGTTGAGAAATAATGAGCGTTGGTGTAGAAACGAAAAATTTGAAGTTCCAAAAAATTTTAAAATTTTTATGTCAAAATTGAACTTAGAGGGTACGCACAAGTTTTTATTGAGGACTTCAGCGGTACACCTAGGGGAATAGTACCAGAAAAAAATTGTTTTTTTATGTTCTTCAATTGCTGGCACGTTTCCTGTTGATAACTGATATGTGCGTCGTGTGAAGTATCAAACAAAGTACAAGATCAAGTCAAACTAGGTCTGGCCGAACTAGGTCCGAACCTGAAGTTCGGACTGGCCGAACCTGAGGTTCGGCCGAAGCTCGGACCAGCGGGTATATATAGGTGATTAGTCATTGTAATTGTAGAGTTCTGAGCGTGTGAGATTTCTTAAGTGTGTGTTTTCAAGGTGTTTCTCTGTGTTGTGTTTCTGAGTGTTTCACTGATTGTAATTGTTCATTTTGATCAATAAAACAATCGGTTAATTACGTTTCAATGTCCGATTAGCTAGATCGAGTAGACGATCCAATGCTCACGCATTTTCAAGTGGTATCAGAGCTTTCTGGTTCACTCTACTGATCTGTGGTTGCTATTCTCAGATTTTTGAGCGTTTTTGAAGTTTTCTCGTGCTTCTTTTCGTATTTTCAATCATTTCTGACATGTGTTTTGTGTTAAACTTGCTCCTAAATCATTTCTAATCATTTTTCTGGCCTGGCTGTTACAAATTTCATCAAAATTCATCAAAAATCGAGCGTTTTTGAAAAATTATGTCGAAGTTCGGAGTCTCCAGATCAGGTTTGGAGTAACTGCTCCGAACTTGAAGTTCGGTCCTCATTCGGTGTAACTTCGGTGGGAGTTCGGACGTATATCGGTCAGCTGTCGGTCTAGGTTCGGAGTTTCTCTAGGTTCGGAGATAGATCGAGGTTAAGTAGGAGTTCGGACAATTGTTTTTTATTCGGAGCTTGTTCGGACAAAGTTCGGACTTTAAGTTTAGGTTCGGACGAAGTTCGGAGTTCTGTGTTAGGTTCGGAGCAGGTTCGGCCAGCAGAATTCAAGTTTTCAAACAATGTCGGAATTTCAAGCGTTTACCACAATGCAAAGCGCGATGCAAACTATGCTAAACTTTGATAACAAAATCGGAACAAGTCAGAAAGTTCCCAAATTATTGAAGCTTGAAGATTACCAAAATTGGAAGAAATGATTTTCCGCTTACATAAGCACGAATGATATCGATTTGTGGATTCCTCTTAAGAAGCTTTATCAACATCCAACTGATGCGGGAGATTTTAAAGAAGTTCATACCTTTGATCTTGCTGAAAGGATATCATACGAGCTTGAACAAAAAGCTTATGGTTACCTTACGATGGCATTACCTACTGAGTTGCTTCATCAATTTAGTATGTGCAAGAAATCTAAGCAATTGTGGGATGCTTTATCGGCAAGATGTGAGGGTAATGATGACTACAAGAAGAGTCGAAAGAAGGTTTTGCACAAAGAGTTTGATAACTTTCAGAATTATGATAATGAAAACATTACTGCTCTTGTTTCAAGGTTGTCACACTTGATTAGTGAATTAAAAGTTGTTGGAATTGAGAAAACCGATGCTGATTTGAAAGAAAAGATTTTGGAAGCTTTGCCAGAGAAATGGGAAAACTATGTTTTGTTACTAACTCATGACAAGGATTATTCTGCAATGACATTTCACGAGCTTACTGGAAAACTTCATGCTCGAGAAATGGAAATGTTAAATCCAAAGAAGTCAACCGCTACCTTGCAAAATCCAGAATTGTATCATGGTGAAAATAGTGCAAGCATGAATGCAAAGTCTAAGCCAAATCAGAATACAGCACCAAGTGTTGCTTTTATAGCTGGAGCTTCAGGAAATTCTGATAATAGTTCTTCAAGAGGTTGCAATTTCACAATTCCAAAATTTTCAAATCAAAATGCTTTTTCAGCTGAATCAACGGATGATTGTGCCAAAATGATTTCTGCATTGATTTCATCATCCTTTGGATTGATTCTCAAAAATGTTGCTGATGCAAAGTTAACCAGTGAGGATCTTGATGCTCTTGATGATGATCAACTAACCGAATTGGATGTATCTTGGCAATATGCTATGTTGTGTCAAAGATCTAAGAGATTCTTTAAGAAACATGGAAGGAATATATCTGGTGATAAATTGGGTTTTGACAAGTCCAAATTAAAGTGTTACAAATGTTCACAATTTGGACATTTTGCTAAAGACTGTCAACAGACACATACAAACAAGTCTGGTGTTTCACAATCATCCAAACCTGGTTTTACTCAACCATCTACTAGTAACACTAGCAAGTCTACAGCTTTGACAGCACAAAAAGATGGTGTTTATGATTGGGGTCAACACTTTGGTTATGATTCATCAGCTTTGATTGTTACTCATGTTTCATCAGATGATTCCTATTCAGATACTAGTTCCGATACTAGTTCAATTCCAAGTTCTTATGAATCTGCTGAGAACTTGGAAAGTCTGATGAAAGAAAATGCTTTGTTGATGAATAAAGTTCAACAATTGACTGAGGCATTTGATGTGATTAATTCAGAGCTGACCATTTCTAAAGATCATGAAAAGGAGTTGACATTGAAGAATGAGTGTTTGACTACTGAAATCAAAATGTTAAATGAAGTTTTAGAAGTTTTGAAACAAGATAAGAAGAATGTTGAAACTTTGAAAGCTGAGATTTGTGAAGAAAAGGATGAGTTGATGAAAGAAGTGAAAAAATGGAAGGATGAAGCAGAAGATACTGCTAATGATTTCCAAAATTTGTTTGACAAATCCAAGATCAAGCTTGATTTGCTTACTAAGAGTGTTGAAGAGTCTGCTGCTAAAATTGAAGCATATCAAGTTGATATGGAAAAGTTGTTGGATGAGAAGCGTGAGTTGGTTAGTGTTAACAAAGTTCAAGCTGCAAATCTGGAAATTCAGAAGCGAAATGAGAATAAATTGAAAAAGGAGTTACACGAAGAACTTGATAATCTTCGCATGCAAAAGTTTGAAACTCACAAAGTTGCGAAGCGTTTGATTGCTAAAGAAAAGGAACTTGCAGAAGCTCAACAGCAAATATCTGATCTCAAAGTTCAAGTTCTTGATGCTAATAGGTTGCTCAACTATGTTTCTAACTCTCAAATTTTCACAAGTTTCTTAGCTAATGATGTCAATTTTGAAAAGATGTTTAATAAAACTGCATCACCTCCGGCACATATCAAAGAAGCTTTTAAAGAAGTAAAGGAACAGGTTGACGATTTTGATTATTCAAAGATTTCATCTTCTACTTCTGAAGAAGTAAAGGTTGTTAAGAAGAAGAAAAGCAAGAAGAACAAGGAAAAGATTATGAAATCTGAGATTCCTCCAGCACTGAAGTTTGTTTCTAGTTCATCTTCTGCTGATCAAGAAAATTCAGCTATGTCTAGTGCAAAGATTCAGTCTCAACCTGAAATTGATGAGACTATTTTCTATGATAAAAAGAAAATCACTGATGTAAAAGTTGAATTCACAAGGTTGGCAAAGAATGGACACCAGGGTTTTACTTCTGAAGAAAAGATTTCTGGTCAACAAGTTGGTTTAGGAATTCAAGAAAAGAATGTTCAAGCTGAGCAAATTCCAGCATCTGAAAGACAAAACTTGAAGAAGCTTAAAATGAAACATATGAAGAAGGAAGTGTTCAAAGCAGACAAAGTTCAACCTGAGAGATTCTATAAGCTCAAAGGTTCTAATCAGCTTTTCTCAGACAAAGAATTTCCTCTTCATTGCGTGGATGCTCGGAAGATTTCAGAGGTTTTTATAAAAGACAACATTTCTTCTGAAAGTTCTCAATCTCGAAGCCGTACATCTAAATGGGTACATGATCACAGGCATCAGGTATATGATTTTCATTCTGAACATGTTAGAGATATTCATGTGTGTTCTTCGCAGGTACATCACCGATGGGATAAAACGACAAGAATTTGTTATATTTTCCGTCGCCCAGGGCATATGGCAAAAGATTGTCCATCACCTGCTGATTCACCACAAAGATTTCAAAAGAAATCAGTTTTTGGTAAACCTGCCACCACAAAGTTCTTTGATGAACAAGGCAGAGTTTTTGATGAAGTTGAGTCTACATTTTCTCATAAACAAAACTGTTTTGTTCCAATGTTTTCAAAAGCTCAAAATGTAGTTTCCCCATCACAGTCACATGTGATTGCTTCATCAAGAACTGACTTACCAAAACAACATCAACGGAAACCTAAGGTGGTTTCTAAGCAAAACAAGGACACTGGTCGACCAGAAGCGATCCGCTTCGGGTCATTTTTGGACTAATTAGTTTCACCAGTGTGCAGGTACTTCTAGAAGACCTATCGACGATTGCAAAGTTGTTGATGGAGGAGTATTCTGCTTAATTTAAATTTCATGATACATTTTTCTGATATGCAAATTCTGATTTCTAAAACTGAAAAAATATCCGTGTTGATTGATCAATTTTTCTTTGCTTACAAGTTTTTCTCTAAAGCCCAAAAATAGAGTTTTGTTTTTGTGTAAAATGAAAATCCAAAAATAGAGTTTTCATTTTAAGGGGGAGAATTGTAAGTAAGGGGAGTAATTGATAAAATGCATGTTATGGGGAGAAAGTGAATACATGCCAAATATATAATGAAGGAAGGTGAATACATGCCAAATATATAAAATTGTGAGAAATTGATCATTGGGAAATGATGGTACATTGGCTTGCGTATCTGACTTATGAATAGAGTAGATGAAAGAGCTATAAGATCATTGTTTGATATGCTTGGTAGGCTCAGCAAATCAGAAAGTATTCAGATGTGATATACACTAAATACTAATGCTTGACCATGTGGATAACATCTTGATGCATAATTCATGACACAAAAGAAAAATAAGTGTGAATTTCAAAATGAGAAGTCACTGTGTATACATGTGTTCATTTTGCAAAGATTTAAACTTGTTTGTTTTTCTTTATTTTGTTAAACGATCGGACTTTCTCTGCGTATCGAAAGATCGACCTGATCGTTGTTCGTTTGACGTTCTGCTTTATTTTCTTTGGTGTTTCGTATAACTCATCGGACTTTCTCTGCGTGTACGGAAGTACCGACCTGATTGTTGTTGGGTTATACAATTTCAACTTGTCTTATTTTCTTATTTTGTTAAATCTGAGGCCTTATTTGCGTATCGAAAGATCGACCTTAAGGTAGACGATTTAACGTTCTTATTTCTTTTTGCATGGAACACAGTTGACTATATCATGAAAATATTATGCATTGTGAAAAATCACAAATGTTGTCACACAAAAGAAAAAAGAAAAGAAAAGCTGAAAATGTCTGATTATGTCTGATAGTGTGGGATACACTGGTCAATGCAAATCTAATCAATACCTTAACATATCCAGATGTTATGAGTATGATTCTGCCTGAGTTTAAGTTGGACAAATTATACCAAAAATCAACATGACTTATGTGCTTCGATTAATTGAAATTGAAGTGCAGTTCAGTGCGTTATGTTCAATATGATCCCATATAATGATCTTTCTCATACCAAAAATAGTGTTTGATTCTGTATTGCAATTTCATTTCATTTCAGAAAAGAACAAAAAGATTTTCGGTGTGTTTTAGCATAAACTTTGAAAAATCAAAAAGATTTTGTTTCTGCTTTATTTTCGATCTGATCAACGCGTGATACAAATCATTTTCAAAATCATATCTTGGAGTCTCGAAGAGACGTTTTGCGCGAAGCATATTTAAATGTTTGAGCAGGTTGCTATGTGCAAGATATCACGACTTCAAGTCTTCTGAAGCTGTTGATGAAAGATCAGAGATACACTCAAATGTCATCAAGTATTCAAGATCAAGTTACAATCGAGTTGAGGAAGAGTTTGTTTAAAGATTCATTTCATTGAACGAGCGGATTCTACACTTGAGGGGGAGCTTGATTGAAGATACAAAGTTGATGATATTGAAGAGATACTGCACACGAAGAGGGGGAGCTTGTTGATACCTGATATGTGCATCGTGTGAAGTATCAAACAAAGTACAAGATCAAGTCAAACTAGGTCTGGCCGAACTAGGTCCGAACCTGAAGTTCGGACTGGCCAACCTGAGGTTCGGCCGAAGCTCGGACCAGCGGGTATATATAGGTGATTGGTCATTGTAATTGTAGAGTTCTGAGCGTGTGAGATTTCTTAAGTGTGTGTTTTCAAGGTGTTTCTCTGTGTTGTGTTTCTGAGTGTTTCACTGATTGTAATTGTTCATTTTGATCAATAAAACAATCGGTTAATTACGTTTCAATGTCCGATTAGCTAGATCGAGTAGACGATCCAATGCTCACGCATTTTCATTTCCTATGTTCTTTTTTTTCTTATTTATTATTGTTGTTTCCTTATTTCACATTGAGGACAATGTTAGACTTAAGTGTGGGGAGAGAACTAACACGTTTTTATTTTATTTTGTGTGCGTTTAGAAAAAAAAATTAAAAATGTCTATTAATTGCATTAAACTAGTTTTTTTTTTTAAATAAATGAATGAATAAATGGAAAACACGTTTAATTGTGATGTTTGATAGGCACATCCAGTTTAGTAAGCTTAATTATCCCTTAGTGTTGAAAAAGCAAAAAAAAATAATTAATTAATTCATGGTACAAAGTGCGTTTCTCAATTTAGGAGTTAGCAAGGATACTGAAACTGTTCATAAGATTTTATGACTGCTCTAGGCTAGAGATTCTTATGTCTTGAGAATTGCTTGGCCCACTAGCAAATTCTCTATTCACCGGTATGTTATTTTCTTTGATTAAAAGTCATCAAGACTTGAGCTTTATGTTAGATCTAGGGTAGTATGATGATGATATGATGAACACATATGTAGATCTAGAGTTTTATTGGATAAAGTTTGCATCTTTGGATCAAAAATGTGATTTTTATGTTAAAGATGATGACCCATGCTAGATCTAGGGTTTTGCATGGATGCATGAGGATAAAGATTGGATCTTGATGTATGATTCATGTCCTAGATTCTTGATGATGAGAGGCCAAGTGTTGTTATGCAATAAATTCGTAAACTTTACATGAAATCTTTGATCAAAATCCAGTTTTTATGATAGTGCATGCTAGATCTAGGGTAAAGGTGCTTGATTCATTTTATTCATCCATTTCTTGAGCGTTTATCTTTAGTTAGGTAATAGTTAAATAATAAATAAGTCAATACCCTATGTGCTTCCCTTTGGGATGGCGACTTATAGGATGCGCCTCTTGGTGAGATTTTTAGGCTTATATATATAAAAGAAAAGTTTAAAAAAATGAACCAAGACTCTATGTGCTTCCCTTCGGAATGGTCACTTGGAGGACACACCAGTGGATGAGGTTCCTCAATAAAATATATATAATAAAGTAAGAATTAGCGGATGTGTTAGCTTTCGGGATGGTGACTCGAAGGATGCATCGGAAGCGAGATTCTGAAATTTAGGTTATAATCAATAAATAAGAATAAATGCTCAAGCCTTCATCATTATCCATTTTTCCACGATTCTCTTGGCATCTGAGTTTCTGGTTTGTGGTGGTTAGGAAATATTCGATTTAACTCTTTATTTTGAAATACTTTGAAATGGGATTAGGTGGCATTGTAGTTTACTAAGTGTGGGACCCATAAGTAGAATGCTGCTATAAAGAACAATAAATAATAGACACTTTGGGGGCTGAAAGATCGGTGTTTGGGTTTAATCAGACCTAAATACTATCAATTGCAATTGATGTGTGATTACATTAAATGAAAAATAAATAAAAAGTGTTTTGAGATTAATTTCTGATTATGATTCCATGGCAGTTTTTTCGAGACGGAAAAAAATAAGTGTGTGGATGTGATGAGCGGTTAAAAAGTGCATTTTATTTAATATTAATCGTCCCCTAAACACAGTGAGTTGGTCCAGCAGATGCTATTTTAAGTGGGTTTTGATAATCGGTGTATTAAGATGAGCATGAGTTAAAATGGTATAGTTATGTTAGACATATATTTTAATTATCATTGACTAGAGTTGATTATATATTTTATGTGTTTTTCTTAGTTAGAGATTTGAGTTAAATAAATTACCCTATATAACATTTTTCAACATAGGTGAATAGTAATAGATGAATAGTAATGAGCAACTTATACGCCTCCCATAGCCTTATATACAACTGCTTTCACTTTTCTATCTCCCATACCTCATACCTGCTCTCTAATCGCTATCTCTAGCTTTCTATCTACCAGAACTCAATTGATTTTGTATGTCTGCTCTCATTTTTCATCTTCACACGTTTTAGCAGAGAAGAGAGCTTTCTCCTTTACACATTTTATCTTAGATTTGCATCTCTTTCTATGGATTCTCAAGGTTTATTTCCGTCCTCACTTCCATTGTCACTTCCGCTGGTAACGGTACATATCTCCACTTTGAGTGATATATTTTTTCTGTGCAGGTTCTCTTCTCTCTCGATGTTTCCTTTTTCGCTCTCATAACCCACGATCTTTGTTCTTCTGCTTCATCAGATCCGTTGATCGGCTTCATCGTTGTTCTTCTCGAGCCATAGCAGCACTTTCTACAAAGAGATGTGAGAGAGAGAGAGACCGGGAATCGGCTTCTGGTTATCGGCATTAAGTACCGCGGTGCTGCTTCCACCGGCCACTCAGGATCTGGTGAGTTTTTTTTGTTTGGGGTTTTAATTTTAGTCGATGTTTCCTTTTTCTGTTGGCTCTAAAACACCGTCTGATTATCTTAAAGTTCTTCCTGCTGTAGCCATATTCAATTTTGAGGTAATATTTATTCTCTCGCAAGCTTTCTAGGGTTCTAATAGATGCCTTTGAAGTGTTAATGTTATGTTTTGATATGATATGTGTGTTTCGTGTTTGTGTTTCGGCATGACTAAGCTACTAATTGTAATTGCTTAGTGGTTTTATTTGTCAACGATTGTTAACAACTTCTCAAACAAGGAAATTTTGCATTATATAGATATCTGTCTTGCTCAAGTAAGAAGAGGTTCATTGTTGTATCATTAACAACCAATAGCCTATTAAAAACTCACAAATGCTAAATCTTGAACAATGCTACATTCACAAACCAGAGTATAAAGCTCCAACAATCCTTGAGTTAGTTTGCAAAGTGGGATTGAGCCATGTGAACGGTATACCTTAATGGAGTTGTTAGCTTCTTCATCATCATCATCATCATCATCATCATCATCATCAATAATATATGTTTAAATCTTCTTTACCCTCCTCTCGCCTCCTCTCTGTGACACCCGTCACATTAATGATAAACTAGAATTTGGATTTGGAATAATTTAGAATTTAGTTGTAAATTACATGGGATATTTGAATATTTAATTAAGAAATTGGTAAACGACAAAAATTGACTAGGAAACAATTAATTGTTTTCATGAAAATTTCCTAAAAAGGGAAACCTTGTCGGTTATCAATTTGTTGTAAAAAAATACGCGAATTAAGGAACCGATCCGTATTGGAACGTCACAACATTAGGTCAAAGGACCAAAAGTGACAAAACTGGAAAATAATTATGGGGTTCAGAGCGTAATTTAATTTCGTGAATTTTGATATAAAAATTTAAGCGACCTGGTTACGAAAAAATATACTGCGAATCACTAGACTTTTATCTGGTTTTATCCATTTCTATTAGTAATTATATATATAATATATGTATAAATATATAATATATGTGCAAGTAGGTGGTTTAATTTAAAAGGGACAAGTGTAGGGGTTTTGATGATGGTCTTGGACACATAACCATCATCATTTGATTTAAATCCACACACTACCCCCTCACTTTTCACCTTCACCAACACACACAAACTCTCCCTCTCCCTCTCTTCTTGCTCTCGGCCGAACCCCCCACACACACACACACCCTTCAAACTTTCTTCTTTCTCTTTTCTCTTAATCAAGAACATCAAGCTTTGGATTTCAAGTGTTTAATCAAGGTTTCTCATTCAAGCTTCAAGGTAATCTCCATTACCTTGCTTCTTTCTCTTCTTATGCTTGAGACATGCAAAAACCCTAAATTTTTGTAAAAATAAACTCAAAGATTAAGATTTTACACTTGAAATGGTGAAAGGAGGATGATGAACAACAAAAGGGAGTGGGTAAAGAACCCCACATACCTACGGCCGTAGGTATGTGTGTGGTGGTTTAGGTTGATGATTTTTGATGATATATGTGTTGTATTGATGTTTGATGATGAAATCTTGTACATGCATGTTCAAATCTTAAAAGAAATCAAGTAAAATAACAAAGATTTGATGAAACATGCAAGAGATATGGATATAAATCTTTAATCTTGAAGAAACATAAGCTTATAATGCTTGGATCTAAACATGCATAAGTTATTATTCTTGTTGCTCATATGATTGTATAGTATATAATGTGTTCGATTATGGTAATTCCGCCTACATGGTCGTCAAAGACGCCTACATGGTCGGTAATAATCGTCACATAACAACCCCGTGATTATTTCTCATAGTAATTCTGTTAAAATTTACGGTCATGAGGAAACACGAGTGGTTAACATCCAAAAACAAGAATAATAATGTAAAAATTAGAAAATAAAGTTTAAGAATGCTATGGAAACAATACAAATCAGGAAATGAATATTAAGAGTTGTATTAAATCTGTAATAAAGCTAAAAGTAAAGCCTAATCATAAGTGGAAACATTAAATGCAAGATCTTGAACAACTTGTGTAATTAATGAATTTGAAAAGGGTGTTAAAGTAAAAATTAATGAAAAATCCGAAAATTTAAAATGAAACTGTTGAAATAATTTTAAACAGTACATAAACATAAAAGAAAGTTCATATAAAAATTTTAGAATTTATTTGGAAGTTTAAGTATTTTATTTGAATAAAATATGCATAAAATGCATTAAAACACTCAAAAATAGGAGAAAAATTAGAATCTGATGCAAAAATCATGAAAATTATATTTTGATCATTAGATTATTAATATATAATAAAAGTAATCAAATCTTGTAAGAAAATGGGGTTTAAATTAATAAAATGGCAAAATTAGGCGATAAAATACACAAAAATCAACTAAATTATGAAGTAAAATAGAAAATATAATTTGGACAGAAGTTAACTAAATGAAAACAGGTTATGATACCCTTAGAACATATAAAAATTATTTGGAATAATAAATGGGAGTATAAGAGAATTCGGAGTCAAAAACCGTCACCAAAAAGACGTAAAAACGACCGTTGTAACAAGAAAATTTGAAAGATATCAAGATAAGTCAAAATAATTCTTGAAAAATATGATTTAGGTTTAATAAGTTCATTGAACCTTAAAA
This sequence comes from Deinandra increscens subsp. villosa, assembly GCA_039602395.1. Lineage (NCBI taxonomy): Eukaryota > Viridiplantae > Streptophyta > Magnoliopsida > Asterales > Asteraceae > Deinandra > Deinandra increscens. The sequence goes on from JBCNJP010000025.1 coordinate 43,116,578, forward strand.
AGAAATTATTTGGCAAATCCAACCCTCCCTTCACCATTATCCTTAAATTATCGAAAAGGGCAAAATTGTCATTTTTCACTAATTCTATGTAATAAGTAATTAGTAAGGCACTATTATTGATCTTACTATGATATAAATTAGGAAAAAGGACATCAAATATCTTCTTCAAATCAAACCCTAAAAGGCAAAGGTGAGTTCACTACTAAATTTTCCCCTAATAATGTGCAAATTTTGTAAATATTTTGGGGATGGAAATCGTTTGATTTTGGAATATGAAATTGTGAATATTGTGGGTAAGAATTAGATATGAGTAATGGCACATGCTCATAACAAGATGAGTTAGGCCTAATATTGGATTTGGAATTTAGTGAAGTTCTTAATATTGCCTTCTAAGTCATTAAAAGAAGCGTGAGAAGTATTAGTAGATCTACTAGGAATGACCAACCACACTCACTGATCAGTCGCTCTGGTCGCGAAACATGGTGAGGAATACTATCAAACAAAGGTCTAGTATTGACTTAGAGCTCATTATTTAGTTCGTACACTCGTAAACCTAGCTAGTTTACGAACCATATTATTCCATATTATGATTATTGAAAAATTGAGATAAATTGGATAATTATATGAAGTGATAACATAAGAATTTTTGTAGTGGGCTCACTCAACATCGTGTTGACGTTGTTACTTTAAACCTATTTTTCAGGTGAACAATGAGGTGTGTTGAAATTTGGATCTGGGTGCATGATGGTGATCGTGTTACGTGTTACCAGCTTTACTTTGTGATGTAGTAGTTTTATGAAATGTAATATGGGACCGAATATGGGATGAAATAATCATCCTACTCTTTTGTAACAACAAGTAAGGGTAATTAATCTACCCAATTTTGGAAATGAAATGTTGTTTTTATAATTATATTTCTTACTTTAAAACTACTAAATCCATGGGTTACTTTCTTAATCTTCGCCATGTAAGACTTCCGCTATAAATAAGCATTTTGGGATGTGACACTCTCACCCATTACATTTTAATTTATATGTTACTAGATCTTTATCTGCTTACTTGATTTCTTCCAACTTATATAAATAAGTTGATAGTGTTATTGATACAAATGGTATTTTCTTTTTGGTTCCTTTTTCTTTTTATTGGTTTATATAGTCTCCCTTAAAGAAATTCGAGATGGTTGATAAAGACATAAGTGCCCCCATGGAATATTTTGGGTTTTGCGGTCTTAAAATTCTACCACAAGATAAATGAAAAACCCTTCGAACATCTCAGAGTGATAAATAATATTCTCATTTTATATAATACTCGACTAGGTTTAGGCACTAATGTATCTATTTTGGCTAAAAATTACTTAAGCAAAATTAGTAACATTTGAACCAAATAAGATTGTGAGATTTGGTGCCTAGGATTAAGATACGAAAACTGTTTGCAAAAATCTTGGGACGACAGTTGAATTCCAGGGTAAAAACGTGAGCTTAATTAAGAAATCGATTAGGAAACTTGATAACACAAATGAAACCTTGAATGCAAATGAGAACACCGAGAATTTTACTAGGGAAAAGCCCTTAGCCCTTAGATGTCTCTAAGGCACCGCCGGCACAAAAACCCCGGGTAGCGATAACACACGCTACCAATTTATTAATCACGAAATCGTTTGAGTACAATGAGTAAACAGAGAATTGAATACGAGAATATAATGTGTAAAGCTCGAGTGAGCTGAATGAAATGACTAAGTGTCCTATATATACTCCTAGCTCTTCAACAACTTGTCCGATATTCCAGGGATCCTCTCTTCAACGCGTCTTTCAGTTGGTTGACAGAGTTTTCAGCTAAAGCCTTTTGACCACGTGTGAAATAAGTCACAAGCTCATCCCATTCGACCGTTAGTGGACTTCGTCAACCTGTCCTTGATCAGATATAAACACACAATGCGTTAGTAACAATGTCCTAGCATGCAGGGTCATTTCCACATGCTGGGTCATATAACAAAAATAAAACGAATATGAACTTCCCTGGATTATGGTGACATCCTGGGACATTACCTTACTCCTGATATATTCAGGGTCATTGAGTGTTACCTGTCAAACCCTGGGTTATACAATTCCTGGGTCAATCCTGCCCTAAGTCTATATCTGTACCCTGGATTTCAAGCCGAAAATTCAGGGTATAACAATTGCCCCCAAATTTTTGCAAGTTGTAGATAAGTATTACACCTGTGAAAATTTTTGAATTAGGGTCTAATCCACGTCTACTTTAATCGTGGCCGTTAACTAAGCATCCATGACACCACGTCGTGGGGTAACATCCCATCACCCCTGCAACTTCTACTCTCCCTTAAACTATCATTAACCTCTCCACTCTTTCCCATTAACTTTTTCAAGAGCAAAGGTTCACGTTAGGATCTCCGGCTTCCAACCTTCTCCGATCAGGTAATCTTCTCCTTTTATCCCTTTCTTTTCCTCCTTTCTAACCATGACCCGTAAGAAAATTCGATCGGAAACCATGGTCAAAAAGACCGGAATCAAGGACTTCCTTGATCAATAATACTTGCAAGGCCATGAGCTTGAAAACTTCAACTTTACCGATGCCGACATTGCTTCCTTGTTTTCGTCCGGCCTTCTTCCTCCGTCTGCTGAGATCAGGCCTTTCGATAAGAGGCTTAGGTCGGATTTCTGCTCTGCAACCTGGATCTGTTTCCCGTTCACCCCTTTTTCCATGGGGCTGTCATATCCTTTTACCGATCTTATGGCCGAGTTCTTTGAAGCCACTGGCCTCGCTTATGCCCAAACTCTCCCCATTGTATGGAGAATCCTGGGCACTCTAAAGCATCTCAACAGAGAGTTCGATTCCTTGATTGGGTTACCTGAACTAGCCCTAGGTTATGAACTCAAGTCCCACGGTAGCAATCAGTTTTTGTTCAAGGCTCTGAACAAGAACATTCAACTGATTCCTCAGGCTTCTTTTCATGAGGATTAGAAGGGAAAATTATTTTTTGTCAAGAGATCAACCATCCCAGGAGGAATAGATCTTCCAATTAGGTGGAAAGTGGAGGGTAGGTCTTCACCTGCATTAGGAATTAGGATTTCTATTTCATTATACGTTAATCAAATACTGACCTTGGATTTTTCTGTTTTTTGCAGTTCCCAGCTTGAGTTCAATTGGTCCTGCGAATCCAGGGACATTCGAGAGATTTCAGACTTTCTTGACCATCACTGAAGAAGACCGAGAATTCAAGGCCGATCCCCACCAAGCTGCTTCTTCCACTTCTCACATTATGTCTAGCTGTAAGTATTCTGGGACCCTGCCTTTTAACCCGTGGATTATGTTGATCTCTTATGCTTCTGCCCTTCAGCTGCTGCTACTCCTATCAATCTTGAAGATGTGGACCTGGACGCCTATCTGCTGGGTGGATCTGAGCACGACATTGTAATTGCTTGAGCGTGTGGATCTTCTACTTAGTCGTAATGGAATCAATGTAAACGAGTAAAACACGAAGAGTAATACAAATATGCTTTGTATTAACCACAGAGAACCACAAAGTACACAGAGAAGATATGACTCAAAAGCTCGTTAATTCTACACAAGACAACATATTTATACTAAGCTAAACCCGCTGGTCCGATCTCCAGGTTCGGCCCAAGGTTCGCTGGGTCCGAACCTGGAGTTCGACCAGAGTTCGGCCAGAACCTAAATAGCACAACTTTGTCTTGTATTCGATACTTCACATGATGATCAAGAACCATGTATCAACAAACTCCCCCTTGGCATGTGCAGTATCATCTCCTGTATTCAAACTTGTATCTTGTATCTTCAATCAAACTCTTCCTCGATCTTAACGATGAGTTCAATCTTGAATACTTGATATTGCATCGTGTGTAATCTCTTTATCAACAATCTTCAGAAGACTTGAAGTTGTGATGATCTCTTTCCACTTAGAAACCTGCCAACATAAATAATCTTGGAGCAAAACGTCTCTTCGAGACTCCAAGATATTATGATTTGGAAAATTGATTTTGTATGTCGTGTTGATCAATCGAAAACAAATCAGAAACAAACTCTTTTTGGCTTTTAGAAACTTTATATCAAAACACACCTAAAATCTTTTTGGTATTTTCTTATAACAAAAATAAATGCATTACAGAATCAGACACTATTTTTGTCTTTTGCGAGAAAGATCACAACTTGGGATCATATTGGTCATAACGTGCTGAACTACACTTCTATTTCAATTATTGAAGCACATAAGCCATGCCGATTGCAGATATAATTTGTCCAACTTTAAACTCTGGCACAATTATACTCATAACATCTGGATATGTTAAAGTATTGATTAAATTTGTATTGACCAGTGTACCCCACACTATCAGACATACTCAGATATGCTTTTGCTTATCACATTTTGTGACTTCATTTGTGATTTTAATCACATAATGATTGTAACCATGATATAGTCAACTGTGTTCCATGCAAAAAGAAATTAGAACGTTAAATCGTCTACCTTAAGGTCGATCTTTCGATATGCAGATAAGGCCTCGGATTTAACAAAATAAGAAAATAAAACAAGTTGAAGTTGTATAACTCAACAACAATCAGGTCGGTACTCCCGTACACGCAGAGAAAGTCCGATGAGTTATACGAAACACCAAAGAAAATAAAGCAGAATGTCAAATGAACAACCATCAGGTCGATCTTTCAATACGCAAAGAAAGTCCGATAGTTTGATAAAATAAAGAAAATCAAACAAGTTTAAATCTTTGAAAAATGAACACATGTATACACAGTGACTTCTTATTTTATTTTTCACATATCTTTTTCTTAATATATCTTGAGATATGCATCAAGACGTTGTCCACTTGGTCAAGCAACACTTTGGTTTATATCACATTTGAAAACTTTCTGATTTGCCGAGCCTACCTTACACATCGATCAAATGGTCTTATAGATTTTTCATCTATTTTATCCATGAGTCAGACACTGTCAGCCAATGTACTATCATTTCCCAACTATGTCGGATACAATTTCTCATTTTTCCATGTTTTTGTCTTTTTCAAATTTCTCCCCCTAAAAATGACAACTCTATTTATAGATTTTCATTTTTATGATTTGAAACAAAACACTACTTTTGTATTTTTGTAAAAATAAACTCCCCCTCAGAATGAGACAGAGATAAAACAAAAAGAAGTAATTGATCAACCAACACGAATACTTTCAGATTAGGCCTTCGGAAAAACAAAATTTGATTTTGAAATTCAATTTAATTAGAACAGATATTTCACAATCAGTAATTTTTCAATCACCAAAAGGTCTTCCTGAAACACATGCTTGACACCAAATAAATCATTAGTCGCTCTGGGATCGACCTGATTCAACAGCGTCGGGCCGCCCGGTGTCTTCCACAAAGTCATTGTTGGCCGTGGAAACAACTCTGGGTTTCCAAATTTGTATTTTTAATTTTTTATCGGAACCGAAATCAGATTCAACCGACATACTCGGTTTAGACCAAGACGATTTACTTTTATACCCTGAATTTTCGGCTCGTAATCCAGGGTACAGGTATAGGCTTAGGGCAGGATTGACCCAGGAATTGTGTGACCCAGAATTTAACAGGTAACGCTTAGTAACCCTGAATGTATCAGAACAGAGGTAATGTCCCAGGATGTCCTCGTAATTCAGGGAAGTTTATATTTATTTTATTTCTGTCATACATTATTATGATCCATGATGAGTATAATCCAGGGTCACTCATATTATACGAATGACCCAGCATGTGGAAATGACCCTGCATGCTAGGACATTGTTACTAATGCATTTTGTGCCTATATCTGATAAAGGACAGGTTGACGAAGTCTACCAACGGTCGAATGGAATAAGCTGAAGACTAATTTCACACGTGGTCAAAGGTTGTTAGCTGAAAACTCGGTCAACCAATTGAAAGAGACGTTGAATAGAAGATCCCTGGAATATCGAACAAGTTGTTGAAGAGCTAGGAGTATAAATAGGACGTTTAGACTTATTATTCAGCTCACTCGATCTTTACTCATTGTATTCTCGTATTCGATTCTCTGCTTATTCACTGTACTCATCAATAAATTGGTAGCGTGTGTTATCGCTACCCGGGGTTTTTATGCCGGCGGCGCCTTAGAGACATCTAAGGGCTAAGGGCTTTTCCCTAGTAAAATTCTCGGTGTTCATACTTGCATTCAAGGTTTCATTTGTGTTATCAACTTTCTTAATCGATTTCATAATTAAAATTACGTTTTAACCCAGGATTCCGGCTTTTGTCCCTGGAATTCAGCTGTCATCCCAGGATTTTTACAAACAGTTTTCGTATCTTAATCCTAGGCACCAAACCTCACAATCTTATTTGGTTCAAATCTTGCTAAATCAACTTAAGTAATTTTTAGCCAAAACAATTTGGCGCCCACCATGGGGCAATTGGTGTCAATTTTTTGTCAAACTCTTTTCAGGTTCATCCTAAGCTTGATTTTTACCAAAATCTATCAAAAAATGTCGACACAATGAACACCTCAAATGTTTCGGCTTCTGCTGTGACTACTTCAACAACTGGAGTCACCCCACCGGGTCCAAGGACCAGTACTTCGACAAGTGGAGTCACCTCACCGGCTCCAAGGTTTAACACTTCAACTTCAGCTACACACAGTGACGGACCGATAATCAACCATGAAGTGATCGAGACTGAAAACATCCCAAAATGACCCTGTCTTGATATCTAATACTGATATCCTAGCCACATTCGGTAAGATGGAGCGCCACATGGAACTCTAACAAAAGGTGAACCAGGAATTCATGGCCCAATTGACGAGCATAAGGTCAGAGCTACCCAGGGCTACGTCGGTTCAGCCTTCTCCACTCGACCCCATAATTCTGAATTTCAGCACCCCTGGAAGCAATTCCAGGGTACATGAAGGTGCCACCCCACTGGACAGGAGATCAACATCCTATGCTGCTCAGATGACCCAAGCTGATTTACCCAGGATGTCCACCATCAGGGCACCATTCGTTAATCCTGGGATAAATACGACTCGGGATGTCGGTAACACTCCTCAAACTTTCGTCCATTATGCTAATACTAACAGTTCAGTGCAGGATCCACGGATCAGCCCATCAATGGAACGAGAAATCCAAAAGCTCAAGCAGATGATCTCGAGTGTCCCAGGAGTTGTGCAACCTATCCCTGAAGTTGGACCAGCGAGTCATAGATTGTCCAGGTTTGCTCCACCAATCTGTGACATGGAGATACCCAAAAGGTTTTAAACACCCAGCATGAAACCTTATGACGGCACGACAGACCCTGAAGAACATGTGGCGCAGTACCGTGAAAGAATAGAGGTTATCTACATGCCCCCTGAAATTAAGGAGGCATGCTTGTGTAAAGGATTCGGGTCTACCCTAACAGGGGCAGCCTTGAAATGGCTCCTGAATGTTCCTCCTTACTCTATTACTTCATTTTCACACTTAATTAATTTATTTAACAACCAGTTCTCTTGCAGTCATAGCTTTGAAAAACTAACAAGTGATTTGTATAGGGTAACCCAGAATGCAGGTGAAACCCTAAGGAATTACGTCAGCAGGTTTAGCAGAGAAGCCTTGGAAATCCCAAACATGGACATGGCGACTGCAGTCCAGGCTTTCAAGATGGGACTTAGCAAAGGACTCACCATTCTATGAAGACCTGGTCATGAACCCGTGCAACAAGATGGATGAAGTTCGTCATAGGGCTCTACGCTTCATCAGGCTAGAGGAGGACAGAAAAATCCTAGGAAAGGGTGAATCCTCCCCAGGATTCAACAGCTCCAACAGGAAAACAGAGTCCTCACATCCTAGGTCACAACGATCTAGTCCAGACTCAAGGCCCGATAAACGTCGAGTGAACAGTGTGGACCAGGATGAAGAGGAAGAAGAATATCCTTCCCTTAACGATTATTGCTTTACTACTGATATTTCTGGTGTTGTGTTTGCTATGCAGGATCTTGGAGACAAAGCAAGATGGCCCAAGAAGAATGATAGACCTTCTACTTGGAAGGACAAGTCCAAATGGTGTGCCTACTGTTTTGGTCAAAAACTGCCTAAGCAATTAGTTGATCAAACTTTGTAAGTGAGGTAGAGTGTTTGATGTAAAATAAAGATGAAAATGCAAATGTAAAGGTTGACACGAGGATGTAACGAGGGAAAATCCAGGAATCCTTGAGTATCCTCAAGGAGCCTAGCAAAAAACCTCGGGGGCCGGTTCAAAGTACCTGCCTCCTAAAACTTTTATATAATAAATATCTTGAGTACAAATGAAATGAGCTCGTAATCTAAGTGTTGCAGAGAATTGTGATCGTAGAAGGAAGTAAAGAAAGGTGTGTGTGTGCCTTTTTTTGAATGAATGACCTAGAGCTCGTTTAAATAGTCAAAAATACATTAACTAACTAGGCTAAAAGCTAGGGATTGAGTCTTCAAGTCTTTGTGAACGTTGGAGTCAGTTACAACACGTCCCATAAAGCCTTGACCGAGTCTTTAGCCATCATTTACACGTCCCTTAATACCTGCAATCAATTAAGACATGTGGATAATTGTAACGGTTAATCGATAACTGTAGTTCAGGATCCTTTGAGCTTCTGGCGAGCATCCTGAAATAATATAACCAGCTGTCCTATATTTTAGGGATTCTCCCAACTAAGCCAATATGAACGTTGTGGACCACTTAGTCCACGTTCTATATCATTTGTCCGAGTCTTTAGGCTTGTCTACACGTTTCTTTGACCCTGCAATTAATAAGACACATGGGAAAAACAAACGGGTTAGTTAATAACTGTAATTCAGGATGCTCGAACCTGCCAGGATCTTGAACTTCCGTAAGGATATTGAACCATTTGAGCTTCCGGCCAGGATCCCGGATTATCAGCCCTAACACCTACCATGAAGACTTTGGTCACCAGACCGAGGATTGCATGGCCCTGAGGAGAGAAATTAGCTATCTACTCAGCAAGGGTTACTTGAAGGAGCTCCTAGGAAAGAAGAAGGATAAATCCAGGGAGCAGAACCCAAAATCTAGAAACAATGGTGCAAAGCCCCAGGATTCTGGATGCGACGATGGCCATCTTGAGAGAGCATCCTCACCACCTCCGGATGCTAAGGTAATCCACTTCATTTCTGGTGGTTCTGATATTTGTGGTACCTCTTATTCTGCAGCGAAAAGACATGCCAAGGAATCCAAGTCAGATAGAGAGGGAAGACCCAGGAAGAGTTCCGTTCAACCTGATGTCAAAGAAATTACGTTCGGCGAAGACGATAGACGCGATATCATAGACCCTCATCATGATGGATTGGTGATAACACTTCACATCGCCAACAACATTGTGAAGAGGATCTTGATCGATGGAGGAAGTTCAGTAAATATAATCCAGTTGGAGGCTTTGCAGAAGATGGGGATTCCACATTCAGAGATCATTTCTAAATCCACGGTACTCTTGGGTTTCAGTGGTGAAACGAAGAATACCCTGGGTGAAATCAACCTTCGAGTCTATGTAGAAGGGCTCAACTCGCTTCAACGTTTCTGTGTAATGAACGCACCATCATGGTACAATGTAATCCTGGGTAGACCCTGGATTCATGACAACAGGGTTGTACCCTCAACGTACCATCAATGTGTGAAGCTGCCAACGCCCTGGGGCGTGATCACAGTCCACAGCTGTTTTGGCTAAAAATTACTTAAGTTAAATTAGCAAAGTTTGAACCAAATTTGAATGTGAGGTTAGGTGTCTAATATTCAGATATGAAAATTGCTTGAAATAATCCTGGGACAATAACAGAATTCCAGGGACAAATCGCTAGAATCCTGGGTAAAAACTTAGATTTGTTTATGAAATCAGTTGAGAAAATTAGCAACACAAAC
>JBCNJP010000025.1:43126978-43171762 GCA_039602395.1 Deinandra increscens subsp. villosa
CTCTTCCAAGATTTATAAAAATAATTAACCAACTCTTGGATTAAGCTAGAAGGCATGAGGAGGTGACAACACATTAAAAACCAATGGATTATAACCTCACTTTAGGTTATAAAAGGAGGATTAAGGCTCCCATGTCCCCCACACCTCCAACCACCCTTCCTCTTGTCCCCTCCCTTCCAACCGGTCACCACCACCGAGACCAGCCCCACCGCCGGCTGCCGCCACCGGCTCCGCCTGCTGCCACCGTCCGGCCACCGTCCCGCCGCCAAGAACCGCCACCAAAACCGTTGCCACCCTCCCTCCTTCTCACGGTTTCTAGCTCACATCTTTGTGAGTCCTCTCAAACCATTTCTTCTATGTTTTCTATCATTATTCACTACCCAAATGAACCACCAAGTCTTGACAACTAACCACCATCACAACCTTTAATCTTTCATGTTGAATGCTTGGTTTGCAAAGAGACTAACTCAAACTCTCTTCTTAATCTCCATTTCTAATCAAGATCATATGTGAAACACTTAGTGAACCCTTATGGATAGTAGCTTAAGTGCACCATGATCTTAAGAAATCCATGGATTTCATAGTTAGTTGTTTGCAAACCCAAGCCTCTTCATATTTATAATCTAAATGACTAACTAATACATGTTTATCTTTATGCATTTTGGTCCTAACACATGCATTAGTGTTAGTTGATTATTTATGTTTATTTGTCCTAACATGAAAATGTTAGTTGATTGTTTACATTTAAATGTCCTAACACCAATGTGTTAGTTGATTGTTTATTTACAATTATAAAGTCCTAACACCAATGTGTTAGTTGATTGTTATTTATGTTTATATATGTTACATGTTAAAACAATATTAAGACAAGATGAAATGATTAAACAAATGTTACATAAGTAACCTATGGCTAAAACAAAAGGAATGTTACTTGTTTTAGTAAAAATAACACATTAAATGTGTTATAAAAAGAAATCAAGACAAAAGGAATATATTAAATTCTTGCTAGATTTAGTAAGAATAATATTTATGTCAAATGATTAATTTGACATAAATACTTGGATTTATTACAAGTTTTAACCTTTCTTAAAAACTTGCTAGAAATGGACATTTTTACAAAAGGTCACATTTGAAAAATAAATATTTTTATAAAAGGATTTTTATAAAAATAAATCAAAGACAAATCATTGACTTTAAATGTTTACATGGACTTTTAATATTACTTTGATGAAAACGAAGTATCCAAAAATGAACTAACGTTTGTTGGAGATTTTAAAATAAAAGTCAAGTTTTATAAAGACAACGTTATATAAATCCAAGCGTCGCTAAGATATCATGAGAAACATATATTTCATGTAAGTGAAATATTAAACGATTTCGAAATATAAATGATTAAACGTTAAGAGCTTTGAAACGTTTTCATTAAAGATTTAAGTTTGGAAAATAAAGTACACGCTTAATAATTATTTTTGACAAATAATTATTTGCTAATGATATACGTTTTATTTACCAAAGTATTGTTAATCATAATCTATTACTATATATAATACATATTGCCCTAAAGGGCATTTTCGTCATGAAAAATGCTTAATCCTTAAGACGCGTACAAGGGTTATTGCATTGTGTACAAGTATTTCAAGCATCACATTTAAACAATTCTCAAGCTTAAACCATTTACAGCTTAATTTTAGGGTTATTTTCGACATTTACTTTAATCTCTTCAACAGTATGCGCATGCTTCTCCTTCCTGTGGCCTCGATTAACATGCAGCAGACTCAGATCCCTCTCTTCGAGATCAGTATACGCATGCTTCTCCCTCGATTAACAGTATGCGCATGCTTCTCCCTTGATTTAGGCGCTTCTCCATAATCGAGATCAGATCCCTCTCTCTTCCGCTCACGCTTCCTCATAATCGAGGCCAACTCTCCCCTTCTCTTCTGATTTCTTCTGATCAATGGAACCAACCACTTCTTTGATCTTGTGAAAGGAGAAAGCAGACTCACATTATCCCCTCTTCAATCGGTGCTTTCAGGTATCTACAATCGAGGCCATTTCCGGATCTACATTTTAAAAACGTTTCAAAACCCTAGATCTGTGCAAGTTTCAAAATCGTTTCAATTCTCTCTCTCACGTCACAAGATTACCTCCGGTGATGATCTCCGTCGATGCTTCAAGATTACCTCCGGCGATGCGTTCGAGAGCAGAAATGAGACGAGTTCTAAACTCCGGCGATGTGTCTGACACTTAGACGACGACTACAGTGGCAGTTTTCTTCCCCAGGTAATGGTTCTATTTCATTTGTTCTTCATTATTTCTGTTCAAGACCTCCTCTCGATCTCAACCACCTAACTCTGCCTTAAAGAATTGAACCAGGCTTGCGTTTCAACTTTAAAATTCGAATACGGTACACATAATCAAGGCTTCCAAACCCTAATTAGTGTTTTGAATAACGAAAAATCGGTGACCATGTTGATATTGTCTTAACTGATTTTCATTTATTTAATATTTGTGTTCTCTAAATTATATATTACGAAGCTCATTAAGAGCTAATTTATTTCTGCATCGCAGATTTTTTTGTTTACCTTGAAGGGTGTTGAAGTCCTTTTTCATACGCCATCTACAAGTATTAGGTATTGTTGTTTTGTGTGTGTGTCAAATGGAAACCAAGTTTCTGCTTTCGAGTTGCTTGCATCCAACAAGTAATGAATTACTTTTTTTCTTACATGATTTAGGTTTTTCAAATGAATGGAGATAGTTTGCCTATTTCAATCAAGGTATGAAGCAATCCATTCAAGTACCTCCAAGGAAAATGAAGGCATCTTTTGGGTTCTTGATGTGGGTATGTATTTGATATATGATATATAGCAGAGTGTCATGAATGAGTGATATATGTGTGCAGCTATCAGTTTTTGCTCCAGTTTCTGGTTTGATCCATCACATGCCATATATTCTGATGTTTTAGATATGGCCAGATCTTATTCAGAAGGCAAAAGATGGCGGGTTGGATGTAATTCAGACTTACGTTTTCTCGAATGGGTATGGACCCCAACCCGGTCAAGTAAGTGTGTTTTATAAATATATTTAATGTTTATATGTATCTCTTAATATTCATACTTATGCAACTTGGTTTAGAGAGTAGCAAAAGTCGCAGAATTTTCTATATTTGAGTCTTATAATTCTTTTAAAAAACAGTCTTTTTTTTAGTGCTTGAAGATTATCATCAACCAGTTATGGTAACACTTCAATTGTAAAGAAAAAACGCTATGGCTATTAATGAATAATTTTGTTTTTGATTGCTACTAAAATCAATTTTCTATGATCATCATCAACCAGTTATTGGTATGTTTTTTCTCAAAACTAATTTCTCCATATCTTTATTCCCTCTTTTTTCATATAAGCTGCAATATTTGTAATTAAGATACTATATAAACAAATCTCTGCAAAAATGTGAGAAGGTATTTTTATAATCTCTTAGGTTATTCTTGATCGAGTTCAATGATATAACCTTTAATACTTGTATATAATCTGTTGCTGCCATATAATCTACAAATTATTAATTACAAACTTATGTAAATTTAGTTGCAATCTTATTGCAGCTTTGAATTTTGATTGAAGATTTGAAGCGCTGGACAATATATTTGAAATTTGCTACTTCTGTTCTAGACTCTATCCTCCAGGTATTTGTTAAATGCCTGAAGTTGACATTTGATTTTCGATATTTTGATATATGTTGGTTGAGTTTGTTATTTACTTTCTATCCAATACTCTCTAATTTCTGCTATTACTTGAATTTGTTAGGCATACGGGAGGAGCTTATAACATGATTGTTAGAAAAAAATGCCCCAAGTTAGTAGTTTGCTTGGGGCTACCATGTACGGGCAAACTAGGGTGGGGGTGGGGTGAGTAACGGGTCAAAACTTGTAAGTTCAAAGTTCGGTCCGTAGTGGGTTGGACAAGCACACAAACTATTTTATTCGTAACTATGTCATCTAAAGCTGTTTTTTGTTCTCATGTGAATTTATTGCTAATCACCTGTATGTGGTCTTTGAAATGTGGTCCTTCAAAAAACAGTCCCCTCCAAAAGTTATTTACGGTTTTAAAAAACAGCAAGCTAGACAATTCAGGCTGGTTGGGTTGTCCGGATCCGCTTAAATGGTTCAGTTTGGACTGCTTGAAACGAGTTTCTAAATAAAATTTCAAAGCGTTTAGTTTGTACTCCAATTGAAGGTAATTCTGTTCTAATCACTGATTTTGATTTTGAAGCTCCCTCGCTGACTGATTTAATTAACCAGTATGAACCTGCGTAGAATTTGCTCCAATTAATATCACATCATTTGCTATTTCATGTTTTCTATTCTTAAGAGGTTTGGATCATTTGCTATTTATTGTTATATATTTTGTGGTTTATGTTCATCCTCAAGTTATTTTCAGGGGTAGTTTGTTCTTTTAATGTGTTAGTCATTTGGGTTTTAGTGTAATGCCCATAAGGTGTTTGTTCTAATGCTTAGCCCTTAAAATTTTGTTATTCGTTTTAATCTTTGCCCTTTTAGTTGATTATCTAGCACTCTTGAGGTAATCTCAAATTGTGAATTTGTTATCTTCATTTTATTTGCACAACTCATCCTCTAAGTTAATTTCAAATCGTGAATTTGTTATTTTTTTTTGGAACAACCTGTATTACATACAAATGCTTAAATATTCACAAACTGGTCTGATAGCTGCAATATTTGATTTTGAGGTTTCTATATGTTTTAATATACCCAATCTTCTTATAGTATACTAACATAAACTATTACAATAGATGATGTGCCGGTGGTTCTTATAGATTACTTTGATTTTCTTATAATTATGTTTAACTTGTTACCCAGATTATAGACCATTGATTATATAGGTTCCCACTTAAATTATGAGATCTTCTTTTGATTAAATAAGTTAGCCCAGAAGCAGTTGAGTCCTTGACGTTAGTGTCTCAGTGTCTCAAAACTTATGACGACCTTTATATATTTGCAGGTCATCATATATTTCATTCATTCTTTGTGTGTTGAACTATTAATCTGAGCTTGTCTTTTTTTTTTGTCACAAAGTTATCTCAACTCTATATAACATTGCTTGTGATATTATTAGGGAAGTTGTATTCTTCATGATGGCCCTCCATATGCTAACGGTGATCTATTAAACATGATTGTAAACGATATTATCAACGGGTATAAGGTATAATTGCAACATTCACTTTGTGCTATGAAAATTGAGATATGATGACAAATGGGCTCACTTTATTTGACTCATGTAGTCATGTGCATAGAAGTAAAAATACTGTGAAAATGGTGAATGAGGTGGTTAATTTAATTGATGTTCAAAAAAAAAGAATCTGAACTTTATTACTTTCTTTTTGCTTTTCTACTTCTATGGCAGCTTCTTCAAAACTATAAAGTTCGTTACATTCCTGGTTGGGATTGCCATGGTGTTCCAATTGAGTTGAAAGGCAAGTGATAATTTGTGGTTGTCTTATTTAGCTGAATGTTTTCTGATAGTTGTAGTCTTTAATAATGTATAATTTTCTGTTAAATAGTATTGCAGCCATTAGACCATGATGCCCGAATGGGGATAACACCACCAAAACTGAGACCAAAGGCAACTAAATTTGCCAAAGCAACTGTGAATTCACAGATGGTGTCGTCGTTCAAGGTCTGTTTAAACATCAGATGTTACCCATGAATACATTAATCACTATAACTACTAACCAGGTGTTCTGATTCCAGTACATGAATAAAGAAAGGATCAAAATATATTGCATAAGAAAGGCTTCTGAGTCTACCGATAAGCAAAGTGAAACAAAAAGGAACATAGAAGAACTCCCTATCAAGATAAAAGGAAGAAAGACCTGAAGGTATATGTGCCCTTTGTGTTCCTTACCTTGTGTTGATTTTAATCTGAATTAATGATTAAATATACTTGGTAGTTCATTATATGTCCCTCTGTGATCCTTGCCTGATATGTTTTTTGACTGATTTGGCAGTTAATGATACTTTTTTTGACTCAATAAGTTGCTACTTTAACAGATCAAAAAATTGATGATATAATAGATGACATGTTGTTGATGATATGTTTTTTGACTATTGTTACTTGATTTTATGTAAGATGGTGGTTTTTGATATAAACATGGTTTTTGAAACTATTGTTATTTGATTGTAATAAGAATCTCAATACCAAACAATTTTTTAAACTATAATACAAAACAGAGGTTAGTTCAAAAACTATTGTTACTTGGTAGTAATAGAAATCTCAATACAAAACAGTTAGTGAATGAAACTATTGTTAGTTGGTTGTTGATATAAAACAATTAGGGAATGGAACTATTGTTACTTGGTAGTAATAGAAACCATCTTTCCATTAGTGTGTTAATTTTTTCTTTATCATTCTTGTTATATTTTTATGTATCCACTAGAAAAATGCTTTCAAGACATCGTTTTTTATGACACATTTAAACTAAATTCATGTGTTTGATGTGGAATTTGCAGATAGCATGGTGCTTCTTTTGTTGAACTACATCTAGCATGTTGCACAAACGAGCTATAAGGTGTGCTTTTATTTTTATTACATATTTTAGGGGTATCATTTAACATTTATGTAAGAAATAGTAAAATTATCATTTGTTTACACGGAAAGTATAAGGGTATTAATTGTTTTATATGAGAGGTACTGATGTGTTCATTTCAACCAGTTGAGGAGACCTATGTATTTAAGTAGGCAAAGCCATAAACATGAGTAAGTTGTTGTTTTAGACTAATTTACATCATTGTGTTTGATAAAAATGTCTGATGGTTTTACACATAAATTGTTCGATAAGCAATGAGGTAAGGTTTACCATTTATATAAGTAATAAAAAATAGAACTTTGGATGGTACAACTTCAAAGAGGAAATCTAAGATTTTAATTGCTAATGAACCACACTCTCTAGAGATTACAAAAAGTGAATTAGTTACACATAATTATTTTTTTTTTCACTTTTGAATTCAAACCCCTACTTCCACTTCTATTTCTTATATGCTAAAAACTTAGTTCAGAAGCTCATAATGCTATGTGTTATGAAACTGGTTTGTACCTATAATTTATGTGCAGATTTTATATATTGTTTTTTTGTTGTTTTGATGTATATGTATACGGTAGCTTGGTGTTTGGTTGATTGGAAAGCTCGGATAGGAGCAAGATGGTGAGTTAGGATGCAGACATACACACACATATAATAAAAGATGGCGAGTTTGGATGCAGTATGGGTTTTGGTTGATTGGAGAGCTTCCGCAGGAGCAAGATGGTGAGTTTGGATGTAGACATACACACACACACATATAATAAAAGATTATTTTCTAAAATCATTCAGCCATTGATTCTGAAAGATCCAAGTTCTATGTTCAATTTGATCTGAAGATGAAAGAGTTGTAAGATATCCTTATTTTTAGTTTCCCTTTTAGTAACTATATGCTATGACATTATTTGGTTAGACACTACATACTAAAATGACATTATTTGTGTTCTGTTGCATTTTGTGGAGATTGCTTGTATGGAAGCAACATAATTATGAAGTGGCTGATTATTGCAGATTTGATATCTTGTTATTTTAACCTGCAACACTTATTTCTTCTTGATTCACATACCAAGCCAAGCCTTTATTTACGAGTTCAATTAAGTCCATTGAGTTTAAATTCCACTAAAAGATTTCAGATCATTGCTATAATTTGTATGAATTTGTTCATTGAAGTTATTGCAGATTTCATATCTTGCTATTTTGACGTACAAACTCAGATGCAATATTAAACTATGTACTCCAGGCCCTCATCTCCATTGGTGTCACTATCTTTACCATCATTGGATGTGTTCCTGTACTTGTTTTTCTATCACTTTAATTGTCTATAGCTTTATCTTTGATGGCTATCCTATGAATTTTATTTAATAGCTATGTGAAAGACTTTAAATGTGGTTTTATAGTGGTTTTTATGTTTAAAGTTACATCTTTTTAGTAATTTCAACTCATATGGATATTATGTTTCATAAATAAAGTATTTTTTTATACCTGTAATTTGGTTGTTGCCTACGGTGTGTTGTGTATGCGTAACCTCCTTTATGGTACATAGATTCATCACAGATTGGGCACGTGGGGGTATTGCAATGAACTTTTTTTAAACTTTGTAAATCTTGCATTGCATGCGTACATGACTCACTAGCATTATGTAAAAGCATAGTACTTGGTAATTTTTCAAGTTCGGATGACTATAAAGCTAACAAATATAATCAAGATATAGTATTTATTCCTTGGCCTGCTTATGAACAATAGTTATTTCTTTGTAGTGCTACAACTCTAGACTCAAATTTTTATTATTGTTTTTATTTTTTTTATCATGGAATGTTTCATGGCTATGGAACTTTTTCTTTCGGTTGTATAATTTGGATGATAACTAAATATATCGATCATACAAAACTTGAAGAACTTTTTGACTTCGATCATGAAAGTTAAAATCATGGACAATGAGAAAACTAACGGACGTACAATGGAAAATATATCACGAGAATATTGATAAACCAACAAAAACAAGTACCGCGTTGGTTGTTGTTGTCGCCAAACGCGCATGTATCGCATTATAAATTGTTGTCGTGCTACATTGCGTTAATAGTAACGAATATCACGTTGTAAATTGTCGTGTCGCCATAATGCGTCAACAAATGACAAATAAAATGTAATAAATTGTTGCCGCTGCAACGCGCGGGCACCATGCTAGTTATTTAATATAATTATAACTTGCAAGATTAACAAACCAATTATATAATTATTTACTTAAAATAACTATACAAACTTGTGAAGCTAATAATAAACATTATTATACCTTTAAACTCAATGTTTAAAACTTGGTTGAATTGTTGAAAATGATTATTCTTAGATTATATTTATTTAACATAAATATAAATCATCACCGAACGTATTTGTTTTATAAATACAAGTTAACAAGTATTCAAACGTTTTCAAACGGATTAAAACGTCAAGACTTGACCGGTATCACTTGGGTGACTTATGTTACTCATTTGATCATGACCTTATGCAAGACCTTATTTATTTAATTAGGCTTTTACTTGCTACCTACTGCTACCGCTTCACGGTTGCTCATTTCATACCTGCTGATTCAGTGAGTTTCACGGCCCCTTTTTCCTTTTAACTGTTTTATACTTGGGGAAGAAATCATGAAAACTGATTAAATGCTTTTTACTGAATATTATGGTTTACTTGTTAGCCGTATGACTACTTGTTCTCTTACTGATTGTCCAACTTGGTACATTATCGTTATAAACGTTTGTACAACCGAAATCCCATCATTAATTGATTTCAATTAGTTCTGTACGAAACGATAGCTAGTGAATAGATCTATTTGGGTTGACAACCCTACCCTAACTGGTAGCTCCAGTTCTGACTCCGGATTTTCTGGGGGTACACGTCAGTTATTCTGCTATGTTTAACATCTCTGGGCAAGAGATGCCGGGTGGGTAAACCGTTAGTATTTGAAATCAAGGTTCAGGTGAGATCATACAACCACAAAAATAAACCCTGATAATATTTAAGTATACCGAAACTGTTTTACAACTGTTTAACTATCGAGTCCTAAACCTGTGAACCTCACCAACTTTATGTTGACCCGTTTTATATTCATGATTTCTTAGGTAATTGACAAGACTTTCTGAAGACATGCAAATGGGGCTTACAAATGCTATCGGACCTGTTCTTGGAGTCATAGTCCCAACTATCTAATTTAACCGTTTCATGCTTTTAATAATTATTTAAGACTTATGTTTTCAAAATGTAAGACATTAATGTTTCCACTATCTTTCCGCTGCAATGAAATGAATTAATGTTTTATGAAGTTTTTAAATTATTAGAAGTTGTTCTATGTATCCTCGACTATGATTCCATTCTGGCTCACACCCGATTCCGTTGACCGGGGTGTGACAGAATGCAATACACTTGAAGGCATATTTCATGTAAGGCTTCCTGTCCCAGGATTCAGCTACCCAGGTATGTGTTTGATTTTAAAATTCATGCTGGAAATCCAAGTCAGTCCCTCTCACTTAATTTATTTCGTTCATTCCCTTATATGTTTTACCTTCACTATTTATTTTTTAACATCAGTTACATGTTTCATTTTATTTGAATTTGTTATTCACTGCCCTAAATACACTAAGATTTATGTTTCGTCAGTTGGGTTACTCAGAATCCAGGGAATCCCAGGATTCAGGGTACCCAAAATGCAGGGTGGTCAAAAATCCAAGGTACATGGAACAAAGCTTACTCAAGATACACCAAGCCAAGGATAATCAGCATATGTCTCCTAAGTTTGAGACTGGCCATCTCACTTCCGTGTTGGGTAAGGCCTAAACCCATTCCTAAGGTTTGAGGACTAAGCTTCTTCCATTCGAATATAGGCTATCACGCCTCGCCCGGGACGCACGTGGCAATTTTTGCTTCGCCCGAGACGCACGTGATCCAAGTAGGAAACCCTGGGATTGTGGGATCATCCGTGTTAATAGCATTAGTGGAAACCCTGGGATTAACGTGTTTTCGAGATGGATTGGTGCTGACGTACAAACTTAAGACTTCGAGGACATACCCTAGTCAGTCGGAACGACTAAGAGGAAATCCCTAGTTCGCCGGTACGGCACCGGGCATGACCCCAGAAATAACCCAAAGATTACCTAGTGGCCCAGGATTATTGACTTAATTCAGGGTCATAACGGTTAAAACCTAAGTAAATTAACTACTTGGCTAGTTATTTCTAATTGTTATGTTCATATGACATGGAACATTCGCAAGTCCACTGAAGCTAAAAGGATTCCTGAATCCTGGGGGGCAACCCAGGAATGTTGATACCTGATATGTGCGTCGTGTGAAGTATCAAACAAAGTACAAGATCAAGTCAACTAGGTCTGGCCGAACTAGGTCCGAACCTGAAGTTCGGACTGGCCGAACCTGAGGTTCGGCCGAAGCTCGGACCAGCGGGTATATATAGATGTATGGTCTTTGTATTTTGTAGAGCTCTAAGCGTGTGAGATTTCTTAAGTGTGTGTTCTCAAGGTGTTTCTCTGTGTTGTGTTTCTGAGTGTTTCACTGATTGTAATTGTTTATTTTGATCAATAAAACAATCGGTTAATTACGTTTCAATGTCCGATTAGCTAGATCGAGTAGACGATCCGATGCTCACGCATTTTCAAGTGGTATCAGAGCTTTCAGGTTCACTCTACTGATCTGTGGTTGCTATTTTTGGATGTTTGAAGCGTTTATGAAGTTTCTCGAGTTTGTTTTCGTGTTGTTCATCAATTCTATCGAGTGTTTGGTGTCAAAATTGTTCCTAACTCATTTTCTATCGGTTTTTCTAAATCACAGTATCGAGTTTTGTCAAAATTCGTCCATTTTTGTGCGTTTTGGAAAAATGAGTTCGAAGTTCGGAGTTGTCTGATCAGGTTCGGAGTAACTGCTCCGAACTTGAAGTTCGGTCGATATTCGGTCAGAATTCGGAGCTGTCTCGGTCAAGGTTCGGAGTGATTTGAGGTTCGGAGGTAGTTCGTAGTTGCTTAGAGGTTCGGACTGTTGTTTTTGATTCGGAGCTGGTTCGGATAGGGTTCGGACTTTGGATTTAACTTCGGACAGAGTTCGGAGCTTAGTTATAAGTTCGGAGAGAGTTCGGCCGGCAGAATTTTAATTTTTCAAACGATGTCGGAATTTCAAGCTTTTGCCGCAATGCCGAGCGCGATGCAAACTATGCTAAATTTTGATAACGAAATCGGAACAAGTCAGAAAGTTCCTAAATTGTTGAAGTTGGAAGATTATCACAATTGGAAACAACGTTTTTCAGCTTACATCAGCACAAATAATGTGGATTTATGGATTCCGATTCGCAAACTTTACATGCATCCACAAGCAGATGGAGATTTTAAAAGAATACAAGATTTTGATGGTGATGAAAGAAAACTCTATTAGCTTGAAGAAAAAGCCTATGGTTATCTAACAATGGCTCTGCCTACTGAGTTGTTGCATCAGTTTAGTACTTGCAAAAAGTCAAAACAATTGTGGGATGCATTGTCTGCTAGATGCGAAGGAAATGATCAATACATGTAGGATCGATATAAGTCAGAGTTAAACTTAAACAATTCCCTTTACTTGCAAATATAACCTTGCGGAATTAAGTTATATTTTACTTTTCTTAAGCAAAGTCGAGTTCTTGTATAATGTAAGTGCTTGATTTGCAGAATAGTAAAAACAACAAAATATCGAATATTCGGCACTATTTGCATTAACTCAAAGCTACACTATTACAAGTGATAACCAAGATTATATATAAACTAAGAAATAACAAGCTATATATAGTGCAGATGAGATCAATCACAGCCATTCATCTCATGTGATCTAATCTAGACCGTACATTAAAAAGTCAAATCTAAACTACCAAAAGTATAAACTTCGACAATTGAAATGACTTGCGTGTTGACAGCAACGATCTACTTTTGGAGAGCGGCTTGGGCAGATGTAGAAGCATACGAGAAGCTTTTGCAGGATGGGACTGCTGAAAAGACTTCTCAGGAAAAGTCAGGTTGAACTCATTATCTGATGGATAATCGAGTTCACCCGGAATATTCACTAAGTGACAAAACTGCTTCTTTCCGCTTAAACTTGTTGTTCCGCTTGAAGTTGTAGTTCCGCTTCAACTTCAGCCGGAACTGTCAAAACTGGAGTTCAGCCGGAAAACTTCAAAATTGAAGTTCCATACAATCTCCCCCTAAGCTGATGATGTCAAATTATTCTTCTAAGTCAAAGTTCTTCTTCAAAATTGACTTGTACCCAAAAATCTTCTTCACCTTGTTCTACTTGTCCGTGGTTCTGATGCTGGCATCAAGGTTCTGAGACAGCTCTTTGGTGTTTGTCTTGGTCACCTTCACGTGTTTAATTGAATCCCAGTCCATTTCGCTCCATTCTTCTTGAACAGAAATGGACTCATGGATTGTGAAGGTGCCATCAGCTCTGTGAACGTAAAAGAGCTTCTCCTCCTCTTCCCAAATGATAAATTTTATTTCACTGGTGGGCATTTCATCTTCTTCTTCTGCTGAGTCATCATCTAAACTGCTTCTGTAGAGCATTCCACATTCCAGCACAGATGGCTCAATTACAAGCCTTAACATGTGCTCTGCTCTTGAAGGATTAAAAATTTCTCTAAGTTTTAGAATGATGTCTGTCCTTTGCAGCAGAGTGAGTTGAGAAGTTGCCTTGTGAACGTTTACCACTTGAGTTATGCCACTGGCCATAGTAAAAGTGAAATCAAATGTGGCTTCATCCACTGTCCAACCCACAATTTGTCTTTTACTGGGTGGAGCTCTTCTCTTTTGTTTTTGATTTCTTTTACTCTTGGCATGCATCAGTTTTCTTTTCCTGACTGATCTTTCTTCATCAGAGTTAACAGTAGATTCTGGCACAATGGGTTTCTTGCCTCTGTCAGATGAAGAAGGACCAGTTTGGACTTCAGTAGGTTTGGTGATGGTGGTGGAGGGTTCATTTATGGTGAGTGGGGGAAGTGAGGTTTGTGAGGGTGGTTTACTGGCTTCAGGAGTTGGGCTAGAAGGTGGGGTAGGTGGGAAGATATCAGAAAAGTCCATAGTAGGAGTGTCACACCCCTAAATTTTTAATTCAGCGGAAGTCTTACATTGCGGTGATCAAAAGTTGGTAACCCATGGTGTTTTAGTAAACGATAGTTCAAAACATTGAACATATTATTTATTTATTGATGGATGATAAATCACCCATACAGTAGGTCCCTTCGAAACATAAGTTCAAGTTTACTAAAAAAAAAATTTGTTTTAAAAGAAACCACGACAACATCTTCTTTATTTCTCCCGAGCCGAATCCAAGCCATTAAATACCTGAAAATGCATTAAAAAGATTTGTGTCAACCAAACGGTTGGTGAGTTTACCGATTTTCATATCAAAACCATATTCTCATTTTTCACATTTCCACTTTTCATCATGTGTGGTTTATTTTGAAACCACCGAATCATCTCATTTCATTTTTCAATATATGTGGTTTATTTTGAAACCACCAATCATCTCATTTCATTTTTCAATATATGTGGTTTATTTTGAAACCACCAATCATCTCATTTCATTTTTCAATATATGTGGTTTATTTTGAAACCACCGAATCATCTCATTTCATTTTTCAATATATGTGGTTTATTTTGAAACCACCAATCATCTCATTTCATTTTTCAATATATGTGGTTTATTTTGAAACCACCGAATCTTCTCATTTCATTTTTCAATATATGTGGTTTATTTTGAAACCACCAATCATCTCATTTCCAATATATGTGGTTTATTTTGAAGCCACCAATTTACTTCTCATTTTTCATTGAAAGCAGGGATATACATAAGTTTTCCAGACAACGTATGGTTCATGAACTAGCTAGGGACATGATGTATAATTAGCAACATAAGCTCTAAATCGATACGTAAACCACTATTTGGAAGTATTTCCCACCATGTTTCACGACCGGAGCGACCGATCAGTGGGCTAGGGTTGGTCATTCCCGATAGATCTATCAATACTCCTCTTGTCTATTCCATAGTTAACGATTTTAGACGGCCGAATTCTATTTCATTCACTTTTCTTTCTATTTATGGTCAGGCTCATCTTTTTATGAGCGTTCGCGCCCTTACTTATGTCTAATCATACCCACACATTGGTTGTCAACTTATAAAATCCATACTTTTTCATTATATGCATTTTCTGCCCCAAAACATTTATAAATCATGTAGAAAAAGGGGAAATAGTGAACTCACCTTTGCTTTCACGTGCAATTTGTGCTTCTAATTGTGTAATTTCAAATGCCTTGGTCCTATTTCCCATTATATCAGATTAGTTAGGCCATTCTTCTTAACTCATGTGATAAATTCTGAATTTTCAAACTATTCGAGCAAAATGACGATTTTGCCCTTATTTAATTAATTCTAACACATAAAGCAAAAAGAACTAATCTTTATACATGAAACTTTATGCCAAGGCTTAATATAAGTTGTTAACTTAATTAATATTATTCCAAATATTTTAGCACTTATTTTCTAATTTTTCTCTATTTTATGCTAAACTACCCGTTTTTACGGCTTTATCAACTACGATTTTTATCCAAATTTTCTCCAATACTTAAGTTTCCACTTTCATATTATTTCTATATGTTTCCTATACATTATTAACCTGTTTCAAACATTTAAGCCACTGATCTAAATTGTTTTCCTAATTTATACCTTATTTTACAAATTTTATACGTTTTAATGCATAATTTTCACCGTTTTAAGGGTTCGGGTGCCATTTTCACCTAAGTTTTCAATTATTCTCACTTATATTTGTTACCTACTGTCCAAAATAAGTCCTCATTTTATTTCATATTATTTTTCCAATTTATTCTATTATTAAGCATTTTTAGCCATTTTTAAGCATATAAATTCCATTTTAATTACTAAATAAATTCCAAAAATTCTAGAATAATTTTCCAACTCATATCTACTGATTACTAACCTTTTCCTACTGACCAAACTTAAATTTTCGGATTTTTGCCATATTTTTACATTTTCTACACATTTAATGCATTTAAAGCTTCTAAAAGTCTAACTCTAATCATTACTTTATTCCCATACATTTACTCCAAGTTTTTTTATTACTAGATTTGGTTTCTTTTAGTCATAAATATTCTGACCTCAAATCAACTTTTATAATCTTTATTTATTTTATATAAAAACTTCACATTTATATAACAATTATTCATATATTACATATTAATCGTGTACCGCTCGTGTTTCCTCATGACCGACCATTATAGGCGGAATTACTATGAGAAATAGTCACGGGGTTTCATCTTAGTGACAATCTTTACCGACCGTGTAGGCGTCATTGACGACCATGAGGCGGGTTTACTACAATTGTAACACTAAATCTTGATTTTATTTAACCTTTTTATCCCAAATTCAAGTATATATATATATATATTTATTTAAAATTTTCGGATTTTTATCTAAAGTCCAAGGGTTTCATACCCTAATATCATGTATATTCACACCATTAACACAATTTGAAGATCAAATACTAGCAAAACATAATCATAAACTCATAGAATCATATAAAATCATAGATTTAGTTCATGCATGTATCATCAAAGTTACTAGCTTTTATTTTTAATAAAAAAAATTGTGTTTCATCTCAAAACATCCATTTAATCTTTCACAAACTCATGTTTTTAAGCTTAGATTCAACATGCATGTGGGTTTCTTGATGATCAAACCCTAACACCAAGCATTACACACACTTACACACACTCACACACACTTCACGATTTTTGTGTGTGTAAGTGGGGTTTTTCACTCAAATCTTTGTGTGTTGAAGCTTAATCATTCCAAATCTACCATAACTAATCAAGAATTTGATGTTGGATCTTAGATTTGGAAGTGGGTTTTTCGAAATTTAAGATGAAGATGAAGTGGGTTTCGAAAATTTTAGAAGATCTAGATGAGTTTTCTTACTTGATGCTAAAAAGTAAGTGTTCTTGAGTGTTCTTGAACTCTTGAACCTTGAAAGAAAATGGAAGGAACTAGGTGTGTGTGTTTTTAGAGAGAGAGGAGGATGAGAAAAATGAGAGAGGGGGTGGGGGTTTGGGCCGTAATTTATAGAGAGAGGGGAGAGGGAGAGATGGAGTGTTGTGATGTAGGTGTGTGTTGGGTTTTTAAAAGGGCAATGATGATTTAGTTGAATCTAGGTGTCATTTCCCTATGCATACACATGATTACCTACATTTACTTTCTCCACACACATACACATACATATATATACGACATATGCATACATACCATTTTATAAAATTTCACTAGTGTAGGTTACTTGCAGGTAAAAGTCTGGCTATTACGCAATTTGCGGTATATTTTTCAGACTCTTTTTGCTACAAATTTTATATCAAAATTCATAAAATCAAATTACGCTCAGAACCGTATAATCATTTTTCAGTTTCGCCACACTTGGTCGGTGACCAAAAGTAGTGACGTTTTTACACGGTTCGATTCTATTTTCGCGTAATTTTCACTAATTCATCACTAACCGAATGTAAAACATTTTCCAAAGGCTCTAACTTATATTAAACTTAATGTTCTAGCAAAATAAAATATTTTATTTATTTCGTTGATCGGTTCATAGTGACGAGACTTTATCTAATTTTAAAATATTCAAATAATTCACATAAACACAATCAATTCTAATTAAATTCAACTAAATCCTAAATTATCATTTTTAATCAAAAATTAAAGTGACGGATGTCACAAGGGGGAGGCTTCTTTTTGAAAGGAATGATGGGTGTAAAATTGTCAGCTCTGTATTTGGGGTTGGCAAGCTTGGTGGCTACTTTCTTGGAGATTTTTGGAGGTTTGTATGGAATGATGGCTAGTGATTGTAGAAGGGATGGAGTGGCTGTAGGCATGGGATTTGGGTCATATATGAAGGAAGGTGGAGGAGGGATATCTGCATCATCAATGATCTCAGGTTTAACATTTTTGTGAGTTGACATACCTGAGGTGAGCTCTGAAGGTGCAGGCATCACAAGCTTTGGGTTGACAGCAGCTACATCTCCTTTTAGCTTATGAAAAATTGAGTCAATCAATTGACATAGTTCTTTGACTTTCATTTGAGCTACCTCTTCTTCAGTTCTTATGTTTCTGACCACAAATGCCCTTTTTACCCTTTTCAGCAGTTGATAATTCTCGTCACTCTTTACCAGCTTGGTAGGCAAATGAGAGGCAATGGAAATTAGCCTCTGCCTATCGGCTTCAGTCACAGCATCCAAATCATAATCCTTCATTCTCCAGTTGAAAGACCTAGTCTTTGCTTCTTCCAGTAAATTTTCAAATACAGAATTTTGCATGTAAAGATCAAATTCCTCTTGGATTTCTTTAGCAAGCCTCTCATCCTCTGCTATACTCTTGGCATCTTCTACCATCTTCTGTATGGCTTCAGCCTCTGGAGTTTGAACCACCTGTTGAATTGTTTTAGGGAATTCAGTTTGAACAGGTTCTTCCGCATGGGTTGGTTCAGTGCTCCTTAAGGTTATGAGGGTTTCGGCCATTTCTACTATTTCAGCATTACTCCATTCTTCCGGTTGAACCACAGTTGGTTCAGTAGACCCATCAACACCAAAAACTGAGTTGCCAGGGCCAAAAGTTTCCACCTGAGCAGTTGATTGGGTTTCCGGTTGAACAATATTCTCAGCTCCCACAAACACTTCCGCCTGAAGTTCCGCCTGAACTTCCGCTTCAACATTAGATTGATCTTCAGTCACCACTTGAGGTTTGGTGACTTCAGATCCTATGTCAGCAATTTCCAGCACCTATGTTCCTTCATTCTCACCAATTGGATTCTCATCTTCTCCTTCAGAGATTGTAGCAACTACAGTGGTTGCAGCGCTGTCTTCAGTTGCCTTGCTGTGATCACTGGCTTTTTCGGCCGGAAAGATAACATCTTTTAGAAGTGTAGTGATCATGTTGATGTGCTCAGGTAGAGCACCAGCAATCAATATTGAAGATTGAACCAGCTTTGTGAGGTTGGGATCCTCAAAAGGTGAAATGGCAATTAATTGACTGCTTTTAATGTTGGCCCAACACTCTTCAACACCAAAAGGATTTATGCCAATTCTTTGACAAGCTGTGGCTCTGACTTCAGCCGGTATCCTCTGATCTTCTTCAATCTCTGTAATGACAGGCATTGAGGGCATCTTCTCCCCCAATTTGACAGTATCAGCTTCTTTAGCTATTACAGCTTCATCAGCATCACTGTGAAGGGTTGAAGGACCTGCTTCAGCATCAGTAGGATTAACTTTCACCAGTTTGGCAACAGTTGAATTTAGAGTATCAACCTGTGCTTGGAGAGATAGGTACAAATTCTTCAATTCAGGTAGTGAAAAACTGTCCTCAACTGGCTTTTTGCCAGCATCCTTGGACGAAACCAAACTATCAATCCTAGATTGATCAGCAGTGGTACCCATGGCTTCTTGGCACCTGGGATTCTCTTCATCTGTCACAACAACTCTCGGTTCCAATGAAGGAACTTCAAGTGTTGATTCAGAGAAGATTGCCGCGAATTGGGTCTTATTGATGTTACTGCTGACACCAGGGTCCAGTGGGGATCCCTGGGCAGCAGCAGCCCTTTCCGCATGAATCTCATCAGTACTCCCGAGATTCACCTCCAGTAGGGAGTGTGGGTTCAGTGCTGCAGGGTCCTGGCTTATCAGATTGTTCTCATGTGATGTGGCAGGTGAGTTAATAACACCTTCACTTAAGCCAAGATTGATAGCACTGTCACTCCTGGGTGATTGGGGTTGAAGTGGTGACATATGTCCAGATGGGGATTGTGCATCTGCTTCTAATGACTCCCCCTCAAATGAGGGTTCGTCCCTAAGAGAGAATCCCAATTTGACAAGTTTCCGCTTGGGCTTTTTGCCTGGAGCGGGGTTAGAAGCTTCGGGTTGGGTGGTGGCACTAGGTGGAGGAGACCTAATGACCACTTGTCGCTGTCTCTTGAAAGTGACAGGAGGAGTTTCAGTTGAGGAGGTGGCAGTGGTAGATTGATTGTGAGCTTTCCTCTTTCTGGATTGAAAAGTTTTTAGTGTTGAGGAAGCAGGGACAGATGTGGGATCAGTAACTGTTAGGTCTACAGTTCTGTCATCTTGAGCAGGGAGCTAGTCACTCCTACAGTTTCCGGTTGAACTTCTGCTGTAGCAGGTTCATCAGGAAACTGCCTTGGAATCGGTAAGGGGTGGTCAGTATCCCTTCCAAGAAATGGATATTTGTTTAAAGCAAGGTTTGAAAAGGTTTTCTCATTCAGAATTTTTTGATGCAAAATTGTACCGAGCCAAACTATGTGGGGGTACTCTTCTTTGAGAATGTAAGTCAAAAATCTAGGATACATGTAAATATATTCAGAATTGACATTTGATTTTAGGGCTTGAAAAATGAGTTTTGAAAAGTTAAAGTTTTCACCTTTTACCATAGCGAAGAAAGCAGAAGCTTGCTCGCTGGAGAGCTCGTCAAAACCTCCCTTCTTTGGAGACAAACACACCAGAAGTGTGTGTGCAAGGAATCTCCACTTGTATGGTAATTGCCCTTTCTTGATGGTTTTGCTCTGTAGAGAACCACCGTAACCAAGATTCTTGAACAAACGGAGATATTTTGTGTGATCAACCGTGTCATATCCACCTTCATCCTTTCATATCCGCTTCAACTTCAGCCGGAACTGTCAAAACTGGAGTTCAGCCGGAAAACTTCAAAACTGAAGTTCCTTACAATACAAGAAGAGTAGAAGAAAAGTGCTGAACAAAGAATTTGAGAATTTTCAACATTATGATAAAGAAACTATTCCTGCACTTGTATCCAGATTTTCACATCTGATTAGTGAAATGAAGGTGGTGAACATTGAAAAGACTGAGGAGGAATTGAAAGAAAAATTAATGGAAGCATTACCAGAAAAGTGGGAAAATTATGTTTTGTTGCTTACTCATGACAAAGATTATTCTGCATTATCATTTCATGATTTAACCGGAAAACTTCATGCTAGAGAGATGGAAATGATGACTTCAAACAAGGCTAATGCTACTTTGCAAAACCCTGAATTGTATCATGGTGAGAATACAGCAAGCATGAATGCTAAAGCTAAACCAAGTCTGAGTTCTGCACCTAGTACAGCTTTCTTGACAGGAATGTCTGATAATTCTGATAACAAGTCGTCACGGGGTTGTAGCTTTACAATTCCAAATCTTTCAAATCAGAATACTTTTTTTGCTGAATCAATGGAAGATGGTGCTAAAATGATTTCTTCTTTGATTTCATCATCTTTTGGTTCGATTATTAAGAATGTTGCTGATGCAAAGTTAACCAGTGAGGATCTTGATGCTCTTGATGATGATCAACTAACCGAATTGGATGTATCTTGGCAATATGCTATGTTGTGTCAAAGATCTAAGAGATTCTTTAAGAAACATGGAAGGAATATTTCTGGTGATAAATTGGGTTTTGACAATGTAGGGATATGATCATGTAATAGTAAGCGTATGTCCGAAAATTATTTAAGCCTACGGGGTCACACGTCTCGACACCAAATGTATTAATATTAATTAATAGTTAATTAATATTTATCACGAACATTTAACGAGGTTTCGTTAAAAACTAACAGTTAATTGTTAACAGAGGGGTGTTAGTTGTAATTAGAGAGAGTTGTAATTGGATTACAATTAGGAAAGGTTTAAGGATAGGCCATAGGGCCGAAAATCGTAAAGGCTCCTATGCCAATCCTTAACTTATTTATCAAGTCTTTTAAACCTATAAATAGACCCTCAGGGTTTAAGGTTTAGGACTGCTTTTATCAGATAAAGTGCAAAACCCTAATCTCTCTCTATTCTCTCTCTCGAATTCGGCAAACAAGAAGAACCCTAGGGGTTTCGGTTCTTGTGTGGTTCGACCAAGGCTATCTCGAGTGGAGGTGTTCGTGATCAAGTGCTAGCACATAACATCGGTGTGTCGTGTGTGCGATCGTAGAGGGATTTGCATTAAATCCTCCAAGAGATCAAGTCAATCTGAGCTTATAAGGTAAACATGTTCTATCCGGTTAGTTAGATTAATTCATAGGATTAATTCCGCTGGGTACTCGTGTGATAATTGTTATATAATCCAACAGTGGTATCACGAGCCACCTATGATTTTAATTAATTACCGGGAATAAAAACTTGGAAGGGGGGGTAACCAAATCAGATTCTAGCTTTTCGATCCACTTAAAAATCGTGTTTTATAATTGGAAAAAGGTTTCGCAAATTGGTAAAAACGAAAAACTCAAAAAAAATCGATTGAAAACTGCTTTTCGACCCGATCGAAAACCACTTTTCGACCCAATCGAAAACCACTTTTCGACCCGCCGGCTACTCCCGATCGGAAACCCTTGTTTTCCGATCGGAAACCCTACTCCTGATCGGAAACCCTTGTTTTCCGATCAGAAACCTTTGTCCCGATCGAAAACCCTTGTTTTTCGATCGGAAAGCCTAGTTTCGATCGGAAACACCTGTTTCGATCGAAAACCTAATCGAAAAGTGATGTTCTCGATCGGAAACCATGATTCCGATCGAAAACTATATACAGGATCGAAAACCTCTAGCCGAATCGGAAACCCTAATTTTAGATCTAAAATTTGATTCTTGTGATCTAAAATTTAGAACCCAAGTTTTTGTTATTTGATAAATCAACATGTTGTACCTTTATTTTAAATGTTAAAAGGAAGTAAAAACCATGATGTTTCATGCAAATCGTTCATGGTTATTACTTATATCGAAGAGGATTAAAATTAAAATTATGTTAGATAATTAGAAACCCTAAGATTATGTGATTATTGTGATAATTGTGACATAATAAAAGGTTTTAATGCAAATTTGTTTTATGAAAATCGAAATTTGTTTAAATGACTATTGAAATATGATTTTGTTTATAAAATATAATTTGTGTCCTAAAACTCAAAAGAAACACCGGCTCACCCATTTGAACACACTCTAAGAGAAGTATAAGTCGGGTTGCCATGCTTCCCTAAAGTGGGTAGGTTTTTAATTGCAAAAGTTGCAAACCTCACCCCTACGCTTCTTTGTATGTTGCGAATGGAGCTACCGAGCTCTTTTGACTTGGAAGACAAAACTAAGAATTTTATAAACACATTATGTGGTGAAGATGTGCATGAATCTTCACACATAACATTTTGATCACACATCAACACTGTTTTGACCCAAACAAAATTTAAGTCTTTGCCATCCACCTTGAAAAGGACACTTGTGGGTGTCATCTTACTCATTGGTACACAATGGTAAAATGGCATTTACATGGCAAATTCCCACTCATTGGTACACAATGGTGGACAATTTGTGCGTTTTTAGCTGGACGACTTAAAATGAGCTAGGCGGTGAGACCCCTGGCCCGTGGCAAAAGATGAGATGAAACATGACTACAAATCACTTGGTGCAAGATTCACAAGTGTTATTTGTAGGTCCCATAAAATCTAGGAATTGTACTTGGAGTACAATTATTGATCGTCACTTACCATTTGAATGCATCATTTCTAGCAGATCAACTGATGAAATGATGGCATGTCAATTGGATCCTAGCCTTAATAAACTTAATCGTTTAAAATGTTTAAACATTGGGTAATTAAATTTATTAAGGAAAAGATTATCGAAAATACTGATTTTTGAACTTAATCTGTTTTGTAGATGGTAACAAACCCTCCTCAAAACAATGTTGGTCATGCTTTTCGTCAAATGTTTGAAAGAGAAAAGCTGAATGGATCTAACTTCAATGACTGGTACCGTCAACTGAGGATTGTCCTTAGAGTTGAACGGAGGACCGATGTCCTTGAAAATCATTGGCCGACCGAGCCAGCTGCTGATGCTTTTGATCAAGAGAAAGCGTTCTACAATGCAGAGTATAGCAGATACGATGAGGTTGCTTGCATGATGATCTCGAGTATGACTCCCGATCTTCAGAAGCAATACGAATTTCATACACCTTGTGATATGATCAAAGAGCTGAAAAAGATGTATGAAAAACAAGCTGGTGTTGAATTGTTCGACCTAGTTGTGGAACTCCACGACTTGAAGCTTGAAACTGTTAAATCGGTCAGTAGTCATGTGCTCAAGATGAAGAGCTACTTTGACAAATTGGAATCGCTCAATTATGGGTATAATCGTGCTGTGGCAGTTGGCATGATCCTCAAATCTCTTACGAAGGATTTTGAGGGTTTTGTGCGCAACTACAACATGCATAGTATGACTAAGACTATACCTGAGCTTCATGCTATGCTTGTCGAGTATGAAAAAACGATTCCTAAGAAGGCCACTGAAACACCCCAAGTATTATGATCAAAGGGGGAAAGATCCAAAAGGCTAAACGACCGCAAAAGGCGAAGGGCAAGAATGATGGTAAAGGAAAAGGCAAGGCAGTTGCGCTTGTTCCTAAAACCAAGCAGACCCCTCCGGCCTCAAAAGAGCATCCGGCTAAAGACCAGATCTGTCACCATTGTGGTGAAGTTGGACACTGGAAGAGGAACTGTCCTACCTATCTAGCTGAGTTGATGAAGAAGAGAAAGAATACTAGTGGGACTAGTACTTCAGGTATCTTCACAATTGAATTATTTTTCTTTTCTAAGTGTGATTCTTGGGTGTATGACACCGACTGTGGAACTCACATCTGTAATTCGTTACAGGGTCTTAGAAAGAGGAGGAAACTGAAGCCTGGAGCTTTGCAGCTGTTCGTTGGAAATGGTTTGCCAGCAGCTGTGGAAGCTATAGGAGAATTTCATTTAATTCTGCCTTCTGGGTTATTTATTGTATTAGACAATTGTCATTATGCACCTTCTATCACTAGATGTGTTATTTCAGTTTCTTTATTGAAAAACCAAGGATTTATTAACACGTTTAATAATATCGGTATTTTAGTTTCTAAAAATAATGTTCATTATTTTGATGCTATTCCTTGTGATGGCATTTATGAAATTGATATGCGTGGTTGTGTTTCAAATAATTCAATGTTCACTGTTAGCAAACGAGCCAAAACTAGTTTGGACTCTACCTATCTTTGGCACTGTCGTCTTGCCCATGTTGGCAAAAACCGCATTGAAAGACTTCAACGTGAAGGGATCTTACAATCAAATGATGAATCATTTGAAAAATGCGTTTCCTGTATCTCAGGAAAGATGACAAGAAAACCCTTTCCGAACAAGCTGCAAAGGGCTAAAGACCTACTTGGACTCATTCATACTGATGTTTGTGGCCCATTTAGGCATGTGTCAAGAAAAGGTGCTAGCTACTTCGTGACTTTCACGGATGATTTCAGTCGTTATGGTTATGTTTACTTGATTAAACATAAACATGAGGTGTTTGAAACATTCAAAGAGTTCAAGAACGAAGTAGAAAATCAACTCGGAAAGACCATCAAGATCCTTCGATCGGATCGTGGTGGAGAATACTTAAGCCAAGAGTTTAAGGATTATCTTAAAGCGTGTGGAATTGTCCAACAGCTTACTCCTCCTTACACTCCTCAGCATAATGGAGTCTCTGAGAGGAGGAATCGAACCTTACTAGAAATGGTAAGGTCGATGATGAACCTTACAACTCTCCCAATATCATTTTGGGATTTTGCTCTAGAAACCGTTGTACGCGTTCTAAATATGGTTCCAACCAAGAAGGTTGAAAAGACACCATATCAATTATGGCATGGAGAAGTCCCTGTGTTGTCTTACTTAAGAGTCTGGGGATGTGAGGCACTTGTGAAGCGTGATACGCCTGACAAATTACAACCCAGGACAACTAAGTGCATCTTCGTAGGATACCCAAAGGAAACAATGGGTTACTACTTCTATAATCCTTCTGAAAACACTGTTCGTGTTGCTCGATATGCTGAATTCTTTGAGAAGAATTTTATAGCTCAAGAGAACAGTGGGAGAATTGTAGAACTACTAGAAGATGTGTCACCTTCTGAAACAACTAGCAATCATCAACTTGGGGGGGGGGAATGTTCAAAGTGATGAACCTCAAGTCGATAATGTTGCGATTCCACTTCGTAGATCCGAAAGGGTCGTACGTAATCCAGATAGATGGATTGGTCTAGTCGAATCCGAGGATAACGTATCAGGAGATCTCAATGAGCCTCCGAATTTCAAAGCTGCATTATCAGATCCGGAATCTGACAAATGGCTTGAAGCTGCGAATGTGGAAATGAAATCCATGCAAGATAACCACGTTTGGACCCTGGTTGATCTTCCTCCTAACACAAGAACCGTTGGGAGTAAATGGCTCTTCAAGAAGAAGACCGACATGGATGGAAATGTACACACCTATAAAGCTCGTCTCGTGACGAAAGGTTATACTCAACGTTTTGGCGTTGACTATGATGAGACCTTTTCACCAGTAGCAGACATTAGAGCTATTAGGATTCTCTTAGCCATAGCAGCGTACTATGACTTTGAGATATGGCAAATGGATGTTAAGACTGCCTTCTTAAATGGTTACTTGGATGAAGAAGTCTATATGGATCAACCTGAAGGGTTCATTGATCCAAAACATCCCAACCAAGTATGCAAGCTTCAAAGGTCCATTTATGGACTAAAGCAAGCATCGAGGAGTTGGAATAAACGGTTTGATGAAGAAATCAAAAAGTTTGGTTTCGCTCAGAATCCCGATGAGCCATGTGTATATCGCAAAGCTAGTGGGAGTAATGTTACTTTCCTTGTCTTATATGTAGATGACATATTGATAATAGGAAAACACATTCCAATGTTGCAAGATGTAAAATCCCATCTTGGAAAGTGTTTTGCCATGAAAGACTTGGGAGAAGCAGCATTCATTCTTGGAATCAAGATCTATAGAGATAGAACTAAGCAGTTGATTGGACTAAGTCAAAGTGCTTATATTGATAAGATCTTGAAGTGATTCAAGATGGAGAATTCCAAGCGTGGTATAGTACCTATGCAGGAAGGACTTGGTCTATCGGTCAAACAAGGTGCTTCTACACCTGATGAGGTGAAGCGTATGCAGAGAGTCCCTTATGCTTCAGCTGTAGGCTCTATAATGTATGCGGTGAGATGCACTAGACCTGATATAGCGTTTGCACAGAATATCGTTAGCCGATTTCAACAGAATCCAGGTGAAAGTCACTGGACTGCTGTTAAGACCATTCTCAAGTACCTACGGGCTACTAGAGATTTGTTTTTGGTATATGGGGGAAATCCAGATCAAGAGCTCAAAGTGACCGGATACTGTGATGCTGGATTTCAGACTGATAGAGATGACACGAAGTCTCAGTCTGGGTACGTCTTCGTTCTGAATGGAGGCGATGTGGATTGGAAAAGCAAGAAACAAACCACAGTTGCTATGTCTGCAACAGAGTCTGAGTACATTGCTGCTTCGGAAGCTGCAATGGAGGCTGTCTGGATAAGGAAGTTTATTAGTGGGCTTGACATTGTCCCCACAAGTAACTTGCCTATTGATATGTACTGTGATAATACTGGTGCATTAATCATTGCCAAAGAACCTGGAGTTCAGAAGGGCGCCAGACACTATGCCAGGAGATATCACTATGTTCGTGAGCAGATCGAACTAGGTGAAATCAAATTACTCAAAGTTCACACAGATATTAACTTAGCTGATCCTTTCACGAAAGCTTTGTCGAGGCCGAAGCTTGAAAGGCATGCCGAGGGCATGGGACTTAAATTAGCTAGTTAA
Source organism: Deinandra increscens subsp. villosa (assembly GCA_039602395.1). Taxonomy (NCBI): domain Eukaryota; kingdom Viridiplantae; phylum Streptophyta; class Magnoliopsida; order Asterales; family Asteraceae; genus Deinandra; species Deinandra increscens. Next base: position 43,154,333 of record JBCNJP010000025.1, read on the forward strand.
TTCATGTATGTCTGATGTTCGGTATTTGGATAAGGGATGTTAAATAATTTCTATTTATATAATGAAATAAAGTACTTGATATGTTTGATTTCATTTAATAGTAAATTGTGTCCTATATTTGCATGTTTAATCCTTGAGTACTTGTCAAGTATTCTAAATTGTCCGTTGTCAATTAACTATATGGGAATATAGTTAAACTAAGACAAAATCTGAGTGATTGGTTAGGACGGTCCCACCAAACTCACATGGTATTCATTGGATGCATACTGGACTGACCCACTAACGAATTGTCACTTTATGGATCGGCGTCATTAAGTGAAATTCATAAATGGTTGCTTTACTTATCCTTAGACTTGAGATACAAGCAGGTCATGCATGTATGGATTGCACCTACTTGATATAGGTCTAACTATCCTGAATAAGGTAGTACAAAAGGGCTATTTTCAGTAAGTGTAGTGAAGTATGTGACTGGACACATGTAGTCAAGAGGATTTGTTCCTTCAGCTTTGTGCTGAAGAAGATACCACTGGGCCCCTCATTGGACTAATTAAGATGTTTGCATGGCCGTGCCCAAATGAAATATAGAGATGTCTCGATTTGCAATTTGGTAATCTTAAGTTAGTTGTGAGAATGAGAAACAGAATCGTTAAAGTATGGAATGACTTGATCCATATTCATATTTAACACGGTATCGGTAACAAAGGGATAGTAAATGGCTGTACCATTTAAATACACTTTGAGAAACTGTACTTAAATATTTCTGGGAGCATTGGCATGTTGCTAGGCGCTAACCAATGTTATTACCTTTACTATTGCAAGCTCAAGTGGGAGCTATAGGGATATGATCATGTAATAGTAAGCGTATGTCCGAAAATTATTTAAGCCTACGGGGTCACACGTCTCGAGACCAAATGTATTAATATTAATTAATAGTTAATTAATATTTATCACGAACATTTAACGAGGTTTCATTAAAAACTAACATTTAATTGTTAACAGAGGGGTGTTAGTTGTAATTAGAGAGAGTTGTAATTGGATTACAATTAGGAAAGGTTTAAGGATAGGCCATAGGGCCGAAAATCGTAAAGGCTCCTATGCCAATCCTTAACTTGTTTATCAAGTCTTTTAAACCTATAAATAGACCCTCAGGGTTTAAGGTTTAGGACTGCTTTTATCTGATAAAGTGCAAAACCCTAATCTCTCTCTATTCTCTCTCTCGAATTCGGCAAACAAGAAGAACCCTAGGGGTTTCGGTTCTTGTGTGGTTCGACCAAGGCTATCTCGAGTGGAGGTGTTCGTGATCAAGTGCTAGCACATAACATCGGTGTGTCGTGTGTGCGATCGTAGAGGGATTTGCATTAAATCCTCCAAGAGATCAAGTCAATCCGAGCTCATAAGGTAAACATGTTCTATCCGGTTAGTTAGATTAATTCATAGGATTAATTCCGCTCCGTACTCGTGTGATAATTGTTATATAATCCAACAGACAAGTCTAAATTAAAGTGTTACAAATGTTCACAACTTGGACATTTTGCTAAAGACTGTCAACAGACACATACAAACAAGTCTGGTGTTTCACAATCATCCAAACCTGGTTTTACTCAACCATCTACTAGTAACACTAGCAAGTCTACAGCTTTGACAGCACAAAAAGATGGTGTTTATGATTGGGGTCAACACTTTGGTTATGATTCATCAGCTTTGATTGTTACTCATGTTCCATCAGATGATTCCTATTCAGATACTAGTTCTGATACTAGTTCAATTCCAAGTTCTTATGAATCTGCTGAGAACTTGGAAAGTCTGATGAAAGAAAATGCTTTGTTGATGAATAAAGTTCAACAATTGACTGAGGCATTTGATGTGATTACTTCAGAGCTGAATATTTCTAAAGCTCATGAAAAGGAGTTGACATTGAAGAATGAGTGTTTGACTACTGAAATCAAAACGTTAAATGAAGTTTTAAAAGTTTTGAAACAAGATAAGAAGACTGTTGAAACTTCGAAAGCTGAGATTTGTGAAGAAAAGGATGAGTTGGTGAAAGAAGTGAAGAAATGGAAGGATGAAGCAGAAGATACTGCTAATGATTTCCAAAATTTGTTTGATAAATCCAAGATCAAGCTTGATTTGCTTACTAATAGTGTTGAAGAGTCTACTGCTAAAATTGAAGCATATTAAGTTGATATGGAAAAGTTGTTGGATGAGAAGCGAGAGTTGGTTAGTGTTAACAAAGTTCAAGCTGCAAATCTGGAAATTCAGAAGCGAAATGAGAATAAATTGAAAAATGAGTTACATGAAGGACTTGACAATCTTCGCATGCAAAAGTTTGAAACTCACAAAGTTGCGAAGCGTTTGATTGCTAAAGAAAAGGAATTTGCAGAAGCTCAACAGCAAATTTCTGATCTCAAAGTTCAAGTTCTTGATGCTAATAGGTTGCTAAACAATGTTTCTAATTCTCAAGTTTTCACAAGTTTCTTAGCTAATGATGCTAATTTTGAGAAAATGTTTGATAAAACTGCATCACCCCCTGCTCATATCAAAGAAGCTTTCAAAGAAGTGAAGGAACAAGTTGATGAATTTGATTATTCAAAAGTTTCATCATCTACTGCTGCCGTGGGAGAGGTTGTTGAAAAGAAGAAAAACAAGAGGCATAAGAAAAGGAAGGAAAAGAAATCCGAAGTCTCTCCTGCACCGAAGTTTGTATATGGTTCATTCTCTGCTGATAATGAGAAGTCGGCTACTTCTAGTAACAAGATCCAGACTCAACCTGAGTTTGATGAAAAGATCTTTTATGATCAAAAGAATGTAACAGAAGTAAAAGCTGAATTTTCTCGATTAGCAAAGAATGGACATTGTTCATCTGCGGAGAAGATTTCTGGAAAGCGTGAAGGTTTGGGTTTTCATAAGATGCAAAACAAAGTTGAGAAGGTTCCAGCATCTTCATCTCATGATTTGAAGAAATTGAAGCTGAAACAAGTGAAGAAGGAAGTTTTTCAAGCTGATAAAATCCAACCCGAGCGATTTTACAAACTCAAGGGTTCGGATCAATTATTTTCTGACAAAGAATTTCCACTTCATTGTGTTGATGCTCGGAAGATTGCTGAGGTTTTTGTGAAAGCTACCATTTCTTCTGAAAGTTCTCAATCTCTAAGCTCTACATCTAAATGGGTACATGATCACAGGCATCAGGTATATGATTCTCATTCTGATCATGTTAGAGATATTCATGTGTGTTCTTTGCAGGTACATCACCGATGGGATAAAACGACAAGAATTTGTTATATTTGTCGTCACCCAGGGCATATGGCAAAAGATTGTCCCTCACCTGCTGTTTCATCACAAAGGCTTCAAAAGAAATCAGTTTTTCGTAAACCTGCCACCACAAAGTTCTTTGATGAACAAGGCAGAGTTTTTGATGAAGTTGAGTCTACATTTTATCATAAACAAAACCGTTTTGTTCCAATGTTTTCAAAAGCTCAAAATGTAGTTTCCCCATCACAGTTACCTGTGATTGCTTTATCAAGAACTGACTTACCAAAACAACAGCAATGGAAACCTAAGGTGGTTTCTAAGCAAAACAAGGACACTGGTCGACCAGAAGCGATCCGCTTCGGGTCATTTTTGGACTAATTAGTTTAACCAGTGTGCAGGTACTTCTAGAAGACCTATCGACGATTGCGAAGTTGTTGATGGAGGAGTATTCTGCTTAATTTAAATTTCCTGATACATTTTTCTAATCTGCAAATTCTGATTTCTAAAACTGAAAAATATCCGTGTTGATTGATCAATTTTCTTTGCTTACAAGTTTTTCTCAAAAACCCAAAAATAGTGTCTCGTTTTTGTGTAAAATGAAAATCCAAAAATAGAGTTTTCATTTTAAGGGGGAGAATTGTAAGGGGGAGTATCTGAGAAAATGCATGTTATGGGGAGAAAGTGAATACATGCCAAATATATAATGTAGGAAGGTGAATACATGCCTAATATATAAAATTGTGAGAAATTGATCATTGGGAAATGATGGTACATTGGCTTACGTATCTGACTCATGGATAGAGTTGATGAAAGGGCCATAAGATCATTGTTTGATATGCTTGGTAGGCTCGGCAAATCAGAAAGTATTCAAATGTGATATACACTAAATACTAATGCTTGACCATGTGGATAACATCTTGATGCATATTTCCATGACACAAAAAGAAGAATAAGTGTGAAAATTAAAATGAGAAGTCACTGTGTATACATGTGTTCATTTTGCAAAGATTTAATCTTGTTTGATTTTCTTTATTTTGTCAAACGATCGGACTTTCTCTGCGTATCGAAAGATCGACCTGATCGTTGTTCATTTGACGTTCTGCTTTATTTTCTTTGGTGTTTCGTATAACTCATCTGACTTTCTCTGCGTGTACGGAAGTACCGACCTGATTGTTGTTGAGTTATACAATTTCAACTTGTTTTATTTTCTTATTTTTTTAAATCTGAGGCCTTATTTGCGTATCGAAAGATCGACCTTAAGGTAGACGATTTAATGTTCTTATTTCTTTTTGCATGAAACACAGTTGACTATATCATGAAAATATTGTGCATTGTGAAAAATCACAAGTGCTGTCACACAAAAGGAAAAGAAATGAAAAGCTGAAAATGTCTGATTATATCTGATTGTGTGGGATACACTGCTCAATGCAAATCTAATCAATACCTTAACATATCCAGATGTTATGAGTATGATTCTGCCTGAGTTTAAGTTGGACAAATTATACCAGCAATCAGCATGACTTATGTGCTTCGATTAATTGAAATTGAAGTGCAGTTCAGTGCGTTATGTTCAATATGATCCCATATAGTGATCTTTCTCATACCAAAAATAGTGTTTGATTCTGTATTGCAATTTCATTTCTTTTCAGAAAAGAACAAAAAGATTTTCAGTGTGTTTTAGCATAAATTTTGAAAAATCAAAAAGATTTTGTTTCTGCCTTATTTTCGATCTGATCAACACGTGATACAAATCAATTTTCAAAATCATATCTTGGAGTCTCAAAGAGACATTTTGCACCAAGATTATTTTAACTGTTTGAGCAGGTTGCTATGTGCAAGATATCACAACTTCAAGTCTTCTGAAGATGTTGATGAAAGACAAGATATAAACTAAAATGTCATCAAGTATTCAAGATCAAGCTACGATCGAGTTGAGGAGGAGTTTGTTTGAAGATTCATTTCATTGAACGAACGGATTCTACACTTGAGGGGGAGCTTGGTTGAAGATACAAAGTTGATGATCTTGAAGAGATACTGCACACGACGAGGGGGAGTTTGTAGATACCTGATATGTGCGTCGTGTGAAGTATCAAACAAAGTACAAGATCAAGTCAACTAGGTCTGGCCGAACTAGGTCCGAACCTGAAGTTCGGACTGGCCGAACCTGAGGTTCGGCCGAAGCTCGGACCAGCGGGTATATATAGATGTATGGTCTTTGTATTTTGTAGAGTTCTGAGCGTGTGAGATTTCTTAAGTGTGTGTTCTCAAGGTGTTTCTCTGTGTTGTGTTTCTGAGTGTTTCACTGATTGTAATTGTTCATTTTGATCAATAAAACAATCGGTTAATTACGTTTCAATGTCCGATTAGCTAGATCGAGTAGACGATCCGATGCTCACGCATTTTCAAGGAATACTAAGGTAAACCCTAGAATGGTCCCATGCACAAGCAAATATTTTTCAAACATTTCAAACACAAGCATGTAACCAAAGACAGTTATATTAAAAGGCCCACCCTGGGTCCGGAAAAGCTCTGGCCACCCCAGGATGGGGACATGTCAAAAACCATGGATTCATAATCCAGGGGTGGGGCATATTGTCTTAAATAAAAACTGGGAAACATCAACCGGCATCACATCACAAGCAGAAAATTAAAAAAAAATTTAAACAAGAACCACAAAAAACAAGACGACCCCCAACTTTCAGACTGCATCCTGGGTCGTCTCCTTAGCTTCCTCCACCGGCACTTCCTCTGCTGCCTTGGGTTCCTGGGCTGGCACATTCCCCTCCTTGGGCTGGTCGATGTCCATGGCATGGTCGACAGAGCCCTTGGATGGGGTACCCTTGCTGGTTCCAGGGTCAGCTTCAGGGTCACACCCAGCAGGGATGGTTGCGCCTAGCTCGCGCAGTTTGGTTGCCCATCCGGTCACATCCCATTTGGGGTTCTGGAACCCCAGGTCCCTGGCCTCCATAGCCATCTTCAACCTGCACTGGAGGAGCGAGATGCGGGCTATCAGCCTGCCCTCGTCACCCTTTGCAGCCAGAGCAGCCTCGTGATCAACCCGCGCATCCACAGCCGCCTTCTCCAGGTCCTGCACCAGCCCCAGATTCTTGTTAGCCGCTGCCCTGGTCAAGTTTAGCTCCTTGTTCACAGCAGCAACCTCCTTCCTGGCTGAAGACTCAGCATCATGGGTACGCTTATCAGCAGACCGGACCAGCTCGAAGAATCGCCCAGCAATCTGCGAGACAAGGTAATTTAATTAAATATTGTAGACCCTGAATGGCTTAACTATGCAGAAAATTCAGGGGTACACGGGATTTACTTACTTGGCGAGAGGAAGCCTCAGCATGTGTGAGCAGCTCGGCAGCATCTATGTTTTCCAGGGGTACCAGAGAAAGAGCAGCAGCAGCAGCCCTGGTCTTACGTTTTGTGCCAGAGGCCCTTGAAGAAGGAGCCTTGGGGGCAGACATGGGCTCAACCTTTACTGGGGCCATGACCTGGATGTCTTGTTCAGATCCACCCAGCAGGAAAGCGTCTAGATCAACGTCCTCGAGGTTGATGGGAGTAGCAGCAGCTGAAGAACAGAAACATGAGAAATCAACAAAATTCAAGGAAAAAAAGGCAGGGTACCAGAAAACTTACAACTGGACACGCTGTTGGAAGTGAAGGAAGCAGCCTGGTGGGGATCAGCCTTGAACTCTCGGTCCTCCTCGGTGAAGGTCAGGAATGTCTCAAATCTCTCAAATGCCCCTGGATTTGCAGGGCCAATTGAACTCAAGCTAGGCACTGCAAAACAGAAAAATCCAAGGTCAGTATTTGTATAACATATAATAAAAAGAGAATCCTAATTCCTAATGCAGGTGAGAACCTACCATCTACTTTCCACCTAATCAGAAGATCCATCCCTCCTGGGATGGTTGATCTCTTGACAAAGAAAAACTTTCCCTTCCACTCCTCGTGAAACGAAGCTCGGGGAACCATTTGAACCTCCTTGTTCAGAGCCTTGAACACAAACCGGTTGCTACCATGGGACTTGAGTTCGTAACCCAGGGCCAATTCAGATAACCCAACCAGGGAATCGAACTCCCTATTGAGACGGTCAAGGGTGCCCAGGATTCTCCACACGATAGGAAGGGTTTGGGCATAAGCGAGGCCAGTGGCCTTAAAGAACTCGGCCAGAAGACCGGTGAAAGGAAAAGACAGACCCATGGAGAAAGGGGTGAATGGAAAGCAAGCCCACGTTTCAGAGCTGAAATCTGACCTAAGCCTTCTATCGAAGGGTCTGATTTCAGCGGTGGGGGAAGAAGACCCGACAACGACAATGCAGCAATGTCGGCGTCGGTGAAGGTGCAGGTTTCTAATTCCCGACTCTGAAGGTAGTTTTGATCGAAGAAATCCTCGATACCCATCTTTTTTACCAAGGTTTCTGATCGAATCTTCTTGCGAGTCATGATCGGAAAGAAAGAAAAGAAAGAACTGGAACGAAAAGTAACCTGATCGGAGAGATTCGGAAGCCGGAAACGTCGATAGAAACCTTTGCTCTCGGAAAATTAGTGAGAAGGGAGGGGAGGTTAAAACTGATATTTATGGAGGTGAGAAGTTGCAGGGGTGATGGGATGTTACCCCTCGACGTGGCGTAGTGGATCCCTAATTAATGGACACGATCAAAACAAAGGTGGATTAGACCCTAATTTGAAATTTTCACAGCTGTAAGACTTATCTACAACTTGTGAAAATTTGGGGGCAATTGTTATACCCTGAATTTTCGGCTCGTAATCCAGGGTACAGGTATAGGCTTAGGGCAGGATTGACCCAGGAATTGTGTGACCTAGAATTTAACAGGTAACGCTTAGTAACCCTGAATGTATCAGAACAGAGGTAATGTCCCAGGATGTCCTCGTAATTCAGGGAAGTTTATATCTATTTTATTTCTGTCATACATTATTATGAACCAGGATGAGTATAATCCAGGGTCACTCATATTATACGAATGACCCAGCATGTGGAAATGACCCTGCATGCTAGGACATTGTTACTAATGCATTTTGTGCCTATATCTGATCAAGGACAGGTTGATGAAGTCTACCAACGGTCGAATGGAATAAGTTGAAGACTAATTTTGCACGTGGTCAAAGGTTGTTAGCTGAAAACTCAGTCAACCAACTGAAAGAGACGTTGAATAGAAGATCCCTGGAATATCGGACAATTCGTTGAAGAGCTAGGAGTATAAATAGGACGTTTAGACTTATTATTCAGCTCACTCGAGCTTTACTCATTGTATTCTCGTATTCGATTCTCTGCTTATTCACTGTACTCAAACATTTATGTGATCAATAAATTGGTAGCGTGTGTTATCGCTACCCGGGGTTTTTATGCCGGCGGCACCTTAGAGACATCTAAGGGCTAAGGGCTTTTCCCTAGTAAAATTTCGGTGTTCATACATGCATTCAAGGTTTCATTTGTGTTATCAACTTTCTTAATCGATTTCATAATTAAACTTACGTTTTAACCCAGGATTCCGGCTTTTACAAACAGTTTTCGTATCTTAATCCTAGGCACCAAACCTCACAATCTTATTTGGTTCAAATCTTGCTAAATCAACTTAAGTAATTTTTAGCCAAAACATTTACGAGTTGATTTAATCTTTGGGGACCATGGTTCATCAAAAACTTGACATTTGCTATCCACATATTTGGCAGTTTTGTGGATATATGCAGTCGTCGGACAATCAGCCGCTAGATATCCTTGTTGACGACATACATAACAAAGTCTTTCTCGAAAATTGTTTAAAAATTGTTTTGATTTTTGAAAACTAGATGAATGATCAGAATCAAAATTATCAAAGAAACCATCAGAAGAATCATACCTAGGAGATGGACTCCTTGAAGATGACGATCCTTCAGAATAATAAGAAAATTCCTTCTGAGGTGATAATTTCTTTGAAACTTTTGCTTTAAGAACCTTTGCAGCTTTCACCAGTTTCTGAACTTGAACCAGTTCGTCCTTCACTTCATAGCCCAAACCTTTGTGTTTATAACCTAAAACCTTGGAAGAATTTGAAGAAGAACCCGAATCTTCTAGCACCTTAGCATCGCTAGTGAATTTGGCTTTGATATCCTTCAGCTTGTTCTGTTCAATCAAAACTTTTTCGTCTTCGATTGCTGATGAAGAATTCGAAGCAACCTTATCAAAAACTTTTTCATTTTCCAACAAAACAGACTTTGAAACAAATTTTGGAGCGTCACCCAAAGGCTTCTCCTTCTTCTTAAATTTGGACTTGTTCTTCTTGGGTGGAGTAGCAAATTTTGAATAATCATTTAATTCAGCTTTTGTATAAATTTGAGCAGAAGTAACTTCAATCAAATCCACTGGTTGAGGAACCGAGTGAACATCCTCCTTCTAAGAACTTTTTGAACTCTGATCCTGTTTATATAAGAAGTTTAGCAATGTCGGAGATAAATTACAATTCTTCACTTGTCTTTTTAGCTCTAAAATTTCCAATTTCAAATCATTGATCTTTTGTTGAGCCTCAAACACCTCTTTCTGTAACTTGATGAATTTTTCATTGAGATCATCATATTCATAAGTTTGTAACTTTCGAATCTCACATTCTGCATATAATTCTTCAATAACATTCTCTCTCTTCTACTTATAGATCTCAACATCCTTAGTCAAAACCTCATTTTTGTCACGAAATAGAACATTTTCATCTTGAAGCATAAAAATCTTGTTTTGTAACTTCTCAATAGTAATAGCAGTTTTAGCAATAAGAGCAGTAGCTTCCTCATACTTTTGCTGAACCGGATAACTCTTCTCAAACAAAATTTCAAAATCTTGAGTTGCATCTAAAGCTTCAGCTTTAGCTTTTTCACATTTTTCAGCCAATTGAGCCTTATCCTTCAAAATATCTTCATGAACATGAACCAACTAATAATACTTCTTTTGAAAATCTTCCAATTCTTTCTTAAGCACAACAATTTCTTCAGTTGATGTTTTAGAACTTTGCTCAAGCCATTCAATATTCTTGTGTAATTTTATACATGTAAGACATTGAGATTCTCCAATCTTTGAACTATTAGCAATTTTTGGTAAACTTTATTGTACCAAAGATTCACTTAAATAAGAATCAGAATCAGTCAACAAGGTATTATCATCATCATGACGAGCAGTCAGTGCAATGCTAAATGGAGCAATGTTCCTTTTAGCTTCAGAATCTGCATTCCAAGTAAATTCATCTGGATGCCAATATACTTCATTTAATTTCTCATTAAAAGAAACAGCTTTTTCGTCACTCTTAGAAGTTTCACTTGGTGAATGAAGAACCATATGAGGATGTTGAGTAGACTTCAACTTATTCTCAATTGAACTTGGACATTCTCGTGCAAAGTGACCATAAACGGAACACTTATAACATTTCACCTTAGATTTGTCCAAACCAATCTTACCTTCCTGATTCAATCTCTTTTTACCAGTTCTATGGAAAGATTTCTTCGTTCTTCGAAACAACATAGCATACTGCCAATTCAGATCCATTTACTCCAAATGATCATAATCAATTTGATCGTAATCTTCATTTGCCAATTCAGTGTTACTCACAGCACCAGTGATAACACCAAAATATGAAGATACTAACGCAGACATCAAAGCATTATAATCATCGATAGTTTAAACAGACAATGCACTTTGAGTTGAAGAACTAGGCATCGAAACAGTACAACCAGCAGAAGAATAACTTGGAGTTTCAGATTTACCTGCCTGGAAAAGCTGTAGGAGGTGCAGAACTAAGAATATTAGCTTTCCCAGCCTTCAAAGTTGAATCATTGTTACCATAATACACCGCAGGATTTTGTACTTGCTCAGGAAGTGACTTGTTCACCATTAACTCCATATCCCTAGCTTGGATTCTCTGAATTAGATCATTGAATGACAATTTTGAATAATCTTTATCATGTGAGACCATCATCACATAATTCCCCCATTTCTCTGGTTGAGCTTCCATGATCTTGTCTTTCTTATCAGCTTCATCCTTTGTAAGATTCACCAATTTCATTTCACTCATTAAATGAGCAAACCTTGCAATCAGATTTGGAATCGATTTATTTTGATAATGTTTGAAACTATCAAATTCCTTCTTCAGCATCTTTTGTCGACTTTTCTTGTATTGGTCATTACCTTCACATCTCTTTTCTAAAGCATCCCACAAACTCTTTGCTGTGTTGTTACTTGAAAATTGATGTAGCAATTCTGTAGGTAATGCCATCGTCAAAGTACCATAGGCTTTCTTCTCGGCTTGATACGCTTTCTTTTGTTCACCGTTGCTCAGAATATGACAACCACATATCAATATCATTTGTAGAAACGAATGCTTCAAATCGCGTAACCCAACTATGATAATCTTCCAATTTGAGCAATTTAGGAACTCTCTGACTTGTTTTGATTTCATTATCATAGTTCATCATCGTTTGCATCGTAGTCTGAACTGAATTTTGAATAGCCACGAACGTTTGAAAATCGGACATCTTTTCCGCAAACTTGTATACCAAAACTTCAAACTCAAAAACGAAGGTCTTAGAAGTGGATTTTGGGTACCAAAATGGAGGGTACTTGCTGTTAGGCAGTAAAAGTATAGATATTTCTGAGACGAACGTTTTGACTGGTATTAGCTCCCGTAACTCTTTACGGTTCTCAAGTTACGTCAGCTTTCGTAAACCACTCAAAATCTTAACACTGTTCACCGAACCTCCGCCGAACCTCCTCCGAGCTACCTCCGAACTTCGTCCGAACTTAGAAACATCAAACTTCCTCCAAACCTGACCTTCGAAAGAACAAACAGAAACTGGACCGAACTTTGTCCGAACGTGGACTGATCTCTCACCGAACCCTCGACGAACAAGAATCTCGCTGAACACTGTCCGAACTTCAAGTTCGGAGCAGTTATGCCGAACTTGTCCGAACCTCAGACGAGACAAAGTTTACTCGACAACATTTACTCGATTTTTAGTGTTTTTGACTGGAATTTCGACAGAAATTCAAGTAAACTCAATAGAAACGAATTTGAAATAAATTTTTGACTTGAAGCACACTCGAGAAGATCAAACGAACTCAAAAATGATTGACATTTTCGCAAACACGAGAATTTTGAATCAAAACTCCGAAAAACAGTAATTTCCGACTAGTAGAAGCAAACCAAATGCTCTGATACCAGTTGTAATTGCTTGAGTGTGTGGATCTTTTACTTAGTCGTAGTGGAATCAATGTAAACGAGTAAAACACGAAGAGTAAATACAAATATGCTTTGTATTTACCACAGAGAACCACAAAGTACACAGAGAAGATATGACCCAAAAGCTCGTTAATTCTACACAAGACAACATATTTATACTAAGCTAAACCCGCTGGTCCGATCCTCAGGTTCGGCCCAAGGTTCGCTGGGTCCGAACCTCGAGTTCGACCAGAGTTCGGCCAGAACCTATTTAGCACAACTTTGTCTTGTATTCGATACTTCACATGACGATCATGAACCATGTATCAACAGACATTCAGGTCCTGGCCACGGTGAAGCCTGAGCCTTTGTCTGCCCCCAAGGCTCCCTCCTCAAAGACCTCAGGCACAAAGCGCAAGACCAAGGATGCTACCGCTGCTCCGACCCTACAACCCTTGGAAAACATGGATGCTGCTGGGCTTCTCACACATGCTGAAGCCTCCTCTCTCCAAGTAAGTAAATCCTCAGCACCCCCGAATTTTCTGCGTAGTTGAGCCATTCAGGGTCTAAAATACTTAATTAAATTACCTTTATTTGCAGATTGGTGGGCGATTATTCGAGCTAGTCCGGGCTGCTAAGAAACGTGCCCAGGATGCTGAGTCCTCGGCCAAGAGGGAGGTTGTTGCTTTGAACAAGGAGCTGAACATGACCAAGGCGGTGGCCAACAAGAACCTGGGGCTGGTCCAGGACCTGGAGAAGAAGGCTGTGGAAGAGCGGGCCAATCATGAGGTTGCCCTGGCTGCAAAAGACATTGAGGGCAGGCAAATAGCCCTCATCTCTCTCCTCCAATATAGGTTGAAGATGGCCAAGGAGGCCAGGAATGTGGGGTTCAAAAACCCCTAAATGGGTGTGACTGAATGGGCAGGTAAGCTACGCAAACTAGGCGCAACCATCCCTGCCGGGTGCGACCCTGAGGCCGACCCTGGAACCAGCAAGGATACTCCATCGAAGGGTTCTGCTGGTCATGCCATGGACATTGACTGGCCCAAGGAAGCAGAGGCGCCAGCCTAGGAGCCCAAGGCAGCAGAGGAGGTTTCGGTGGTAGAGGAAGCTAAGGAGACGACCCAGGATGCAGTTTGAAGTTTGGGGGTCGTCTTCTTGTTTTTTGTGGTTCTTTTTTAAAAACAACCTTAATTTTATGTTTGTGATGTTATGCTGGTCGATGTTTCCCAGTTTTGTTAAGACAATATGCCCCACCCCTCGATTGGAATCCAGGGTTTTGACATGCCCCCACCCTGGGGTGGCCGGAGCTTTTCCGGACCCAGGATGGGTTTTTAAATATAACTGGTTTTAGTTACTTGATTGTGTTTGAAATATTCGAAAGATATTTTCTAATGCGTGGAATTACTCTAAGGCTTACCTTAGTATTCCTGGGTTGCTCTCAGGATTTAGGACTCCTCGTAGCTTCAGTAGATTTACGAATGTTTCTTGTCATATGAACATAACAATTAGAATTAACTAGCCAAGTAGTTAATTTATTTAGGTTTTAACCGTTATGACCCTGGATAGGACAATAATCATGGGCCACTAGGTAGTCCTTAAGTTATTTCTGGGGTCATGCCCGACGCCGTACTGGCGAGCTAGTGATTTCCTCTTGGTCGTACTGACCGACTAGGGCATGTCCTCGGAAGCTTAAGTTGGTACGTTAGCACCAATCCATCTTGAAAACGTGTTAAACGTTTTAAACCTTAAGGGATCCGCATATGTCCCTGGATTAGGAGGTTGCCACCAATGCTATTAACACGGATGATCCCACAATCCCAGAGCTCCATACTTGGATCACGTGCGTCCTCAGGCGAGGCAAAAATTGCCACGTGCGTCCCAGGCGAGGCGTGATAGCCCATATTCGGGTGGAGGAAGCTTAGTCCTCAAACCTTAGGATTTAGTTTAGGCCTTACCCAATACGGAAGTGAGATGGCCAGTCTCAAACTTAGGAGACATAGGCTGATTATCCTTGGCTTTGTGCATTGTGAGTACGCTTTGCTTCATGTAGCCTGGATTTTTGAACAACCTGCATCTTGGGTACCCTGAATCCTGGGATAGCCTGGATTCTGAGTAACCCAATTGTCAAAACATAGACCTTGGTGTATTTGCTAGTTCAAGGTGACGAATAACAACCTCAAATTATAATGTGTGACTAATGTTAAAAATAAAGAAGATAAAACATATAAAGGAATAAAAGAAATACATTAAGTGAGAGAATCTGACCTGGATTTTCGGCATGAATTTTAAAATCAAACACATACCTGGGCAGCTGAATCCTGGGACAGGAAGCCTTACATGAAATATGCCTTCAAGTGTATCGCATTCCAAGGTCGTGGTAGTAGGTCTCCTTCCATATTAGCTAGCCAATATACCCCCTTACTAGCCTCAGAGTCAATTAAGTAGGGACCTTCTCATTTAGGAGCCAACTTTCCATCCCCTGGATTTGTCGTGTTCTGAAATGTTTTTCTAAGGACTAGATCTCCCACCTTAAACCTTCTGATCCTCACATGTTTGTTGTAGGTCTTAGAAATTCTTTGTTGATACGCTGCCAACTTCCAAGCCGCTTGATCTCTTAGTTCATCCAGGGTATCCAAGTCTTCAATCAGGGACTGGTCATTCGAATCCTGGGTCTGACCACTGACCCTGAATGTTGGGACCACCATTTTTGTTGGGATAACTGCTTTAGTACCAAAGACCAAGGAAAATAGGGTTTGGCCTGTGGCATCTTGGATGTAGTCCTATCTGCCCATAATGCCAAGGGTAGCTCTTCTGCCCATCTTCCCTTCTTCTCTTTCAATCTCTTCTTCAAGTTGTTTATTATAATCTTGTTGCTTGATTCAGCCTGGCCATTAGCTTGAGGATGCACTGGTGTCGATGTTATCATCTTTATGCCCCAGGATTCGTAGAATCCTGTGGTTCTACTTCCGATAAATTGGGACCCGTTATCACAAATAATCTCGGACGGTACTCCAAATCTTGTTAAAATGTTCCTTTTAATAAAGGATATGACTTCTTTCTTTCTGACTTGAACGTATGCCTCGGTTCAATCCATTTTAAGAAATAATCTGTCATAGCTAGCATGAATACCTTTCCTCTAGGGGCCTTGGGTAATTTCCCAACAATATCCATCCCCCACTTCATGAAGGGCCAGGATGCTGGAATAGGGTACAATGGTTCTGCAGGCTGGTGAGGGACATTGGCGTGTCTTTGACAAGCGTCACATTTCTAGGAGAAATCCTGTGAATCCTTCCTCATGGTAGGCCAATAATACCATGTTCTTAGGATTTTGGACATTAAGGACCTGCCCCCTGTATGGTTTCCACAATCACCCTCGTGGATATCTTTGAGTACCTCCTGGGCCTCATCCTTCTCCAAGCACCTCAAATATGCACCTGCAAAAGATTTTCTATACAATATATTCTTAATAATCACATACCTGGCTACTCTTACCCTGAATGCACGGGCATCCTTCTCGTTTCCTGGAATAGTACCATCTCACAAGTACTGAATAATTGGTCTAGTCCAG
Organism: Deinandra increscens subsp. villosa; assembly: GCA_039602395.1. Taxonomy (NCBI): domain Eukaryota; kingdom Viridiplantae; phylum Streptophyta; class Magnoliopsida; order Asterales; family Asteraceae; genus Deinandra; species Deinandra increscens. The sequence continues at coordinate 43,170,355 of JBCNJP010000025.1, forward strand.
GACTCCTTCTGGGTTGAAGAATCTTGGGTACTAGATACCAGGATTTTATCTGTTGCATTAAAATCCTGGGTATCCGTACCTTGGTCTATGGCTGGTGTTAGTATATGAATTATAGGAATATGAGTATCCTCAAGTGCCTTGAATGCTGAGCCTAAGTTTGCCAATGCATCTGCCTTAGCATTCTCCTTCCTTGGGACTTGTTGAATATTAAAATTTTAAAAATCCTGGGACATTCTTTTTACCACCTCCAAGTATTTGATCAATTTCTCCCCTTTAGCTACATAGGACCCATTAAAATGGTTAGCTAAAAGAAGAGAGTCAACATATACCTGGATGTGCTGAATTCCCAAGTGTAATGCTAAGTGTAACCCAGCAATTAGAGCCTCATACTCAGCTTCATTGTTAGTTGCCTGGAATCCACACCTAACAGCCTGGGGTATCATGTCCCCCTGTGGCGATTTCAGTACGATTCCTAGGCCTGTCCCCCTGACATTTGATGCTCCATCAGTGAACAAGGTCCAGCACCCTGAAATTTCTTCCTCTTGAAGCTGCTGGAATTCATGGTCCACCTCTTGTTGTGTGTCAGTACTAAAATCAGCCACAAAATCAGCTAGAGCCTCGGATTTTATAGCCGTTCTGGCCTCGTAGATCAGATCATATGCACTCAGCTTCACCGACCACTTAGCCATTCGACCTGACATTTCTGGTTTTCTCAAGACAGACTTTATAGGGTAGTTAGTTCTAACATGAATTGTATGAGTTTCAAAATAGTGTCTAAGTTTAGTAGATGCCATACTTAGGGCTAATATAAGTTTTCAAGGTGTGAGTACCTGGATTCATCATCAAGTAAACTTTTACTTATGTAATATACCGGATGTTGCTGACCTTCTGCATCCTTGGTCAGGACTGCGCTTACCGTATTCCTGGAAACTGCTAAGTATAGGGACAAGGGCTAACCTGGACTAGACTTCATCAATAAGGGTGTCGTGGACAAGTATGCCTTCAAATCCTGGAACGCTTTCTCATGCTCTTCTTTCCACTCGAATTTCTTGTTCTTCTTCAGGATGTCATAGAATTCCCTGCATCTTTCCAAGGATTTCGATATAAATCTGTTCAGGGCAGCAATTCTACCTGTAAGCCTTTGAACGTCTTTGGTGCTGGATGGCGATCATAGGTTGGGAATTGCCCTGATCTGCTCGGGACTTGTTAGAGCTTATTTATGTTGGCAACACAAACTATTTATCTTTTTGATGTTTATTTGTAATTTTACTTTGGTTTGTACTTGACTTTGATTATGTACTTTGTTATCTTTGATTATGTCTATATATGATGTTTTTGACTAAGTGTTAGCGTACTTGTATTTCTCCTTAGCGAACTTCTTGTATATTGAACTTAGCGGACTTGATTA
>JBCNJP010000025.1:43172262-43371544 GCA_039602395.1 Deinandra increscens subsp. villosa
ATTTTCTTGAAATGGCTCTGCATGTTGGTTCCGTTGTACTTTTTGAGTTCTCAGTAGTTATTGATCATAAATTGATGATCACAATGTGCTGGGAGGAGTTCATATTTGTTTGATTTTAAGGTGGTTACTGTTTTGGGTTGTGAAATTGGTCTGCATTGTATGTTTTTAGTTCTCAGTAGTTGTTGATCATAAATTGATGAATGCAATGTAACGGGGGGAGTTCACATTTGGTTAATATTAAAGTGGGCAGTTTCTTGGGTTATTAAATTGTTTTGCATGTGGGTTTTACTGTGTTATTTTGGTTATGAGTAGCTTTCTATTATATATCAATTACTATGGAAATTTATTATGTTTGTTGCTTGCTTCAGGTTTCCTTTTATTTGGTAGAAGAGAGAGAATTACAATATTTTTTGGGTTTATCTTTGAGAAGTGTACGTTAGAAATTGGTTGCGGTTTGGTTGTTTTTGCAGCTTTGGGTTATAACGTTTTTTTGGTCCTGCTGATGTTTTTGTTTCACGAATATATTATATTAAAGACTATATTGTTTGTTTGTTGATGACGTATGTCCATCCGAGATGACATCACGGTCGACCCTCAACACGGACATGCCATACCGACCGATAGCCAACAAGGCCACCTGGTCGGGCCCGGCAAACGTCTACACAGACGGTACAGACCAAAGCTCAAGACCACACCACCGGCCGAGTACTATAACACCCGGCCGGGCTCACTAATCAAAGATTGCCCGAAATGGGTACTGCAGCATTCGGCGCTGCCTGACAGCCCAATGTAGCAGGCCTCCTGTTCGGGAAAGGTTCATTAATGACACATCGAGACAAAGGTTGAGGGCTATAAATACCCCTCAACCACCAGGTTAGCATTCATTCATTACTCCTCCACTCTCCTCTCTTTATTGTCCAAACACAGATACTTATTCTCACGCCGGAGCTTGGTCGCGGGACACCCCGTCCCGCTCTCCAAGAACAACGGTGTTTCCTTGTCTTGCAGGTCCCTCAAGATTCTCAAGTGTTCCAGTCGGTCTCCCGATTGGATACCAAGCTCTCCTGTAAATCTGAGATCCAGACGCGCCGTCCTAGGGCCCGCTCCTACTCCCTATCCGCCCGTCTGAGATAGCAAGATTCTACATTGGCGCCATCCGAACGGTTCCATACTGAGAAAGAATGTCGAATACCTCAGACGCCGAAACGGGCTTCAACACCCCATCCGGCGATCAGCCTCATGTCAACGCATCAGAATCGGAAGACTCCACAGTGCTGACGTTAACACCAGAACTAGTTAGCAGGAATTTTCTCCACCTCCGACAGGTAATGAATGAATACGTTGCAGCAGAACGTCTCAAAGGTGTATGCCTGCAACTGTCATACGACGACGAGTTACCAAACATCAGCGACACAATACCAGAGTTGACAACCACAACAAATGCATACGGGCCGAGAGCCGTAATCACAGACAGCACAAGAGTCTCAACCACAACAAACACACCGGGAAGCAACACCACCAACACCGTCGCGGAAACAAGCAGACTAGCCAACACCGGCGTCGACACGAGTCTCCCCACTGTAACGGCATCCTACACGATGACTCAGCCAAGCAATTTCGCTCACATGTATGGATATCAGCCGTACCAATCGGGCTTCCCACAACAACACTTTTTCCCAACATTTTATCCATACGGGCCACAAGGCTTCCAGTTGCCACATACCGTACCGTCCCAGTCGGTCGGTCACATCTTAAACCGCCCAGTCGGTTTTGGGGCACATTCTCAGTCGGGTACCACAACCGTCACAACTCAAACTACTACCGTCTCTGGCACACACGACTTCACAGACGACCTGGCATTGCCATACGTGCCAGAAGAAGAAAGCAAGTTTACAGACAGAATTGAGAATTTCGAGTGCCCACCAAAGACAAAGCTACCATCAACAGTGAAAACATATGATGGAAGTGGCGACCCAGAAGACCACATTCATGACTTCAAGTCAGCAGCATCTATCCTAAAGTGGCCATTGCCCGTCTGGTGCAAAATGTTTGCTCAAACACTGTCAGGACCAGCCCGAGTCTGGTTCCATGCATTGCCAAATAAATCCATAGACAGTTATATACAACTAAGGCAATCCTTCCTTCAACATTTCGGCCAACAGCGGAAGTGCACGAAGGACCCGATCGAGCTTCACAACATCAGACAGGGGGATCAGGAATCCCTCCGAACATTCCTAGAGAGATACAAGACGGAGTCTCTTACAATTGGTCATGCTGATGAAAGACAAAGGATATCCGGATTCATCCATGGGATTCGGACCAGGCAGTTGGTCAAAGAAATGAGCGCCCGTGTGCCACAAACGATACAAGAAGCGTTCGATCGAACAGAGGCATTTATCCGCGGAGAAGAGGCAGCCCAACTGCGTGACAAAACACAGCAGACACATGGAAAGTCCCATGGCCGACAGGCAAACCAACGAGACGGAAGACGCCCGTGGCAGTCGGGCAGCGAACGGTCGGGCAGAGATGATAAGCGTCACACGGGTTTCACACCATACGACCGCCCAGCATCCTCCAACCAGCGGGGAGACCGAAAGTATGAATACCCAAGTTTAACAAAGACACCCAAAGAGATACTCCAAACAGAAGACGCAAGCAGGGGTTTCAATAAGCCAAGGCCCATGGGACCCAACGCAGTTAACAAAAATGCAAGCAAATATTGTGCTTTTCACCTCGATAGAGGGCACGACACAGATGAGTGCCATCAACTGAAAAAAGAAATTATACAGGCAGTAAATACAGGCCAGCTGGCACACTTGCTCAAGGAAATTAAGGAGCAAAAACAGAAAAAAGACAAGAAGACAGATCCTCTGATTATCAACATGGCAAGCAGCTCCAAACACAAGAAACCTCGACTTCGCACGAACGAATGGGCCAGGCAACCAATACACTTCCCACCACTAGACCAGGCCGTCTCGTCTCTAAGCCCGATGGTCATCACACTGGCCACAGCCGAGTGCCACATTTATCGCACTTATGTCGACGGAGGCAGCGCCTCCGATATCATGTATGGAGAATGTTTTTCTAAGCTGCCATCGGAAGTCAGAGCCACAATCAGGCCCACACAAACAACTTTAATGGGATTTGGCGGGGACACTGTCTTCCCTACAGGAGAACTCACCCTCCTGATAACGCTGTCAGACGGACGCAATGAAAGGTCGGAGCGGGTTACTTTCCTTATTGTCAATCGGCCGTCAAAGTACAACATTCTCTTTGGCCGGCCGGCGATACTGCAGTTCGGTTGCGTTGTATCAACAGCCCACGGTATGCTGAAATTCCCGACCGCTTCCGGAATCGCCACACTCCGATCACAACAGACCGAATGTGACCTGACCGCTGATGTAACAGAGGAAATATCACAGCATAGATGGAAAGTCCATGACAGCCACCCCGACCAACTCATCACAATCGGCTCAGAACTCAGCAACCAGGTGCGAGAAAAGCTGTACAATTTAATTCGCAACAGTCAAGACATTTTCGCATGGACGCCGGCCGACATGACCGGCGTACCCCGCTCGATCACAGAACACCTGCTCAAAGTCGACCCGACCCACCCGCCAGTCGTCCAAGGAAAAAGGGGCATGGGTCGTGACAGAAGCAAAGCGGTCTGCGAGGAAGTCACAAAACTTGTGCAGGCAGGTATTCTCAGAGAGGTCAGATGGCACGACTGGGTGCCAAACCCGGTCATGGTGAAGAAAAAAGATGGCTCATGGCGCATGTGCGTCGATTTTACAAAACTAAATGATGCATGTCCTAAGGATTGCTACCCCTTACCATCCATAGATGCGAAGGTAGACGCTTTGTCGGGCTTCACATTCAAATGCTTCCTGGATGCCTACAAAGGTTACCACCAGATTAAAATGGCCAAAGCTGACGAAGACAAAACAGCTTTCCACACCGATAAGGGCATATTCTGCTACAGGAAAATGCCATTCGGCCTGAAAAATGCCGGAGCCACATATCAGCGCCTCATCGACAAGGTCTTTGACAACCAGATAGGCCGGAACATGGAAGCATATGTTGACGATCTAGTCATCAAAAGTCACACAGAGATAGACATGATAAACGATATCGAAGACACGTTCAGTCAACTAAGATCAGTGAACATGAAACTGAATCCCGCTAAATGTTCATTCGGGATGAAGACAGGCAAATTCCTAGGGCACTGCATAACTGACAAGAACATCATGGCGAATCCTGAAAAGGTAAGAGCAATCACTCAAATGAAAGCACCGCAAACCTTACAGGAACTACAGTGTCTTAACGGGCGACTGGCGGCCCTACACAGGTTCATTTCCAAATCGGCCGAGAAAGCGCTCCCCTTTTTCAAGGTCCTCAAACGGTGCACCGAAACAAAGGAATTCTTATGGACAGAGGATGCAGACAATGCCTTCACCAAGCTGAAACTCGCTCTGGCTGACTTAACGTCACTCACCGCACCTGAAACAGGAGAGGAAGTGATTCTCTACTTATCAGTCGGAAATGAAGCCATCAGCTCGGTCCTTTGCACCGAGCGGGACGGCCGACAGCTCCCGATCTACTTTGTCAGCCGGGCCATGAAGGACCCCGAAACGAGGTACTCAAAGCTATAAAAATTACTGCTTGCACTAATACACAAAGCCAGACGGCTACGCCGTTACTTTCAAGCATATCGAATCACCGTACTCACAAATTTTCCTTTGCGTGAAATCATACACAGGCCAGAGACATCTGGCCGATTCGCTAAGTGGGCGTTGGAACTAGGCGAACACGACCTTCAGTTCAAACCAAGAAACGCCATCAAAGGCCAAGCATTAGCTGATTTCATCACTGAACTACAAACGGACGAACTTACACCGAGCGCCCCAACACATGAAAGCATCCTTCCACCACCGGTCAAAAGCCCGGATGCTTGGACCCTATACACTGACGGGGCCAAGAACAGTGAAGGCTCGGGCGCCGGTCTTGTGCTAATAGACCCAAACGGTATCGAGGTAACATATGCCATCCGGCTTAACTTTCCTAGTACAAACAATGAAGCTGAATACGAGGCTTTATTGGCCGGTCTTCGTTTGGCCAAGCGAATGAATGTTAAGAAAATATCAGTCCGCGTTGATTCTTTGCTTGTGACAAACCAGGTCAAGGGCGAATTCGAAATCAGAGGGGAAACTCTGCAACGCTACGCCGACAGGATAAAAGAATTGGCGACACAGTTCGAGGAATTTGAGATAACACAGATACCGCGAAGTCAAAATAAGAAAGCAGACGCCCTGAGCAAACTGGCTTCGCTAGCGTTTGCACACCTCACCAAGCAAATACCGGTTGAGGTAATCCATCAGCGCACAGACGACCCCGTCCCGGTCAGTCAGGCTGAAGTTGTCGACACCAACACCTGGATAACGCCCATCAAAAACTACATTGAAACAGGTGCAGCCCCGACCGGTACGTTAGAAGATGCAAAGCTGAAATTACAAGCCCAGCAGTATACAGTGTGCAATGGCAAATTATACAAAAAGTCCTACTTACAACCACTACTACGATGTCTAACACCAGAGCAAGGCTTATATGTCATCAGGGAAATACATGAAGGGATATGCGGAACACATTCGGGACCCCGATCGGTTGTAACCCGACTCATGACTATGGGTTATTACTGGCCCACCATGTACGGCGACACAGAATCAGAACTTCGCAAATGTCAAAGCTGCCAGATACACGGGCCAGTACCAAAGGCACCTAAGCACAACATGATCCCGGTGATCTCCCCCTGGCCGTTATACAAGTGGGGCATCGACATCGTAGGCCCTTTCCCTGAGGCACCTGGTAGAATCAAGTTCCTAATCGTGGCGGTGGATTATTTCACCAAATGGCCAGAAGTCAAGGCAGTAGCATCAATCACGGGGAAACAAGTCATAAATTTTGTCTGGGAACAGATAGTGTGTCGGTACGGCCTTCCCGGCAAAATAGTCACCGACAATGGAAAACAGTTCGCCGAGAACCCCTTTCGTGCATGGTGTAGAGAGCTGCAGATTACTCAAATTTTCACCTCGGTTGCTCACCCCCAAGGAAACGGGCAAGTTGAACGAACTAATAGAAGCATCGTCCACGGGATCAAAGCCCGACTGGGAAATCAAGGCAAGAACTGGCTGAACGAGCTTCCCAGCGTCCTTTGGGCCATTAGAACAACCGAGAGAACAAGCCATGGGCACACCCCCTACAGTTTGACATACGGCTCGGAAGCAGTCATCCCGGCCGAAATAGGAATGCCCAGCTACAGAACTGACAATGTATCGGAGGTCGAAAACAACTCCGAACTACTGGTCAATCTTGCACTAACAGAAAAGCGACGAGACATAGCAGCGATAAACGAAGCAAGGTACAAGAAACAAATTGAGGGTTACTACAACCAGCGTGTCAAGGAAACCACATACCGGCCGGGAGATTACGTCTTCAGGAACAACGAAGCCAGCCGACAAGAAGACACAGGCAAACTGGGCCCCAACTGGGAAGGCCCATATCAGATCCTCGAAGCACACGCCAAAGGCTCCTACAAGCTAGCAACTCTTGAAGGCAAGCCGGTTCCACGACACTGGAACGGGATGCAATTGAAAAAATGCTACATGTAAGAACTTGTATTATTATGTAATTCCAAATTTTGTACTACATACTTCAAGCGGCATGACGTCTAAAAGCCGCCATTAATGGAATTACACGAAATTTTCAGTACCGTATTCTTCCAAGCACACACAACAATAAACCAACAAGCCAATAGGCTACTTACAATACTGGAAAACAATACGTTAAAACGCACTAAGTGCAACCCATTGCAATTCCGGGACAGGGGAGACAATCAGTCAGCCACGATCGGCAACAATGGCTTAACCCCTAGCAACCCCACTTTGCAATTTCGTAAGATAGGTTATCCGAACCGGGCTATATAGAAAGACATCTCATTGTCCATTTCTCACAGCTCTTCAGTGGGTGACCAGCATGGTTCCCTCCTCACCCAGTCGGGCAGTTAACACCTGACACTCGGGCAGGAAGGCGTAGTCTGGACCACATAGACCAAAGTTTTGGTCGAACCTAGGTTTAAAGTCGCGCAAAATTTTATACATATCCGGACAAACAAACTAGACGAATTATGAAAATTCACCAAACACACAAACGCATGCTTACAATAACAACACAAACAAACAAATAGCAAAGCTATAGATACTAACATTAGATAGGGCGAATAACTTCGGCCAATTACATATGAGTTGTTCACCAAACAGTCAACAGACATAAACCAACCCCAACATGAAGGCCGGTACCACAAAACAGACAAACATATCCAGGCCCGATCGGGCAAAATACATAAACAAACATAAAACAGCTTCACAAAACAAACAGGAATGTCAACAAGACAACAACTACTTTCCACCACCTTTCTGCGCCCGGCTGGTAGAGGTTGCGGCCTTGGATTGCTTGCCCGACCGACTGGCAGCTTTCTTCACCTCTTCACACTCATCCGGGTCCAGAGCTCGCAACTCCTTCAACTTCTTATTGGTACACTTAGCAATAGCTTCCAAATAAGCAAACTCCTTCTCGGCCAGCACCCGACCACCCTCTTGAACCTTCGTCCAGGAATCTGGGTCATAATAAGAATGATCCTTCAAAGGTTTACCAGCGAGCGCCCACTTGTAACCGGCTGAGAACCCGACTGACACCCCATGATCGCTTACCAAAGTCTGGAAAGCGCCTATCGGCTCTCGATAAGATTTGCTAGCCAACAATCTCTTAACCACATACCCAAAACCTTCCTCGATCAACCACTGTCGGTCATTCCCGTACTCCTGCGCTCGGGCAAGCTCACCTTGATACAATTGCTGGATCCTTTCCTTGTCACTTTTCAACTTGGCAATTTCAGCCTCTGCTTCAGTTAACTTTTGGGCACCCGACTGGGCAGCTTCGGACGCTTGACGAGCCTCCACCCGGGCTGCCTCCAATTCACCATAAGCTCCAGTCAAATCACCCTTTAACTTTGCATTTTGTTTCTCAAACAAATCATGATGCTCCTCTAACCGAGCAAGGTCATTCTCCATTTTCAAAATCTTCTCCATATCCACACCACAAAATTTCTGGGTCAAGTTATCAAGTTCCTTTTTCGAACGAACGAGCTCCACACGTCTCTTTTCACTTTTTTCCTTGGCAGCAATCAACTCCTTTTCAAGCAGTTCGTTTCGCCGAACCATATCAAGTGCAGAACTAAAACCTCGAACAAGTTTATAGTGAGCCTTATCGCGAGCCAATTGGTGGCTGTCTTTCTCCAAAGCCGCCCGTTCCCCGGCCGGGAGACATGACAATGCAAACTCATGACACCTGCCTAACGACTCAAACCGACTCTTATTCTTCAGATTCCAATCAGGCCGAAACGGCTCATCACCAACATCAACTTCCACCAATCGCTGCTCCGAACCCCCACCACCAAATTCTAACATTTTACCTTTCCCAAGCTCCATGTTGACCAGGTCCTTTATCATACCATCCGCTCCACCAGGGGCTGTGATGTAGCCAAAGTCACCAGCTGGCTGCTCCTGTAATAATTGAAGGAACTCACCCATGTCAGTTGGAGGACTAGCTATGGTCAAAGCACGAGGGTCATTTACATCTATAACATTAGAAAGCAATACCGGAATGTGGCTTCCCAAAGCCTCAGCATCAGGCTGCTCATCACTGACCGGCTGTTCCTCACCTACCGGCCGGTCACCATCAGCCGAGTTCTCCATGATTTCCACATCAGAATCTTGAATCTCATCTTCAGTACCCTCGGGACCATCATCGACGCTCGCAGAGGCCGACTCAGTCTTCGACCTCTTGGAACGACTGGAAGTCGCTCCGTCCCTCTTAGCCATCCTCTTTTTGTGCGTCGCCTTACTAGCATCATCACCCTCATCATGTTTTTTCCCTTTCTTCTTCTTTTTCTTTGACATCTCTTCCTCGGCATCAACCAATGCGTTAGTCGGCCCGCCCATAGCCGAATAGGTGACCGTCCGATTGCCATCTTCAATTGCAAAGTTCTCATGACGACGGCCAGTCGTCGCAGAAACAGGGTCTAGTTCATTCCTCGGAATCGGTTTGCTTCCCTGAATAACATCCTCTGGCTCCTTCATCTTGATAAAAGACAGTAGATCCATCTCTGCAAACAGAAAGAACAGAATTCATTAGATGCCCAGGGGAAATAAACAAATACGGAACAAAGGGCATACCATGCCCATCAATATAAAAGGCTGGCTTGAAGCCCGCTTTCAACCAATTCCGACTCAGCCCCGTCATCACCAATACCCTTTCAGGGAACGGCTTGAGTTTGATTTGCAACGCAACAAGTTTCTCCACGGCTTCTTTATCATACTTTTCCTGGTCAGGGTCACCTAAATTAAGCATACAACTGGATTTCTTCCAAGGAATTACTTTATCCAACACTTTGTCAGATATCCAAAAGAATTTGTCTTTAAAATACTTCAGGTTGCTTGGCACCCAAGACAAATAAGCAGGGCTAGGCATGCCGTCATCATGCCTACCCCTCATACGCTCAAGAATGTACCAATCACCCTGGCGACCCAAACGATAAAACTGACGAAAAAGACCGATCGTCGGTTCCTTTCCGATCACACGACAACAAACCTCAAAATGCGTTATACGAAGAATCGCGTAAGGGTGCAGTTGCGAAATATGAACCAGATGATGGCTTAACACAGACAAGAAGAATTTCGAAAATGGAATCCTCAACTGACCGTTGCTAAAAGCTTTCGTATACAGCCCTATCTTACCTTCAGGCGCCAACTTAATCCAAGCTTTAGGCTTCGGCAATTCCGGCCCTAGCGCCGCCGGAATGCCATACTTGTCACAATGCTCATCCAGTTTATCTTTCGTCAAAACAGAAAATGTGCGCTCCATCTCGCCTTTGAGCGACATGGCAACAACAAAGAAAAGCGAAAAGGAAAGTAACGTACCGATCGGAAATCTCGCCGGAACACAAAAACCCTAAGTCGGAGTCACAGAGCAAAGAAAGTAGAAACTGTAAAAAAAAATGGTAACTACCCCCCCCCCCTATTTATAGGCGGAGTAAAAGGAGGGTTATTGAATCGTCAAAGCAGACCATAACTGCTCGAACCATTGGATGAGCGACACGTCAGGGGCCACCTGTCCCCCATGCGCTCAGACGTCCCATCAATCGCCTGTCCCCTTTAATTGGCACAGGAACCAATACAACCTAAGCGTCCGAAACTGACCAACCTTTAACTCGAATCGCCAACGAAAAACGATAAAAGCCCGACTGATGATGACCAGACCATCACACACTCGGGCTGGGGGGCTGATGACGTATGTCCATCCGAGATGACATCACGGTCGACCCTCAACACGGACATGCCATACCGACCGATAGCCAACAAGGCCACCCGGTCGGGCCCGGCAAACGTCTACACAGACGGTACAGACCAAAGCTCAAGACCACACCACCGGCCGGGTACTATAACACCCGGCCGGGCTCACTAATCAAAGATTGCCCGAAATGGGTACTGCAGCATTCGGCGCTGCCTGACAGCCCAATGTAGCAGGCCTCCTGTTCGGGAAAGGTTCATTAATGACACATCGAGACAAAGGTTGAGGGCTATAAATACCCCTCAACCACCAGGTTAGCATTCATTCATTACTCCTCCACTCTCCTCTCTTTATTGTCCAAACACAGATACTTATTCTCACGCCGGAGCTTGGTCGCGGGACACCTCGTCCCGCTCTCCAAGAACAACGGTGTTTCCTTGTCTTGCAGGTCCCTCAAGATTCTCAAGTGTTCCAGTCGGTCTCCCGATTGGATACCAAGCTCTCCTGTAAATCTGAGATCCAGACGCGCCGTCCTAGGGCCCGCTCCTACTCCCTATCCGCCCGTCTGAGATAGCAAGATTCTACATTTGTTTTGTGGTTTTTTACTTTATTCGGAGTTGAGGTGAGGGTGAATGTAATTTTTTTTGCAGCTCGGTTTGATCATTAGTTTCGTTTCAGATTTGTTGTTTTCTGCTTGCTGCAGTTGGTATGGTTTCAGCCAAGAAGGAAGCCCCCGTCAACTTCTTAACTGACCCAAAAGAGGGGCGTTCGACCCTTAGACCGGCGGACATCCTGGTGTTTGGGTGGTCCAGGGGGAAGCACGCTTGCATCGATCTGACTGGGGTCTCTCCCCTTGCGGGCTTTGGCTCTGGAATTTTCATGGCAGGGCAGGCTGCTGCTAAGGCGGCTGCGGGTAAGGTAGACAAGCACGAGAAGGCATGTCTCGAGAATCAGCATGTATTTGTTCCCTTTGCTTTTGACACATTCGGGCACCTCGCGTCTGAGGCTGCGGACACGCTCGGGCGGATCCAGAAGGTTATGCATGGACATATAGTGACTCCTAGAGCTAAGAAACTTGTTTTTATCCGATTAGGTTTTGCTATTCAAAAAGGGCTTGCGGCGCAGCTTGTTGCCCGTTTGCCCCGTATGTCGGACTGAGTTGTAATAAAAAAAAAAGTGTTTATTCAAAAAAAAATAAATAAAAAATAAAAAAAAATATGGTTCCTACATTTTTATTCCGGTTTTTTTTTAAGTTACTTTGGCTTTTTTAAGAGGTTGGCATTGTTTAGATGTACTTAATGTTTTGTGTTGGATTTTATTTTCAGGTTTATAGAGATTAGGTTGCTATTGTTAGTAATTGTAAGTTTTCTTTTTTGGTTTATTGTCAATTTGTTAATTTGTTATTTGTCAGTAAAATAGCATCTCTTCAATAGCGTTTCAGCTAAAAGATTGTGTTCAAATATAACTGTTATATTGAATATAACGAAATGCAAAAGAAGATTTTGTATAAATATCTATTCAAATAGAACGGAATGCAAATGTGAATATTTAGCTATCGGAAAAAAATAATAATAATGCAAACGCATCTTCAAAAAATATTAATAACTAGATTTTACTATTTACACATGTCACGAGTATACACATGTCACGAGTATACAAAACAATTGTATTGCTAAAACGCAATAAGTAAAGAAAGCGAAAAAAAGAAAAGATAATGGAACAAAATTAAAAGTATAGTTAAATATAACACTACAAACAATTAGATACTTAAAGAGAACGGCTTACAACTAAAATTAAAACCACAAACTCCTTTGGTAAACTTGTTAAGCTCGGATAAAAATAAAAATTATATTATACGACTATACCTATTATACCAACTCATTTCCTAAAGTCTTGAGCTTGGATGGAAAATATAACCCAAAATAAATAAGAAAAAAAAAGTAAAAATACAAAAAAAAATATATATATATATATATATATATATATATATATATATATATATATAGGGTATGGAATTTTTAATAACTCAACCTTATTGAAATAACCTATTAACTATATCTTAGTGGTTGAAAAAATCAGGAACCAACATGATCATGCCAAGTGTCCATTTATTTGATTTTAATTAAAAAGGGCAAAACTGTCAATTTACATAACCACATAAACCCGACACAAACGACATCGGCTAATAAGCAACCCTGACAAGAACACATAAACTGACGCACTGCTCTTGCCATCGTCGGATCTACTTACGTCGAAACCCTAGCCGCTATTTGTGGCTGCCGCCAGTGAAACTTTTTATTTAACGCCAGACTTGGTAATCTATCCACGCCGACGACCGCTGCTTGTGGCATTGTGTTCTTCATGGATAAGAGGGGCAGAGGGTAATCGATGTTGATGATGAGATTTAAAAGAAATGAGATGGAGAGTTACAGATACTAGAAGAGCAGCTCAATATGTTTTAGATGGAAAGAGAGTCTGTCTTTTACATTTTTACCCTTGCTTCTTTCTAGCCACAAAAACAAGGCATTGATATAAACCATTGGATCAATCTAAAGAACCATTGAGATTGAGTTAATGGGTTATTACAATAAGAGTGGGTTAATATTCATTCCCACTCTGTAGAGGCTAGATTATGAGGCTTGTAATATTAAATAGTTTGGGCTGGGCTTAGTGGGTTTCATTAGATTAGTAGGCTAGTTTTATTATTATGTTTAGGCTAGTTTACTATTGGATATGGGCATGGGCTTGGGTTTATGATTAGGGTTTAAGAGCCCAATAGTAAACTCATGGGATGGCTATATAAACCCCATGAGTTTACTATTCAAAGGGGCTTGATTACGATTTCTAGAGAGAGAAGAGGATTTACGATTTACTGTTTTGTACCCGATAAGTTCATCTTGTGTGCATGATTAGGTTTTTAACGTTTAATCATCGTATTCTTCGTGTTTCTTCTCTTCTCTATCTTGAATCAATCATAAACGAGGATTCCGCACTCGTTTGTGATTAAAATATCGTGATTAGTTGTTGTTTCTGGACCAACAATTGGTATCAGAGCCAAGAATCACTGATTCGAGGCTCTCACGATATTGATTCAAGCTGTTTTCTGGGTTATAGTTCGAGTTTTTGAAGATTCAAAGGGTTTTTGGTGATTACGAGATCTGCTGCTGCTGTTCTTCGAGTTCACGATCAGGTTTTCTGGGTTTTCTGGGTGTTTACGACTGCTTCTGATTGAAGATCTTCATCATTTGGGTGTTTACGAGTTCAAGACTCGATTTTTATCGTGTTTACGATCCGAAGAAGTGAGTTTACGACTGTACTTGTTGTCGTAATCGGAGTTTACGACTTTGTTGGATCGGGATTGGTGCTTACGACTTTGGTGGATCGGATACAGGTGTTTACGACTTTCGGCGATCGTAATCGGGCATCGTAATCGAGTTTACGATTTCTTCTGTCAGTTTAAGTGTTTACGAGTTTGGCTTTGATCGGAAACAGTGTTCTCGATCGTAATCAATCATTTACGATCGTAATCGTGAGGTTTTTATCGTAATCTCAGTATTTGGACGTTTGGACTTTAGATTTTTGTTCCCTAAGCTATCGTAATGGATTTTGAACCAAGTATGTATCAGAAGCTGGATTGGTTTCTGACACTATTCTTTGAATAGTGATTTTGTCGATTTTGCCGTTTTTGCTGATTTTTCAAAAATTTCAGAAGCTGCATAATGAGTTCAGTGGTTGAAGAAAAGAATATAGTTGAGGACAAAGATGATTTCACAGATGAAGTTGACAAAACTGAGATATGTCCCAATCCCACTTGTGCTCGTATACTTCCTGGACTTAGGCAAATTTGTAAAAATTATCAGATAGAATTATTTGAGACAAAATGCGAGAGGAGTTCTTTTAAGGGTAGATGGCAAAAGAATGAGGAAAAGGTAAAAGCTCAGAAACGAGACATTGAGAAATATCAGAAGCTAGCAACGGAGAAGACTATCTTATATGATCGGGCTAGGATTGAGATATCTGAGCTTACACAGAAATTAACTGAACTGCAACAAAAATTTGATGAGCTGCAGGTCAAGTATGATTGCAATCAGGAAAGAAACAAAAGAATGCACGATGCTGGAAAGGAATTGTCACATGGTGTTGTGACTGGTCAAGTTGGGAAAGATAAAACTGGGTGTGGGTCAGAAAAGTCTGATAAGTCTCTGTCTGCAAACAACATCATTCCTCCACCAGTTCCCAGAGACATTGTAGGAATACTTCTTAGTGAGGATCAAGTTGAACGAACCAAGTCTGATTATAAAGAAGTTGCTCCTCCTATTGATAGTGTCTTGGTTGGAACTACACCATTGACTCAAGAGGAAATAGACAACGAGGCAAACATGACATATGGTGAAGGGAGAATAGAGGACGTATCAAGAGATGATGCTGAGTGCCATGAGTATAACAGATGTCACAACTCTAAGTCTGATGAGGCTGGGATAGAGTTGAAACCATACCCTGAAATTGAAACCCCATACTTCAAGGTAATTGACAAAGTCGAAAGGGAAAAGGTGATCTTGACGACACGGCCTGAGGGGAAGATCTTTATGACATCTGGATCAATGTTTGACCAAGAACCAGATGTAGGATATGAATTACCGTCCTTCTCCTCCAAGTTCAAGGGTATAACCGATGGAGTGATAAGCGAACCTAAAGTTTAGAGGCCAAAGATCACCATCAAGCATCCAAGCATGAAACCAACAGCTGGAGTGAAGAATGAAAAACTTAAGGGAGTAGCTGTGTCTCCCATTTCTTCAGTTGGATCATGCAGTTGCTGTTGTAATTGCAAGAATGGTGCTTCAACGTCAAATAATCAAGGAAGCATAAAGTCAGTAAAGACAGGTTCGACACAGGCTTCGACAAACCAGCAGAAAGTCAAATCTGAAGCTGCAGTCAAAGCAAAGAAGCAGACACAAGGCAAACCAGCTCCATATCAGCAACCAAAGACAAATGGGTACACGCCTGACTTCTATCTAAAGAAGCAGACTTGTTTTAATTGTGTCATCGCTGGTCATATTGCTAGAAACTATCTTTATCGCCCCTATGAACCCTATTTTCCAAAAAGTCAAAGGGTTTCATCTCAGGAGTCTGTAAAGTCTAAGTCCATGAAGGTGGAAAAACCTAAGGCAATGAAGACTGTTACTCCTAAGGTCAAACCCTCTGATCAACATTGGGGTGCTGCCAAAGCTGAAAGAAAATCTTTAAATAAAAACAACAGCTTTCCAAATTACCAAAATTTTCAAAAACAGGTGAAGAAACCATTTTCAAAACAAACAAAGTCTGAAAAACCCAAGGTTACCCCTCCCAAGGTAACTAAAACTGTTTTCAAAAATGATTCTAAAATGCAGAAGGTTGAAATACCTAAAGTTACAACTCAAAAGGTGACTAAAACAAAAACTGTTTTGAAAAGTGAATCTAAAACGAAGAAGGTTGAAATACCTAAGGTCACAACTCCAAAGGTGACTAAAACAAATGTTAAATCACCTGGAATTTGGAAACCAAAAATCAAGGCAGCTCCATCCCAACTTCCTGATTTTTCAAAAGGAATGTTTTTAAAAGAAATTTCATTCATTGATTCCTCAGGGGTACCCAGAAAAACAATGGCCTGGGTACTATTAGCTAACTAATCTCTCACTCTGTGCAGGAACGATCAAGGAGGATTATCACTAACGTTTTTTATTACTAATTTGTTTGTTGATAAGTGATTGTTTCAGGCACAGTTTAGGAGACGTATCTTCATGTCATGTCAAGTAATCTATAAATGGAAGGTATGTCTCATTGAGAGGTAAAAGGTCAATTTCAGCATGAAAGGTACTGTTCTTAATTTGGTTGTTTAAATGATGAGGTAACAAATGGTCTTTTGAGTCAAACCTATTTTATTAAAGTTTCAATTAAGCTATTGATTGATTATGTGTTTGACTTCAAATGCAATGAAGTGTGCATGTCATGAAACCCAATTTTCTCAAAATTTTCAAATCAATACTTTGAAAGTTAGCTTGGCCAGATGTCTGCAAAATTTTGTGTTTTGTTCTTTTAAGTGTGTTTTATTTAAAAAAAAAATAAAATAAAAAAAAAAACTAAAAAATGATGTTCACAAGATTGTGACATTAAAAATCAAAAAACAAGGGGAAGAAATGTAAAGATGAAGAAAAAGTTGACCCCTCAAAAATAGTGTGCTTTTCAATTTTTAATTGTTTGTGTCTTGTTTTTGAGAAGTTTAGGGGAAGTAAAATGAATGTCCGGGTTGGAGATGACTGACACGCGTAAGGCGGAAGTGAAAGGCAAGCTCCACGGTGATATGCTCGGTAGGCTCGACCTAAACTTATGACCTCCAATGAAAGTGCAGTGAACTTAAAAGATATATATGTTTAGTTTTCCATCCCAGGTTGCATGGTTTAAAAGACTAAGTCCCAGCAAAAACGGGTTGAGAGTGGTAATTATGCCTAGTATTCACTCTCTCTCACGCCATGTTTCTGCTATTATGACTACACCACATAATAAAAAGAAAAGAAAAAGAAAAGAAAAAGAAATGAAAAGAATGGAAAAGAAAAGAAAATGAAAAATAATCACTCAGTTGGTCTTCTTTGCGTGCTTAGCGGCCGACCTGATCACCAACTGATGGTTAATGAAAATAAGTGGTAGTCATAGCCGTGTTGCATGGTTCCTCAAGTTGGGGGTTTGTGAATCCTCAATAAATTAGGGTATGTGGGAGGCTGATATGTAAAAACAACTAAAGGAAAATAGAGATTATGAATGGTTTACTTATAAAAATAGTAATATGTAAAAGGGATTAGATAGATGCAGCTATGGCTGTAAATATAGTTTATTTGGTCATAGGATTTTGTGACTAATAAGCCTTAGAGCACCTTGCACTTTTTTTAAAACAAGCTCATGGGTTTGATTTTGGACTACTCTAACTGGTTTGCGTAGATGGGTTGTTTATTATGTGCATATGTGGCATGGGTTTGATGTATTTAGCTAGAGGCCAACAAGATGGAAAACAGATAAATTTGAGTCAAATAGTCAATGATGTCATCAACCTCATTTTCTAGTGAAGCGAGGCAGCCATTGATTATTCTAGGGGGAGGTTTGGACTTGCATTTTGAAACTGATTATCTCGTTATTAACTTCATGTGTATCTGACTATCTGATACTCAACACCAACCGCAGGTCTGCAGCAGAATTTATCATCTAGGGTTAAAATAAATTGGCCTATCTACCCCTTCTTTAAGATACTAGAGACTTTTACTCCCATCTCATAAATGATCTCTACCTTTCTCACAAAAATGTCATTTCTATTCATTTTGTCTATTACTTTTATAAATCAATCCTACTTTCTCCCACTCACACGCCTTATTGTTTAGAGTCTAGACCCTTACATTTTTAAACAGCATATCACATCCAAACAATATCTAACGCATCACATTTCATCACAGCTAATTAATTGATTTGAAAATATAACATCTTCATCACAGCTGATTAATTGATTTGAAAATATAACATCACATAACACCCTGCTAATCCCAATAACTGTCGTGTCCTATTTTCCTGTGCAGGTGACAGGGGAATCCTCTTTTCTGGCAAAGTTTTAAAGTTTACGGGATCAGGGAAGATGAAAAGGGGAATCCTCTTTGGTGGAATCTATGAAGAGCACTTAAAACTTTGAATTGGAAGTTAACTTATCTAATAGGTAATGCAAATATGTTAAGATGATTTTTTTTCTTAATTTTTCTAATTTACATAATATTCTGTACGCATAATATTGCTTATTTAGTTCTTGTTTTGTTAATACTTTGGCAGTTTTGAGTCATTATCTCTAAAAGGGAGACATTTCTAAGTATTTTTAATATAGCTATTTATTTCTCTGCTCTCTTATGTCACCAGTTTTTATGAATGTTATTTTCAGGTTCGGACAACCTATTAAAGTTAACTGGGCATATGCATGTGAACAGAGGGATGACACATCAGGTAGGTTTTATGTGGTGCTTACATGTTAAACACACACATATATTTAATGTGTAATCTATGGTCGTGTGGTACAACTCTATGTATAAGATAGCTACATGATATAGTTTTATTTTTCTTAAGTTTGAACTTATGACACATTGACACCTTCCATTGAACATGATATTAAAGTTTGAATATTATTGTTTTGCCAAATCTAGAGTTAATTTTTACCTTATTAACTTAGTAATTGACATTGATGATATATTTATAGAGCATAACGTGGTATATTTATAGAGCATAATGATATTAAAGTTTGAATATTATCGTTTTGCCAAATATATGTTGTTATTCTGTTGCTGCTGTACATATATGTTGTTATTCTGTTTGTTGCTGCTACTGTTTGCAAATCATTTTTTTGGCCGGGCAATTCTGCTGCTGCTGTACTTATATGCTTGTATGCAATTATGCTGCTGCTGTACATATATCCTTGCATGCAATTATCCTATTTCCTCATAGAACACTGTTGCCTAATTGGAATTTATTTTAGAAAGATCCGTGTAAGTTATTAAATCAAGCTAACGATAATATAATATGGTCTTTATCACAGAACAGTGATTGGAATTAGCATCAGTTCAAAGACATTGGTTTATCACAAGCCATCAAAAACACAGCAGGTGATGTTCTATTTATGCATCCCCATAATACTTGATTTACACTTTGATGGACTTAATGTTTTCTTATAGCCAAGCACAAATGTGAATCACCATTCTTATACATGTGCATTCTTTTCTACTTCTGTGACCAGTTAGGGACTAAATAGTAAGACAGCAGCAGCAACAACTAGTAAAGTATTGTGATAGTATAGTGTTTATATTATGTATTTAGTTCATAGTTTATTTTTTTTATGTAAACTCATGTTAAGTTTGTAATGCTAACTATATATATATATATATAAAATGCATTATATTGTTGTAAGTGTATTGTATTTTGTATAGAGGTTAATTGTCATTTAATGTGGAAATTAGTGATTTACAAACAAATAAATTTTTTTTTAATTTTTTAAAAACATTCTTGACGCGCAAAAATGCGCGTCATTGTTCGCGCGTCAAGAACTTCTTGGCACGCATTTTGCGCGTCAAGAAGCTTCTTGACCCCGGCTTCCTTGACGCGCATTTGCGTGTCAAGAAGACCCTTCTTGACGCGCAATGCACGTCATAAAATGCGTGTCATTGTTCGCGCGTCAAGAACTTCTTGACACGCATTTTGCACGTCAAGAAGCTTCTTGACCCCGGCTTCCTTGACGCGCATTTGCGTGTCAAGAAGGCCCTTTCTTGACGCGCAATGCATGTCAAGAAAGCCAGTTTTTGTAGTAGTGATTTCTTTTGTTAAGTTATATTTTAATAATTTTTTTTTAATATTTAGTTCGTATAAAATAATGTAATTGTTTCTTTATAAATTAATAGTATATAATTGTCATTTTTCCATATGTAACATTCAATACATATTTACATATGTAGCACGGAGAAAAAGAATATAACACTACCACTAATAAACTACATTTTAGATAAATAACACAAAAAATATAACAAGCTAACAAAAATATATATATATAAGATAATTACGCTTCCGTTTTGTTACGTATATAATGTCTAATGGTACATATGCTATATCTAATTTTACATATATAAATTTACTTACGTAACATTCATAGTTCATAATATTTATACTATGTAAATTTGTTTTCTAGGCACGTTACGTATGTAATTTTACTCAGCTATCCTGTTATAAGTCACACGTAAACTTATACTATGTAATTTTACATATTTTTTTTATGATTTAACACATGTAAAATCATAAACATATAAAAATATATTATTTTTAATGATGTCACATAAATATTTTTTTAAATAAGCTTCAAAGTTATTTTTCAAGATTTTAGGGTTATTTTTTAAATGAATTTGGGGTTCTAGATATTGAAAAAAAAAAACTAATCATTAATAAAACAAAATTAAAAAGGTAAAATAGATGAGAAAGATGAATAAGGAAGAAAGTCAATCGAGATAAAGAGATGTGAGAGAAATGAAAAAGAGAGATGTGAGAGGAGAGAGGTGAGAGAAAGAGATGGGAGAGAAAAAGGAGAGAGAAGGTAAAAAAGTAAAAAGTTATAAGTCAATTTCTGTTATTTTTCTTGAAATTTGATATTTGCAGAGATGAAAAGGGACGATTAAATAGTGTAGACCTTTTGCCCTTCAAAAGATCAATCAAGACAACATATGTGGGTGAATCTGGACCCTTCTTCAAGGGTCTTTAAGGTTTTTCCAACTCAATCAAGTTTTCAATATATCCATCCCATATATATATATATATATATATATATATATATATATATATATATATATATATATATATATGGTTAGGTTCAAATGAGAACTTTTTTCTTTGACAACTTTTGAGAACCATTCTGAGCCACTAATTTTCAGGGGGGAAGCATTCAAATTCATGGGGGGGGGGGGGGATTTTCTTATATATAACTTGTGGCTCAGAATGGTTCTCAAAAGTTCTCAAACCCAATTAGTTCTCAAATGATCATCTCCCTATATATATATAGGGTAAGGATCCTGCGAAAACTCTTTTTTTTTTGCGAAAACCTAAAAACTAACACTAAAACCTTCATAACATTTACATACGTTAACATTTTTCTATAAAACTTTCACCAGAACTCTTAAAATTCCATTGTCTTTCATTCTGGAAAATAAAAATGATATTTTTGAAAAAAAAAAATTAGTGCACATGTGTTAAGAAGAAATTTATTAGTGCACATGTGCACCATTTTCATTAGTACTACACAAAAGAGAATTGTCATGCGAAAAAATATTGTTTAAGTTAAAAATATTTATAAACACTAAAATATTTATATAACTGATGATAATTCTATATATGCACTATAACTATTTGTTATAGTGCACATGTGTAGCATAAAATTTAAAAAACTTTAAAACGTTATGTGACACCCGAGAATTTCAAGGTTAACTTCCGTTAGACAAACCCGTTAGTTACGTTATAAGTGTTAACTTAGTAGCTAATGCATAACTAGGCCGAATACGTCCACGACCTTTGGTTGATCACCGAACCCGTCCATATGTGTTATGTGTTCATCATTGATTGTCTTTATGTGCAATGTGATTTAAATACATGACTTATCATTTTGAATAGCATGATTAATTGTAAATACTTGATTATGTGAAAATTGACCTGTTTTTGTAGCCAGCGAAACTAACGGGCGAAACTATAGTGTCGCCCGGTAGCCAGCTAAGCTACCCGTTAACTCGTGACCAGAGCTAGTTTCGCCTGGCCAGCGAAACTGCCAGCGAAACTAGCCTCTGATATAAATAAACTTAATGAACCCTAGTAGCCTCATTTGCCTCATATCACAACAAACACACACACACACACTTCTCTGGAATCTGGTCAGCCGAGAAAACCATCAGGAAACCGAGACCTCAGCCTCAAGACCATCATCTCATCTCATCTATCGATTCTTGAACCAAACGTGAGTCCCAAAAACCTTTATTTATGTGTTTTCTTTGTGTTTTCTTAAAAAGTATGCTCAAATCTTCATGTAACTGCTTGATCTGCTAGTAGGTTGTTTAGGAATGCTAGATCTGTAATAAAGTTGATAACTTTACGTTTAAAAACAAACCATGATGATGATTTATGCGATTTTGGTCATTTTAGGGTTTAGAAGTGTTTTTAGAGATTTGACGATTAAAATGCATGTTAAACGTGATAAAGCTGCTTGATTTATGTTGGTAAATGCCTATGGATGCTAGATAATGAATTGCATGTATGATCAGAAGCTGTTAGGTTGATTTTTAGGCAAATCCGTATGTTTTTCGCGACCAGCGAAACTGTCTGTTCTCTGGGCGAAACTAAGTAGCGAAATTATATCTCCTTCCAGCGACACTGACCAGCGAAACTATAGTGTCGCCGGGTAACCTGACCAGACCAGCTCGAGCGAAATACCTGAACGAAAGTTCAAACCAGTTTCCCTGCGAAACTAGGCTAGCGAAACTGCGTCAGCAGTTTCGGGCGAAACTAGCCTAGCGAAACTGTGTTACCGGGCATTGCCTAGCGAAAGTGCTGCCCGTGCGCCTAGCGAAACTGTCTAGCGAAACTGTGCTAGCGAAACTAAGACCTGACCTAAAAACCAAACTTGTGAAATTTGCTTAAGTGTTATGCCATGACTTACATGATTATACCATGATGAAACATGCTTGATATCTGATTTATATGAACCCTTGTTTATGATCAACCATTGGTGTCGTGTGTCGGTATGTCGAGTCATAGTTGCAACGTGCTATGTTATGGGCCATAGTGACGTTAAGTAAAGATTAGACACGAAACTAATACTTAAGACCTAAACGTGTTCTAGGTCTTCGTTAAACAACAATATTTGGATTACTTGAAGTGTAGCAGTGCAACCAAAGGTGAGT
Source organism: Deinandra increscens subsp. villosa (assembly GCA_039602395.1). Lineage (NCBI taxonomy): Eukaryota > Viridiplantae > Streptophyta > Magnoliopsida > Asterales > Asteraceae > Deinandra > Deinandra increscens. The sequence goes on from JBCNJP010000025.1 coordinate 43,195,143, forward strand.
GTCACTAACCCGCTTACCGTGAGTCCGTTTGGGCCACACCGAATAACTTAACGAAAACAATGCTGATAAACTCTAGAGTGCTAGGCACCTACTGATGAACATGAGAACACGGGATGCTTGGCACCCACTTGATGAACTGAAGTGTTTTATGGGAAACACTTGTGAACTCTGAACAAACTATTTTTGAAACAAAACTGAAAACGTTTTAATATGGCTGGTGTAGGTTAAAGTCTAAACCATATGATATCACATGTTTTCTAAGGATGCCTTATAACTTAAAAGTCCTCAACTAAAATTGTGCCATTAATTGTAAAGCGAGGGGATGTTGGGTAGATCTACTGGAGTTTGACAAACTCCGCCCCGTGGCACGGGAAGTGCACGGAGGAACAATATCAGCCTATTTGACCGTGGTCCCGAGAGGACACGGGGGAGGCAAAAACCGCGATGACGTAGGTCCGCACCGTACGGGATGGCTCGGCCCCCACAAAATAAGTCAGCTTTGGTACAAACTTCCTTAGAGCATGGAACAACGGATTAGCTACCCGCGATATCGGTTGAGTCCTTTAACTTTACGGAACTAGTACATACCCGATGACGTAGGTCACGGACAAACCATTTATAAACTGAGAATTAAATACGAGCATTGCTTTTCACAAATAAACATTTTGTAAGTGCATCTTGACACGAATTATGATTATGAGACCGGGCCAATGCATGACAAGCCCACTGTGAACTCACCAACCGTTAGGTTGACACTTGCGTGGTTTAAACTTTTGCAGATCGCTAAGGAGTATCCACCGGAGGTTGGCATGGCACGTGAAGACTCTTATTTTTTATTTAACTTAAATTGGGGATTTATAAAACAATGAATTTGTAAGGCACGTGGTTAGTGCCAGGATAATTATTTTTCCGCTGCATATGTAATTTAAGACTTTGATTTATAACTTGTGTTGAACTAACCCTGATTCGTTTAGTATTTGTAACTATGGTTGTGGATCCTGGTCTAGTCGCGCCCCTTAACGGTATAAACTCCGTTAGTGGTATTTTGGGGGTGTGACAGATTGGTATCAGAGCCATAAGTTGCAGAGAACTGGAATCATTTTTGAAAACGATTTGGAAACTGCAACTTGAAAACCTTGGTTACAAAACGAATAAACAAATTCCCAAAGACAAAATTTTTACGTGCCAACCTGGGATACTCGCTCTGCTGTGTAAGTAAAGGCTTAATACCTATGTATATATATATATATAAATATATATGTATAGACCGTGTCTAAGTAGTCTAACGGAAGACCTTAGGAAATTTTCACACACGAATACGAAATGCGACCGCAAATACGCACACTACTCTGGGGAAAGCGACAACGAAACGATGCTACACGCTACGTCCAGATTTCTACTACAACGACTACGCCGACGGTGACTTTATGGGAAGCCGACCTTCGACGATAGCACTCACGACGTTCCTCGACGACGCCTCGATTTTGCACGAAAATTTTTCTGGACTAATAGTGGGATAACGGGAACTGGCTAATATACATATTATGGGATATGTATAAAATATAACTGTGACTGAACACTGGCCACTTTAACTGTTCAGCAAGATGTCTGGAAGAGGAAACGGAAGAGGCGGCATAAACATGACGCCTGCACAGCTGCAAGCAATGATTACTGAACATGTGCAAGCCGCGGTGGCAGCCGTCCAAGCTGCATATGCCGCACAGGGTAACTATTATGCCGGTTAAGGCACAAAGCAATTATATCATGACCTGTTTAATTTTAAAATCCGAACTATTTATGCATCAGGAAACCAGCACCACTGCACGTTCAAGTCCTTCATGGACTGTAAGCCGATGACATTTTCCGGCGAAGAAGGAGCTGTAGGACTCCTTAGGTGGATTGAGAAGTCCGAAAAGGTTTTCTCCATGTGTAACTGCCCAGCTGAAAACAAGGTGAAGTTTGCTACTGGTACCTTCGAAGGAGCCGCACTCTCCTGGTGGAACGCTGAAATTCAGATGGTTGGGCTAGACGCGGCTAATAACATGCAGTGGGCAACATTTAAGGAGCTGATCATGGAAGAATACTGTCCACGTGACCAAGTCAAGAAGCTTGAGGGTGAATTCCTGAATTTGAAGATGTCTGGGTCTGAAATCGAACAGTACACTGCACGATATCATGAATATGAGGTCCTATGTCCCACAATCAGGGTTGTAAAAGCGGCCTAGGCGGCCGATTAATCGGCGCCTAGGCGCTATGCGGGCATCGTCCGTAGTGCTTTTTGGCTAGGCGGGCTGTCTAGGCGCCCTGGGTCAAAATCGGTCAAAGTCGGTCGAAGTCGGTCAAAGTCGGCTAGGCGCTAGGCGGCTAGGCGGGTTCTAGGCGGGATTTAGGCGGGTTTTAGGCGGCCAGGCGGGTTTTAGGCGGGTTAAATTAAAAAAAAAAATTTAATTTCTTTTTTTCACTTATATATTTATATTAGAAGTCTTTATTACTACTAGTTTTTGAAGTGTTTTTAGTATTTTGACATATTACAATATATAATCTCTAGAAAATTTATAAATCTTTGTAATTTACTAGGACCGATTAATCCCCGATTAATCCCCGCCTAGGCCGATTAATCCTAATTCCCTAGTCGACCGCCTAGGTACCGCCTAGCGTCTTTTGCAACATTGCCCACAATGGTCGACGCTGAGTTCAAACGTATTGAGCGTTATCTGGAAGGCCTCGCGCCTCAAATCAAAGGATTGGTGACTGCCAGCAACCCTGCGACCGTACAGCAAGCCATTCGTTTGGCTCACAAACTCACTGATCAAGAGGTCGAGAAAGGTACTCTACCTGCGAAAGCCACCGAGAAGACTGCCTTGAGTGGCAAGAGAAAAGCTGATGAGGAAGCTCCTGAAAACTCAATGAATGTTCAGAGTGTTGGAAACAGCACTGGGAGGTCTTATAACTCCCAAGGTCAAAGCAAGAGGTCTGGGAATAACAGTGGTAACTACCGCCAGGGCGGAAATGGTCAGAGCAACTACAAGGGTAACCTGCCCTTGTGCAACAGGTGTGGAAAGCATCATGCTGGTAATTGTAGGAAGAATATGAGCTGCGAAGGGTGTGGTAAGGGAGGCCACGAAGCAAAGGACTGTTGGGCAACTTTGCCTGAACAGCAAAACCGCCCCAGGAGGAACAACAACTATGGGAACAATCGGGGTAATGGAAACAATGGTCAGAACCGCAACAATGAAGCTCCCAGGGGAAACGGTAACGGGAATTGTTATGAATGTGGTACTCCAGGCCACATTAAAAGAGACTGCCCTCAGCTAAGAAGACAAGGTAATGGCAATCAGGGAAATAACGGTGGGAATGGTAATGGCGGAGGTAATGGGAATGGCAATGGTAATGGTGGAAACGGGAATGGTGGAAATGGTAGAGGTCGAGCTTTCGTCATGGGCCAGGGTGAAGCTCGCAATGACGCCAACGTGATTAATGGTAAATTTATTTTGAACGGTTTCTTTGCTACTGTTTTATTTGATTCTGGTGCTGAGAAAAGTTTTATTTCCACTAAATTTTCTAAATTGATTAACGCTAAACCGATCGACTTAGACGCTAAATATGTGGTAGAACTAGCAAATGGTAAACTTCATGATACGACCCAGATAATTAAGGATTGTAAGCTAGAACTAGCAGGCCATACCCTAGGAATTGACCTTATGCCTTTCCCGATTGGTAGTTTCGACGTCATAGTAGGAATGGATTGGTTATCCGAAAACCGAGCTGAAATTTTATGTAAGGAAAAAGTGGTTCGTATTCCACTCGAAGACGGCAAAGTATTAACGGTTCAAGGTGAGAAAGGTGGAACAGTCACCGGCATTATTTCATTCCTTAAAGCTCAGAAATGCCTCCGTAAGGGTCACTTCGCGATTCTTGCGAACGTCACTGACACGACACATCCCGAGCGCAAAATTGATGATTACCCGATAGTTCGCGACTTCCAAGATGTATTTCCTGAAAATCTGCCTGGCTTGCCTCCATTTCGACAAGTTGAGTTTGGGATTGATTTGGCTCCAGGTGCCGCTCCGATTGCACGCGCTCCGTATCGCTTGGCTGTAAGCGAACTCAATGAACTCTCCTCACAACTACAAGAGCTACTCGACAAGGGGTTTATTCGTCCAAGTTCGTCTCCATGGGGAGCTCCGGTACTATTTGTTAAGAAGAAGGATGGAACGTTCCGCATGTGCATTGACTACCGAGAGCTTAACAAAGTTACGATCAAGAATCGGTATCCACTTCCTCGAATCGACGATCTCTTCGACCAACTACAGGGTTCAAGCTACTACTCAAAGATCGATCTACGGTCTGGTTATCACCAACTTCGTGTTCGTGAAGAGGATGTTCCTAAGACTGCTTTTAGAACTCGGTATGGACACTACGAGTTCCTGGTTATGCCGTTTGGGCTAACCAATGCACCTGCTGTGTTTATGGACCTGATGAATCGAGTGTGCAAGCCGTACCTCGATAAGTTTGTAATAGTCTTCATAGACGATATTTTGATCTACTCCAAGTCAAAGGAAGAACACGAGGAGCATCTGCGTCTTATTTTGGAATTGCTCCGCAAGGAACAGCTCTATGCCAAGTTTTCAAAGTGCGACTTTTGGATCCGCGAAGTCCAGTTTCTTGGACACATTGTTAATGAGGAAGGAATTCATGTCGATCCAGCCAAAGTGGAAGCAATAAAGAACTGGTCTACCCCAAGAGCGCCAACAGAAATCCGACAATTTTTAGGACTTGCCGGATATTATCGAAGGTTTATTAAGGGTTTCTCTCAATTGGCCCAACCCTTAACGGCCTTAACGCACAAAGGAGTGCAATACAGGTGGGGTGAGAAAGAAGAGCACGCGTTCCAAACGCTTAAAGATATGTTATGTTCGGCTCCAATTCTCGCGTTACCCGATGGAATTGACGACTTTGTGGTTTACTGCGATGCATCGATTCAAGGACTGGGTTGTGTGTTGATGCAACGAGATAAAGTGATTGCCTATGGGTCCAGGCAACTAAAGGATACTGAAAAGAATTATACAACGCATGATTTGGAAATGGGAGCCGTTGTTCATGCACTCAAGATTTGGAGACATTACTTATACGGAACAAAGTGCACAATATTCACCGATCATAAAAGTTTACAGCACATCTTTGATCAGAAAGACCTCAACATGCGACAACGACGGTGGGTCGAGTTACTAAATGACTATGATTTGGACATTAAATATCATCCGGGAAAAGCAAATGTGGTGGCAGATGCCCTAAGCAGAAAAGAGTACGAGAAGCCTCGTCGGGTACGAGCGCTTCAACTTACAATACATTCAGGATTACCGGATCGGATCCGTGACTGCCAACGAGAAGCTTTGAAAGCAGAAAACTTCGCAGCTGAAGCACTGCGTGGTGTAGATGGCCATTCTGAAGTTAAGTCCGATGGACTCACGTACTATAATGACAGGATCTGGGTTCCTTTGTTTGGAAATCTCCGTGAGCTCGTGATGGACGAGGCTCACAAGTCAAGATATTCGGTACACCCCGGATCAGATAAAATGTATCAGGACTTGAAAAATCTTTATTGGTGGCCGAACATGAAAGCCGACATTGCGCGATATGTGGCTAAGTGTCTTACCTGCTCAAGAGTCAAGATTGAATACCAAAAGCCTTCTGGTTTACTACAACAACCAAAGATCCCAGAATGGAAATGGGAGGACATCTCAATGGATTTTGTAACGGGACTACCGCATCGATCAAATCAACCGGATGCGATTTGGGTTGTCATCGATCGGTTAACCAAATCTGCACATTTCATCCCGATGAAGGAAAGTGATAATATGGATAAATTGACAAAGCTGTACATCGACAAAATTGTGAAGCTTCACGGTGTGCCTAAGACTATCATTTCCGATCGAGATCCTCGATTTACTTCCCGGTTATGGCAATCAATGCAGGAAGCATTGGGAACCCGACTAGATATGAGTACAGCCTATCACCCACAAACAGATGGTCAATCGGAACGAACGATTCAAACCTTGGAAGATATGCTCCGAGCTTGTGTCCTTGACTTTGGGAAAGATTGGGAGACTCACCTTCCACTGGTGGAGTTCTCTTACAACAATAGTTATCATTCAAGTATAGGTGCTGCACCTTTTGAAGCACTTTATGGCAGAAAATGTAGATCGCCCGTGTGTTGGGCTGAAACGGGTGAGAAAGGACTTACTGGACCGGAAGTCATCCATGATATGACCGAGCGAATTATTCAAATTAGGCAACGACTAGCTGCAGCACGTGATCGACAAAAGAGTTATGCCGACAAACGCCGAAAACCTCTAAAGTTCGAGGTAGGTGACAAAGTATTGTTGAAGGTATCTCCCTGGAAGGGAGTGATACGCTTCGGGAAGCGTGGAAAGTTAAATCCTCGCTACATCGGTCCGTTTGAAATTATTGGGGAAGTAGGCCCGGTGGCCTATCGATTGCAACTCCCTGCTGAACTCGATGGAGTTCACAACGTGTTTCACGTTTCCAATCTGAAGAAATGTCTGGCTGAAGATATCGAAGTAATTCCTCTGGAGGAATTGGAAATCGACGAACATTTGAGATTTATCGAGCAACCGGTAGAAATCATGGGACGCGAGGAGAAAGCCCTCAAACGTAGCAAGATTCCGATCGTCAAGGTGCGATGGAACTCAAGGCGTGGACCTGAATATACTTGGGAGCGTGAGGATCAGATGAAGAAAAAGTATCCTCACTTGTTTGAGCAAACGTCCACAGAAACTCAAGGTATAATTTAATTTTGGGGACCAAAATTCCTTAACGGGATGAGGATGTGACAACCCTAAAAATTTTGCTTTCTTTCCCCAGCGACGATAGCAACGACGACAGCTGATGCTGCGAACGCTACGACACAAGAATAATTTTCGGGACGAAAATTCCAATTTCAGGGGAATGATGTGACACCCGAGAATTTCAAGGTTAACTTCCGTTAGACAAACCCGTTAGTTACGTTATAAGTGTTAACTTAGTAGCTAATGCATAACTAGGCCGAATACGTCCACGACCTTTGGTTGATCACCGAACCCGTCCATATGTGTCTTTATGTGCAATGTGATTTAAATACATGACTTATCATTTTGAATAGCATGATTAATTGTAAATACTTGATTATGTGAAAATTGACCTGTTTTTGTAGCCAGCGAAACTAACGGGCGAAACTTATAGTGTCGCCCGGTAGCCAGCTAAGCTACCCGTTAACTCGTGACCAGAGCTAGTTTCGCCTGGCCAGCGAAACTGCCAGCGAAACTAGCCTCTGATATAAATAAACTTAATGAACCCTAGTAGCCTCATTTGCCTCATATCGCAACAAACACACACACACACACTTCTCTGGAATCTGGTCAGCCGAGAAAACCATCAGGAAACCGAGACCTCAGCCTCAAGACCATCATCTCATCTCATCTATCGATTCTTGAACCAAACGTGAGTCCCAAAAACCTTTATTTATGTGTTTTCTTTGTGTTTTCTTAAAAAGTATGCTCAAATCTTCATGTAACTGCTTGATCTGCTAGTAGGTTGTTTAGGAATGCTAGATCTGTAATAAAGTTGATAACTTTACGTTTAAAAACAAACCATGATGATGATTTATGCGATTTTGGTCATTTTAGGGTTTAGAAGTGTTTTTAGAGATTTGACGATTAAAATGCATGTTAAACGTGATAAAGCTGCTTGATTTATGTTGGTAAATGCCTATGGATGCTAGATAATGAATTGCATGTATGATCAGAAGCTGTTAGGTTGATTTTTAGGCAAATCCGTATGTTTTTCGCGACCAGCGAAACTGTCTGTTCTCTGGGCGAAACTAAGTAGCGAAATTATATCTCCTTCCAGCGACACTGACCAGCGAAACTATAGTGTCGCCGGGTAACCTGACCAGACCAGCTCGAGCGAAATACCTGAACGAAAGTTCAAACCAGTTTCCCTGCGAAACTAGGCTAGCGAAACTGCGTCAGCAGTTTCGGGCGAAACTAGCCTAGCGAAACTGTGTTACCGGGCATTGCCTAGCGAAAGTGCTGCCCGTGCGCCTAGCGAAACTGTCTAGCGAAACTGTGCTAGCGAAACTAAGACCTGACCTAAAAACCAAACTTGTGAAATTTGCTTAAGTGTTATGCCATGACTTACATGATTATACCATGATGAAACATGCTTGATATCTGATTTATATGAACCCTTGTTTATGATCAACCATTGGTGTCGTGTGTCGGTATGTCGAGTCATAGTTGCAACGTGCTATGTTATGGGCCATAGTGACGTTAAGTAAAGATTAGACACGAAACTAATACTTAAGACCTAAACGTGTTCTAGGTCTTCGTTAAACAACAATATTTGGATTACTTGAAGTGTAGCAGTGCAACCAAAGGTGAGTGTCACTAACCCGCTTACCGTGAGTCCGTTTGGGCCACACCGAATAACTTAACGAAAACAATGCTGATAAACTCTAGAGTGCTAGGCACCTACTGATGAACATGAGAACACGGGATGCTTGGCACCCACTTGATGAACTGAAGTGTTTTATGGGAAACACTTGTGAACTCTGAACAAACTATTTTTGAAACAAAACTGAAAACGTTTTAATATGGCTGGTGTAGGTTAAAGTCTAAACCATATGATATCACATGTTTTCTAAGGATGCCTTATAACTTAAAAGTCCTCAACTAAAATTGTGCCATTAATTGTAAAGCGAGGGGATGTTGGGTAGATCTACTGGAGTTTGACAAACTCCGCCCCGTGGCACGGGAAGTGCACGGAGGAACAATATCAGCCTATTTGACCGTGGTCCCGAGAGGACACGGGGGAGGCAAAAACCGCGATGACGTAGGTCCGCACCGTACGGGATGGCTCGGCCCCCACAAAATAAGTCAGCTTTGGTACAAACTTCCTTAGAGCATGGAACAACGGATTAGCTACCCGCGATATCGGTTGAGTCCTTTAACTTTACGGAACTAGTACATACCCGATGACGTAGGTCACGGACAAACCATTTATAAACTGAGAATTAAATACGAGCATTGCTTTTCACAAATAAACATTTTGTAAGTGCATCTTGACACGAATTATGATTATGAGACCGGGCCAATGCATGACAAGCCCACTGTGAACTCACCAACCGTTAGGTTGACACTTGCGTGGTTTAAACTTTTGCAGATCGCTAAGGAGTATCCACCGGAGGTTGGCATGGCACGTGAAGACTCTTATTTTTTATTTAACTTAAATTGGGGATTTATAAAACAATGAATTTGTAAGGCACGTGGTTAGTGCCAGGATAATTATTTTTCCGCTGCATATGTAATTTAAGACTTTGATTTATAACTTGTGTTGAACTAACCCTGATTCGTTTAGTATTTGTAACTATGGTTGTGGATCCTGGTCTAGTCGCGCCCCTTAACGGTATAAACTCCGTTAGTGGTATTTTGGGGGTGTGACACGTTAATTCTATTTTCATAGTTAAAGATAACACAATTATATGATTTATAATGCAATTTCTTTTATGAAATATTAATATATACAACACGTATAAAGTGTTTTTTTATTGGTGCACATGTGCACTAATAAAAAACCACGAAAAGCTAACAAAATTATAATGTATTTGGTGCGATTTTTCTAAAAAAATTATTAATACGTACTATATGTATGAGTTTTATTATTAGTGCACATGTGCACTAATAAAAAAACGACAAGACGTTAAAGTTTTTTTTATTTTTTTTCCAGAATTAAAGAACTCATAATTCTAAGGATTTTGGTGCAAATATTTTTTAAAAATATGAACGTATGAAAAAGTTATAAGTGTTTTAGTACTAGTTTTTAGGTTTTCGCAAAAAGATGTGGTTTTTACATGATCCTTACCCTATATATATATATATATATATATATATATATATATATATATATATATATATATATATATAGGGAGAGGATCATTTGAGAACCAATTTGATTTGAGAACTAAAAAAACTAATTTGAGCCACAAGTTTATTTATATGTATCCCCCCTCCCATGAATTATAATGATTCTCCCTGAAATTTGTGGTTGAGATTTAGTTCTCAAAAATTCTCAAAACAAAAAAAATCTCATTTGAACCTAACCCTATATATATATATATATATATATATATATATATATATATATATATATATATATAGGGTTAGGTTCAAATGATAACTTTTTATTTTGAGAACTTTTGAGAACTAAATCTCAACCACTAATTTTAGGTGGGGACCACTATAATTCAGGGGGGGGGTTCCATATATATAAATTAGTGGTGGAGATTAGTTCTTTTTAGTTCTCAAACCCAATTGGTTCTCAAATGATCTTCTCCCTATATATATATATATATATATATATATATATATATATATATATATATATATACAAGTTTTACAATTAGCGCGTTGCTGCTAGAACTACATGATGTCTTGCAGTGATACCTAACATGTAAAAAAACCTCAATTTTAGACAAAGGTCAGTAGCAAACAATTTCAACAACAATAACAAAGCACATGGAAACACAAAATGGATGATACCAACCAACAACCATAATTACACCAACATAACAAAAGCATATAAGGTTTCATTCTAATGCAACCAAACCATTACAACTCCATAAACACCAGCCCAAAACAACCGATAGAGACATAAGTCTAACTCGTCCCATACAATAACCTGGGAGAATGTTGACCATTTGTTGAGCACTCTGATTTGAATCGGTTCAGACTCGTTACCATGTTATATTTGAGAAATTCTTTTTTCATGTGCCATTGGTTTCCTACGTAGGTTAATGATTGAAATAAAAATGGGTTAATTTCTATAGTTATTTCAGATTAAATTTAAAAGAATATTACACCAACCAAAATAAATTTAATCTGCACCTCTAGAAGCAACCAAAATGAGTTTTGATTCAGGTTTGAAAGCTACCAATTTTTTTTTACCATACACATTACTTAATCGGTAGCTTGCAGGTGTGAAATTTAATCTAAAGTAAGTTCTTAATAAAAAGTTAATAAAAAATTATAATTTCTAAAGGCAAAACACGAACCTGATAAATAACCTTCGAAGAAACAACACCATTTTATGCATACATTTATGAAATGAAGATAAAAGTACTAAAAGATGGGACCATATAAAACAGGTAATCACTTATAAGATTAATTTAGAATGGTATTTAAATTCGACTCGATTCGAATTCGAATAAGAAATTTGAATTCCTTATTCGATTTATTCGAATCGAATCCTAATTCGATTCGATTAATTAAGTCGAATTCGAATCGAATTCGAATTTGATTTCCCAAATTAGATTCGATTCGAATAATTCGAATAAGATATAAATATATATTTTTTATATATTATATATATATATATATATATATATATATATTATGTATTATATATGTATATTATATTAATATTTTAGTATTCTTGGGCTCACATTTAACATAAGCCCATTTTAGTATTATTTGGAAGGGGTATTTTGGTTGTTCGCTTAGCTTATTTTTTGCTTATTTGGAGCTGTCGTTTGCTTGACTTTGGCTTGTTGTTTTGGTTTTTTATCTAGTACATTGATACTTGTTTTGTTGTTAATTCTATTATCTACCTATCATATTGGATATGTTTGGAACTATTTATAAAGTTATTATTAGATTGTTATAAAAAAGTTATTGAAAAGTTAATTATATGAAACTAAAGATTTCTCTTATTCGAATTTATTCGAATAAATTCGAATTCGATTCGAATTCGACTATGATTATTCGATTCGCATTCGACTGGTTTTAATCGAATTCGAATCGAATTCGAATTTGGTTTTAGAAGTTCAAAATTCGAATAACTCGATTCGAACAATTCGAATAAATCGAATTCGATTCGATAAACACCCCTAATTGATGTCAGGACTGAACAATTATATTTCTTATTAGAATAGCAGTCGATGCACTTTGAAAGGTACTGATTCACGTAAGAAATTAGTAAATAGTAAAAGAAGAAAGAAAGACGCTCACAAAGACCGGACGGACATAAATGGCACAATCCAGACAACTTGAAACCTGCAAGTATATATCATGAAAATTAAATTTCTCAGCAAATCAAAATAAATTTTACAACAATCTATCCCTTGATCCATAACTTGTAGTAGTATGCATAACAATGTACAATTATACGTGCTAACTTTATCTGTTAACATCTCCAACACCCAAAACCTGCTCTTAAAATTAGATTCAATAGAAGCAAGTTACTGACAACTGTTCAACAAAAATTGATACCCCAGAAAAAAAACATGTTTACATTTGATTTTATGAACTGCAGTTAAAAAATTTGAAAAACTGTATGAGTAAGAAAAGGTATATTATTGCTCCTAAGTATATCAATGACTATAAGTTCATACATGTTTGAAGGCATAATATTCAACAACACAACTCCAAAAAGCACATATTTACCTACTTAGAATGAAAAACAATAAGTGAACCCTATAAGAAGGATTCATTATGAATAGGAGATTTAAATATGTTTGGAGCAAGCACATTGCTTTTGCTTATCAGTGTTATCAACTGCTCATTTTAGAGGATAAAATAGTTCTGTAAAAACTATTAGATGATAACAAAGCTTTATTGTTAAAATAGTTTTCTAAAAAGGTTTAGTAAAGCAAGTTAAAACTTCTATGTAGTTGAGTAGAATTGGTATGCCTTTGAAGCAGAATATTTTTGTAATGAACAACCCATAACCTCTTGAGTTCATGAACAACACATAATACCCAAAAGTTTGGCTTCACATAAATATAAATAACATATAAGATCATCAAAAGAAACAAACTTACAGAACATATAGTGGTATCACAAACCTTCAACAACAGCCTGCAACAATATATGAATTAAAATTAGTTGAATCCCTAACTATTCTCATCAAGTTAGGTATTTCTTTCTTAAATTTTAATAATATAATAGCGTGAGATAGTAACAGTCTAGCGGATCAGATATCAATTGAGAAGAAACTGGATTACTGAAGTTAAGTCAGTACCACATAAACACAACCAAAGGATCTTATAACCTCATTCAATTAAGTTGTCTAAAAGTTTAAAAGAGTACAAAAGTAAGGATCCGAAGATTGAACCTATCTCTTGTAACCAAAAGTAAGGATCCGAAAATATGTGGTTCTATGCAGTCACATCTATAATCTATAAGATAAAATATATGACTATCAGCCTCACTAATCTTAAGCCACCAAAAGTCAAAACCAAGCATTTAACCTTCAATAATTTAATTGAATATATGTTTTAGCAAAACATAACTACTTGATTTAGTTTGATCAAAAGAAAAACCATAATAAAATCAACATACATCATGTACACATCCGAAACAAAACAAAACAGAACTAAACAGGTGGTATCATAGGGAGTGGGCCTAAGAGCAACCTTTCCAAATTATTACGAGATTACCACTCTTCAAATACAATATTTTCTTCCCACATTGCACTGTTTAAAACATTATAAAATTTAAGATAGCAGGGCCAACCAAACATTTTAAAAATATTTGCAGATTGCAATAAATAAACAACAATGAAGGTTATAGAAAAAAAAATAACATAGTAGGAGCCTAGGAGGAGGGAGGAGGGATGAGGGGTAGCAGCCAACAGAAAATCGTCCGTCCGAGAGTAATATAGGCGTATAAAGGTGTTTAGTTCTTTTGACAATAATTTGTTTTGTAAATTTTCTTCAATTCAATCTAATAGTCATTAAATCCCAAATACAAATTTCATATACTGATACATCATGATCACAACTTTAAACCCTAGATTCGAGATCAACCATCATTAAATATAGAAGTTCAACGTAGTATGATCAGAATTCATATTAACCTAAACGTGAAATTACTTTTGTAAGATTAATTTAGTGATCAATTTGAAAGCTAAAATGTAATGTACCTGAAATTGAGTTGTAATTGCTCCTACTTCGTCGCTGCAATAGAATACCTTTTTAAAATTACTTTTCAGGAAGATTACCATGATATCGAAAACAAACTCATGTAACTAACCCAATTAATCAACACTAAACACCATATAAACATGTAATCGATCACGAAAGTGAAGCATATAAACATGTAATTGGTCGATGGCAAGTCAATCGGAGAACAAAAATATTACCTGGGAGAAAAAAGATTGAGGATTCGTGAAGATCAAACTGAATCGAAATGTGTATGTAAGGACACTTCTAAACAGTTCGAATGCTACTGTTTTCGGTCCTGTAGTCTTCTTTCAGGAATGGCGTCGGATGGGGGGTTGGAAGCAGGTACATAAAAGTGATGGGTAGGTGAAGACGTGTAAAGGGGATCAGCCAGGAGTTCGTGAAGTTCTTTCGAGTACTCTATGCATAAGGACCTTGTACAACGCCTAAACAATAATATAGTACCAAGTGCATCATAACCTGTACAAAATGCATAAAAGGATGTACTATAAGTTCATAAATGTTATATAGGTGTGTATATATATATAGGGGATGGATATAATGAAAACCTCTTTGAGTTGGAAAAACCGTGGAAACTACCACAAAACGATTTTTTTTTTCTTCAAAATTTTTGTAGTGATTATTTGCGTTAATACAAGCCCTATGGTGAAAAAAAACGCCTAGTAGTTTTTTTTTAAATTTCTGAAATCTGACGTTCTGTCATGTTACATATGTAACATTTACCTGTTACATATGTAAAATGTCTTGTTACATATGTAACAAAATCTGTAAATAAATTTTTTTTTAAAATTCTCTAGGTGCTTTTTTTATTTTTTTTCACCAAAACCATCAAAAATGAATGTAGAATCTATAAAAATACATCTAAAAAAGATAACAAATTTGAACGTCTTTTTTGGCCGTTTAACTTCTTTTTGCAAAAAAATCGGTTCTTAAATATTTTTTTTTTTAAATTTACTCGGCGTTTTTTTTATTTTTTTTTCATAAAGGGTGTTTTTTTAAGTTAGAGAGTCACCATAAAAAAATTCGGAACAAAAATTGAATTTTTTAGCTTAGTTTTCATGGTTTTTCCAACTCGGAGAGGTTTTCATTTTATCATTCTCCTATATATATATATATATATATATATATAGGAAGATGATCATTGGAAAACCTGGAAAACTTTTTTCAACCAATCACATTATTTCTTTTTTTTTAAATTTTCTTTTATTTACAGGGCAATATGGTAACATGACATAATCTATTTTTGTAAACTATTTTTTAATAAATGTTTAAATCAATTTTCTCTCTCCCATCTCCACTTTCTTAAAATCTCCATCTCTCCTTTAATTTTAAATTTCCACACCAAATTAAAAAAAACAAACTTAATTTACAAAAAAAAAATCGTTGATCAACAGTTCATCCCCAGCACAACGATTGTTACATCGTTGTAACAATAATTTTAGGTACTTTTTCATGAAAATAAACGATGGTTACATAGGTGTAACGATTCAGAAAAGTTAGCTAGAAAGAAAGAAGTTGATAGGAGATTACTGAAAAACCGTATACGGATCGATTCTATGGATGAGACGGAAGTTTTGTCATTGATTCGTGTCGAATGATTACATGACCGAAGGAGTATACAAACGTTTAAGCTCTGGGGGAGGTCGGACAGAACCTCCCCTCTCAACACATAGACACAAGACAAAAACTTACAAAGAAATACAAAGACGAAACTATTTATACTTCTTCATTCTGTCCGAACTGGGTAACCTCCGAACATGCTCCGAGCTTCCTCCGAACTTGGACTTCGGACCACCTTCGGACAACTCCGAATCTGGAGTTCGGCTGAGGTTCGGACCTCAGTTCATGTTTCCGAAAAATCAGTCTGTTTGACAATTCGAACAGTAACGGACACACAAGGTTCATGCATCAACAATTAATACTTACATTTATGTAATAACTATCATATGCGTAATCATGTGAAACAATTTCATAACGTTCTAGAAAGAAAATACATGGTGTTACATTCGTGTACCATCAATTAAAAACATGTGAAATAAAAGTGTTACATACGTGTAATAACTACTTACATTTATGTAATAACTATCATATGCGTAATCACGTGAAACAAATTCATAACGTTCTAGAAAGAAAATACATGGTGTTACATTCGTGTAACATCAATTAAAAACGTATGAAATAAAAGTGTTACATAAGTGTAATCAGATTTAGAAATAATAGAGCCACGAATACAATTTACAAACTCTTCTGAATGGTTACACCTATGTAACCATCGTTTATTTTTTTGAAAAAAGAACTTAAAATTATTGTTACAACAATGTAACAATCGTTAAGCTGGTGATGAACTGATGATCAACGATTTTTTTTTCTTTTGTAAATTAGGTTTTTTTTTATTTGGCATGAAAGTTTAAAATTAAAGGAGAGAGAGTTTAGGAAATAGGATTTAAACATTTATTCATAAAAATAATGGTTTGTCTATTATGCCCTTGGTGCATTAAATAAATTTTAAATTATTTTCAAAAATGACACATTCATTTTCAACCATAGATTAACTAATCAATGGTGTAAGATGGTTTTCCAGGTTTTCTAAAAAAGTGAGGTTTTCCATTGAACCTTACCCTATATATATATATATATATATATATATATATATATATATATATATATATATATAGGTAAAAGATCCGTGTAGACCCCTTATTTTTTGTAGACCCCGTAGACCCCTAATAAAACTCAATAAAACTCATTAAAACTCACTAAAAATAAAACTCAGTTTTGTTAATTTAGTTTTTTTATTTGCAATAAGCTTTTAAGAACAAAAAAAGACAATTAAAAAAAAGAAAAATGAAAAACATTAAAAATTGAACATTTTAAGACAATGAGTTTTAAAAATCAATGAGTTTAAAACTCAATAAACTCAATAAAACTCAGTGTTGCGTTTAAAACTCATTATTTTAAAACTCATTGTCTTAAAATGTTCGATTTTTAATGTTTTTTGTTTTTTTAATTTATTTATTTATTTTTTTGGTTCTTAAAAGCTTATCGTAATAAAAAAAAACCAAATTTACAACACTGAGTTTTATTTTTATTGAGTTTTATAAGGGGTCTACGGGGTCTACAAAATTTAAGGGGTCTACACGGAACCCTTCCCATATATATATATATATATATATATATATATATATATATATATATATATAGGGTTAGGATCATGCGAAAACACATCTTTTTGTGAAAACTGCGAAAACACATATTAAAACTCACGTAACTTTTTCATACGTTAACGATTTTTTATAAAATTTGCGCCAAAAGTCTTAGAATTACGTTATCTTTAAATCTGGAGCAAAATATTAAAAAAAAAACTGAACGTTTTTTTTTCCCGTGTGATGCACATGTGCATCATATAATTAAAAAAAGTTATAAAATGTTATTTTTTTCTTTAAATCTAAGATAACACAACTATAAGATTTAGGGTGCAATTTATTTTTAAACTATTAATGTATATCACATGTATGAGCGTTTTTTTTTTGTATGATGCACATGTGCATCATTCAATAAAAAGACAAAAAAATGATGAAAATATATGACATATAGTGCGACTAAGAAAAAAAATATTAACTCATACTAAAAGTATGAGTTTTTTTTGTGATGCACATGTGCACCACACAAAAAAATATTTAAAAAAATAAAAAAAGCGTTAAGTTTTTTAAAACTTTTATAGGATTAAAGATAATATAATTTTAAGACTTTTGGTGCAAATTTTAAAAAAAATGTTAACGTATGAAAAAGTTATGTAGGTTTTAAGATTTGTTTACGCAGTTCTCACAAAAAAATGGTGTTTTCGCAGGATCCTTCCCCTATATATATATATATATATATATATATATATATATATATATATATATATATAATAATAATAAAAAACCCCACAAAATGACAAAACATGACTTTGTACTCTGAATATATAGATTATTTTGCCAAAGTTAGATTTTGCCTAGATGACTTTGTATTTTGTAAAGGAAAATTTGAATAAAATAATCCAACTTTTAGGTATTGGCCTACAATAATCCCACTTTTCAATATAACCCACAACGGTCCCAACTTTTCAGTTAATTATTTAGAATGGTCCCCCCGTTAAAAAAACTAACATCATTAGTTTTTAATCCTACGTGGCGTGCTGACGTGTATTTTTTAAATTTTTTTTAATGTTTATGCCATGTCATTTCCATGTCACTTCCTTTTAATATTCATTTAATAAAATCAACCATCTCCATTAATATCCAAATCCCTAATCGATGGTTA
Organism: Deinandra increscens subsp. villosa; assembly: GCA_039602395.1. Lineage (NCBI taxonomy): Eukaryota > Viridiplantae > Streptophyta > Magnoliopsida > Asterales > Asteraceae > Deinandra > Deinandra increscens. Next base: position 43,213,465 of record JBCNJP010000025.1, read on the forward strand.
TATGCGAACCTGCTCAGGTCCTTCTCCAGAATCACGTTAAATGTTCGCATGTCCTTCTCCAGAATCACGTTAAATGCGAACGTGCGAACCTGCTCCATTAATATCCAAAGCCCATCTCCATTAAATGTTCGCATGTCCTTCTCCAGAATCACGTGTTATACATAAAACAAAATCACGCTCCTTCTCCTAATTACGTTCGCAGGTCCCTCCAAAATCACGTGCTTCCTTTACAAACCCTAATTTAGTTCGCAGGTTACCCATTGTAGATTCTCTAATTCGAACCAACCTTATTCCGAATTACTTGGTTGGCTTCCATGTTACGTGAACTTCAATTTTGGTGGGAGAATCAAGCTGGAATCACAAACTAGCTACGAGGGTGGAGAATCAAAGCTAATACATATGGAAATTGATAAAATTTCTTACTTCGAGTTACTGGGTTACGTAATGGAGGTTGACAGAAGTTCATACACATCAAAGCAACATGTATGCTTATACTGGCTTCATCCCGACATGAAAATTGAAGATTATTTGTATGAACTCAGTGATGACACAGATGTAAATGAAATGCTCTACATTGTTGGTCATGATTTTTCTGGAATTCTAAATATTTATGCTGCATTGAGAGACAATTCTTTTGGCAAAATTCTATGCTCACCAAATCAGTCATGGCCCACCCCTGTAATAGAACCCGAACCCAATGTAGAAGCCCATGAAATAGGGTGTATCAGCCCAATTAGAAGCCCACATAAAACCCTTAAAAGTTCTAGTGACAGTAAATCTGATTCTCATTGTGTGGAAGAAAAAGAGGGGTTGAGAAAAGATGAGGTTTTAGGGTCTGGATTTGACACAGATGATGAGGAGTGGAGACAATCTATAGTTGTAATTGAGCAAGTTAACAATACTCAAGATGAATCAAACAAGATAGTTGTTGCAAAATTTATTAATGAATCATTTGATGAAAACAGGAAAGAGGTAGAAGTTGAAGCTGGAGGTTACATCAGTTATGAAGATTCTGATGCGGATGTTAACTCACCAGGTGAAAGTGATGATGATGATATTAGAGGTAACAAGTATAAGGTGAAAGTTCCTATTGTTACAGACACAACAAATTGGAGTAAATGGCAATGGGTACCTGGCACCAGATTTGCCACTAGAGATGCATTCAGAGAAGTTGTAAGGAGGTATGCTGTAACTAATGGTAGGAATCTGAAAATTAGTGTTAGTAACAAGAATAGAAATGGGAGGTTAGGTGCTTATTGTGTACAAGGTTGTACGTTTAAGGTATACCTTTCATTTGTTGAGAAGAAGGCTTGTTACATGGTTAAAAGTGTAACAATGGAACACACATGCCAAAGGAATATGAACAAAAATATACAACTAACCTCATCTTTCATAGCTGATGAACTCTTGCCAGTTTTCAAGCAAAGACCTCAATGTCCAGCAAAGGAAATCCAAGATGCAGTTAGAGAAAAGTATAAGGTTTTATTGGTAAGTGGATGGCTTACAAGGCAAAGAAGTGTGCTCATAACAAACTACATAGTTCAATGAAAGACCATTATAGCAAGATTGGATCTTATATAGAGGCATTAAGGCAAGAAAATCCCACTTCCACTTTTGTCTTAGAAACTGTAACACCAGCATACCTTAGGATTGAGGGTATGAGATGGTTTTCCATAGGTTGTTCGTGTGTTTTGATGGAGTCAAACAAGGGTTTCTAACTGGATGCGGGAAGCTGTTATGTCTTGATGGATGCTTCCTTAAAACATTTCTAGGTATATACTTTATATGTTTGATGATTTTTAAATGTGTTTGAATATGTGTTTAAATGTGTTTATATATGTGCTTCCTTAGGTGGTATGTTGTTGGCTGCTATAGGTAGGGATCCAAATGATCAGATGTATCCGGTTGCATGGGCTGTTGTAGAAGGTGAAAACAATGATAGTTGGCAGTGGTTCATAAATGAGCCGAGAAAGTGTTTAGATGTGCAAGATGAAGGAAAGGGGTGGACACTAATTTCTAATCAACAAAAGGTATGCACTTTACATATATGATTATTCTAATATTTGTTTGATGTCTAATACAGTGCTTGTTTTACTTCTCTAGGGATTACTCAGTGGAGTAACCATGTATTGGAGCAAGGCAGAGCACAGGAATTGTGCAAGACACATATATGCAAACTAGCACAAGAATCACAAGGGAGATGACTTGAAGGGTGCATTCTGGAAAGCTGTTAGAGCATACTCAGAAGCTGACCACAAAGCTGCTCTTGAAGAGATGAACGGACTTTCAGAAGAGGCAAAAATATCATTCATAGAACAAAACCCAAAATGTTTTTGCAGGTGCTACCTAGATGGTGATAGGAAAGCTGATGTGGTTGTCAACAACATGGGAGAAACCTTCAATGGGTTCATAATTCAGTCAAGATACAAGCACATAATCAATATGCTTGAGGATATAAGAGTGGCAATTATGACAAGGCTAGTTACGAAACATAATGAAATGCTAAAAAAAACAATGCTAGTTTGTCCAAGGATTCAAAAGAAACTAAATTTTTCCAAAGACAGAGCTTCAGATTGTAGAGTCTCGCCTTCATCACCAAATCTGTATCAAGTCAGTGACAAGGAAGAAGTGGCCGTGAATCTGGACAAGAGAACCTGTTCATGTAGGAAGTGGGATTTAACTGGTATTCTGTGTCATCATGCATGTGCAGTGTTAGGATTTTTGGGTATGCCTGCTGAAAATTATGGGGACAAGTGTTACAGCAAGGAGTTGTACTTGCTTGCATATGATAGGTGTATACCACCTTTACCTAGTCAGAAGTACTGGCCCCATGTAGACTTTCCTTTAGACCCTCCACCTATCAAGATTGGACCAGGTAGGCCAAAGAAAAACAGGAGGAAAGATCCTCATGAAGATCCCAAGAGAATTATTTGGTACACTTGACTTTGGTCAATAATGGTATACTTGACTTTGGGTCAAGAAAGGTTGTAATTTTACACCGAAAGTTGTATAAATAACATTTATACAAAATAGTTACTTACCGGCTATTGTGAACAACCATAAAACTCATGCCCAGGTCGTGTTGTATGACTTCCAGCCACCCTTTTCATGGCAACAATTTCACAATTGCAATAGACATTGCCATCTAAATGAACCTTCAAATTCTACAGTTTTTTTGCGTGAAACAGAGTTAGACGATGAAGAACAACTCATCTGGGACTTCAATTTCGAATTTACAGTAGTGGTGTTGGCGGATTCGAGAGGCTATATGCGCTGATTGGATTGGGGATTTGGGGAGATGTGGTCTGCGTACGATTAAAGGTATATGAGGCAGAAAACAAGTTAGGGATTTGGATTTGAAGGCATCTGCATCGTTGTTCAATTTGGGGAGGGTGAATCTCGAATTGTAGAAGGAGGGTTTTAGGGTTCATAACGAGGATTCAATTTGGGGAGGAAGGTTCATAACAAGGATTCAATTTTGACGTGGATAAAACTTCTTTTTTTTTAATTGTTAATAAAAGGTTATAATGACATGGAATTTACATGGAATAAAGATTTTTTTTTTAAAATTATAAAATACCACGTCAGCATGCCACGTAAGCATACACTTAACGGTGTTAAAAAAAGTTAATGACGAGTCCATTGAAAAAAAATTAGATGAAAGTTGGGACCGTTGTGGGTTATATTAAAAAGTAGGATTATTGTAGGCTAATACCCAAAAAGTAGGATTATTCTATGATTTGATAATACAAACTTGCCATTCTTTTTGTTCACTTCATGTTAAAAAAATTAATTTTTATTTCAACTTAGGTTTTCTATCATACTAACACGTTAGTGAGTATTATATAGATATAAATGAGGGTGTCTACTGGTAAGTTATAATAATTGAAAAATAATATTATCAAAAGAGTAATGAGGGCATCATTACATGACGATGACATTTTTCCTGCAAGATCTATTTTTGTTAATAGGGTAATGAATTTTATCAAATATATGTCTCAAAAACTATATAACTTTGTCAAAAAAACATAACTTAAAAACATTTGTCTTCACATCTATTTTATATAAAGAGCTTGACAAACATGTATGTATAGTTGACATCACATTGTTGTACCAAAAAATAATGCATCTTACACTTGTACATCACGCACCAAAGAAGACACACCTTTCTCTTTTGTATATAGGTAAGCGAATAATGCATATAATTATAAAAAGTAATAATAATAAAAATTCATATTCATACCCTCATAAAACAATACAGATACATTTTGCCAAAGTTACGGTATCCAGTTTCAAACAGAAACATAATAAAATATTAAAACTTACCTTGGGTTGCTAGTTTTCTGCTTTGCCTTTTCAATTAACGGTCTCAACTGTTTCTTCTCAGCAAGGATCTTCAAAAAGTTAAACAAAAAGGGTATGTAGTTATGTTTCCGGCGAATATTCTCAGTTCTCCATTTCTTAAACTTCTCCTCCTCCACCAAAATCTTCTCGGTTGCGCCCTCAATTCCAGCATTCACTTCCGAAAGCGACTTGTTCAACGCCTCCACGTTGTCGCCATCCACCATCCGTTCCGCCTGCAACGCTGCCAGCTGCTGTAACAACCGCTCCCTCCTCCTCTGCAGTTCTTTAAGCTCAGCTGTGTACATTTCTTTCCTGTTCTTTATTACAGCCATGAGGTTGAACCTTATTTCACTCTGTGAATACCTTTCGATTCTTTCTTGAATCACGGGCTGGACCATCTTCAGCCAGTCCATGTCACCTTGACCGCCTGAACACGGGCCCAGGCTGATTGGCCCCTCTTTCAACCCGTCAAGCTCGTAAAGGACACCGTCTACGGGTATGTAGCTTATAAAATGGTACACGTCATCATCTTTTCCTGCTGATTTTTGTTCTTCAGGAACAAATGGTTCGGGCCTCGCGAAACTGTTGTGAGCGGTGCGGATAGCGTCACTGTTGTTGATTGCTAACCCTTTGAGCTCAGGAGGGAAATTTTTGGAAAATTCTTTTAGGGCTGATAACTCAGGCCCAATGTCGACTTCTGAACAATTCATGAGAATGGAGAGGATTGCTTGTGTAGCACATGCATTGTTAATGACCTGAAAGACATTATTTAAAACCTGCGATGAGTTCCGATTTCTGGAGTTGTTTAATGATTATAGGTGGCAATTTCGACCCGTTTACCTATGAATGATCGATTCAGGCTTTTTCATCTGTAACGGGATTTTTATAATGTAATGTATCAAATGGGTAAAATAAAATTTAGCAGAAAAGGAAATGGGTCAAAGATCATCCATAGTGTAGATTTAATGCAAGCAAACTTCACCCTTTTACGCATTTGTGCATTGAAGTGGATTATCTACCACCGTATGCATTCGGGTTACGATGACCTAAAGTTTAGAAGTAACTATATGCTTTAGAGATAACTATGAGCTAATTCGGTTTTCTAACTATATTTGACACACTAGTTATTTATTAAAAAAAAATGTACAGAGCATTTGGGTAAAAAGTGATCAGGACAACCAAGGTTTTAAAGAACGGAATCGCGCCTCGAGGCGTTTTCTCTTCGACCACTATCCTAAAAAAATTATTTGGATATCTGACAAAAATTGGGTTTCTGAGAATATAATTTTGTAATCATGTTTGCCATGTTGATTGTTTATAAATAAATGGCACATGCGTACTGAGGAACCTTATTTCAAAATCCATCATGAGTTCTGAATTCCGAAGCTAATAACTAGAGGCTGCAAAAGACGGGAATCGAGGCAGGTTCGGTGACACGTCAAACAGGTAATTCTTTGACTAGGGTTGCAACAAGTCAACTAGGGTTGATCTCCAAAACAAGTGTTATCTTTTTTGTAAATAACAAGTATGTAAAATATGATGGGCATGATTACAAAAGTTCCCTTATTTAGAAAAGCAATATAAACATATCAAATAAAATGATTTAGGAGGTTGTATACATCAAATGTATGGCTTTCGACCTGCCAGATCCATTTCATTTCTTAGCTAAATGGGTCGAAAGTGCCCCCTCTTTTAACATTATATTTGTAGTTACATAAACTAACCTGGCTAGCAAAAAACAAATTTGGGTTTGGGTCTTTGATTACAAGACGCTCATCTTTCTCACCAGCACGCCACTTAAACAGAAAGATCAATCCATAAACTGGCCTGTGAATTCAAAATAAAATATAAAGATGATATTTTGAGGGTCACCAACAAGATTATTTCATTATGGTCAGAAGCATAAGCAGGATGAAAGATTTACCTAAGGTTGTTTAGTGAATCAAGATCCAAAGAATATAACTCCTCAACCTGTATTATTGATCCAGGTTATAAGTTATCATGTATTCACCATTATCATGATACAACCAAGCAACTTTTAGAGCATTCTCAGCAGGTTCTTTATCTTTATCTTTATAATATACCGAAAAAAATACATTAAAAAAAACCCAAAAAGTACATTTTTTAAAAATAAATTTTAAAATATAACAAGTTTTAAATGACACTACATCACATTCTTTATCCTTAAAAAAAAACCCATATATGTGTAATGGATTGGTATATTAACCAATCCCTTATATTTAAAGTTTAAATATAAAGATGCTGATGCAGGAGAAAAAATAGAAATTTCTTATATTTTTCTTAAAATTTAAGGATAAGGTGTGATATAAAAAAGTTGTTGTGAATGCTCTTACCTTGACTTTAGTGACCAATATTTGTTTATAGATCGCTGATCGTAAGAAATTATTGAGATTATATTTTCCATTAAAAAAACTAAAATCTTCATGAAACATTACAAGTAGGGGTGTTCATAAACCGTTGCCGACCAAGCCAACAAATTGAACTGTATGAGATTTATGTGGTTCAAACGCCAAAAGGAACTATCAAACTGCTTAACACCGACCTACAGGCTAGTTTGGTTTGTCTATTTCAGAAATCATAGTCCATGGTTTGGCCCAGAGTTTTTGTCAAAACCGTCCAAAATGGATCACGAAAACCCTAATAACAACCCTCACTAAAGAATAAAAACAGCAAAAAATTAAAAAACTATACTTCAAACAATTACCTGCACGCCCTTTACTTGCATTTGCTGTATAAGCTCAGTAAATACACCTGCAAAAGAAGACAAGGGATTCAGTTAAAATAACCAAGTTTCAAAATGCTAAAACTTCATGCTTGAATGAAATAACAGCATTTTGAATAATCACTCTTGTGAATTGTGATCAATATATTTTCCCTATATTCTCTCAAATTCTCATAGAAAATTTCTTGAACTCCTGTATTCTTGAAAAGTACAAGCTAAGATCAACTTTTATGCAATACTAAGCAGCAATACTGGAATATACGATGAGTAAACACCAACTGCACTAAACAGCATTCAACCTGCATTAATTTAGACTGCACACATTTGTTTATTTGAAGAACAATAATCCCATATAAGATAAACATACCAGGATCAGATTCAATTGTGCACCAAGACATGATGGCAATAAAACTTTCTGCAAAAGAAAACTCAGATCATCAATTAACCTGCATTTTATACAAATTAATTTGTTAACAAGAACCTATATTTCAAATTGTGTATAATTTATTGCTAATTATTCATGTATATACCCAACAAAGGTACCACCAGATCCAAAATTCAACGTGTACGAAAGTCATGGAGCTAAGAACAATTTCTATAGTTCATAAGCAGCGCCAAACAGTTAATGACAGAATCTAAACTTACTCCCGTCAAATACAGTGTCGATAAACCCTATAAATCAAATTGTTGATTTCTGAATGAACTAATTTGAGTGATCCAAGTCTCGGTGCTCGTATTAGGTTACATCGATAATTAGGGCAAATAATTTACACATTCAACACAGATCAGTTGAGATTAGTATACTTGTGTGCGTGAAATTAGGCGAAATATGTAAAATAATACAGGAACACAATTAGAGTTTTGGGATGCATTAGTATTTTATGAGAGCGTAAAATACCTGTGTTTCTATGGCGGTCTACAAATGGCTGTGGAAGATGCGTGTGAGAGAATTAACACGAGAGTTTAAAAGGGAAGAAAGACGGTGGATCCGAATAATATGGTTCGGGTTCACCGAATTCTTCTTGTTTATTTTTTCATTGAATACGTATCAAAAATTCTTGTTCTGAGTTTATTCACTAAGAAGATGAAGGGGTTGTTTGATAATTACTAACTGGGTAAGAGCTGATTGAGTAAGAGCTGAGTGAGTAAGAGTTAACTGAGTAAGAAACTCTAGTTGAAACTTGGGTGTTTGATAGTAACTAACTGGGTAAGAGCTAATTAAATAATATATATAAAAAAATAAATTAAAATAAAATAAAATAAGAAATTTTAAAATAAAAAATGCAATTCATAACAGAAAGAAACCAGGTTCCTCTAAAATCTATTCCAACCTTAATTAACTACAGAATAGAAAGAAACCACAGTTCCCCTAAAATCCAAACATATGCCATAAGTTTGTTCTAACAAATTCAACTTACAAGTCTTTCAAAAACAATAATTGGAATCATTTAAATGAAATCAGAATAGAAGATGGAAATTAATTACGCTATCTTCATACACCAACGAGAAAGAAAAAAAATAAGAAACAATGATGGGAATTAATTAAACTGTTCAACTATTTCACAAACCCATATTTTATTTAGGAGAAGATGGAAATTAATTACCCTATCTTCCTTCATACATCAGAAAAAACCTTAAATTGAAGGCAGAAAAAACCTTAAATTGAAGCGGACGAGAAGAGGGGCGGAGGAGCGGCAGAGGGTGAAGGATAGCAGATGAGCGGCGGAGGATAGTAGACGGCGGAGAAGGAGAGCAGACGGGCGGAGAAGAGCAAACGAGCGACGGAGAAGGAGCATAAATGTCGATCGGGAGTTTAGGGATGAAAAGGGGGGAGTTCAGGGGAGCAGCCGTGCATTTTAGGGTTAAGGATGAGCACAAAAGTTTCGGTCAGTGATGTTTAAAAGAGGGACTCGGTCAGGGATGGGTTGACTCGGTCAGCTCATAGCTTATACATATCAAACGCCCTGACCACTTACCGGGTCAGTGGTCAGCTCTTACTGGACCCAGTAAGAGGTTATCAAACAACCCCGAAGTTGTTCAAGAACGTTAAAGAATATAAATTATTTTGAAAAACTATAAATCAACATTACTCGTAAAAAATATTAGATATAATCGCCTTAAATCTTCATCTTCATCTTTATACCCTAATAAACAATTACACTTTAAGGATACATGTTATCATTAGATTCATTCGCATTATAATTTAGATAAATATCATAATTTATTATAACTTAATAAATCATAATAAAATTTCAATTATATCTTATATTAAAATTAAATTTATAACTATATTTCTTCGTTATTTGTAATTACTTGAATTTTAAATATGAAAGATAATTGATTTAATTCTAAAACAACAACAATGCAACTCACTTCTCTGTTAGAGAAATTTCATTACTAACAAATTACAAAATTGGATTTTATATTTGTTGTCGTAATTTAGTCATTCTTTGAACCTAGATATGACATGAAAATTATATAAAATAATTATCTAATAGAACATAGATTATATAACATGGAGGTTTAAAATTAATGTTACTTGGAGTAAGGTTTTTATTTTCTTAAAATATTCTGAATTTATGAGTTTCTTCTCTTATGTGTACTTGTCAATTTGTGCACTATTTCTTGTCAAATGTATTATTTTGTTTTCTTTCAGTATGAAATTACAATAAACTAAAAAGTTTAAAGAACTTGTGCACTGATCTCTAACTCTTTATTCTCCTCGTAGTGGATCATTATTATTTACAATAACATCTATTAAAATATTATTATATGTGAATCATTAACGTGAATTATGCATTAAATTTTTTAATAACTAAACCCGTGCAGTACACGGGTTCTATCCTTGTAAATATATATTTAAGCACTTGATATGTTAAACATAAATATAATTATCATAAAACATTAAAGTTAGAAATAATGTCACACTTCAATCGACGGTGAAATACGTCGGGGGCGCTATGATTGTCCAGATGCACACAACACTATGTTAATGTTGCGATATTTATAATTAATCCATTTCATATAATTCAAAATGTTATACAATAATACATAGAAAAATACGTCGATGATAACAAGCAGATTCATTAAATTTAGGTCACAAATATGTTTACATGCATCCCAAGGTGTCATCACAATATCATCAAATGTCATATCATGCAACATATAAAAAATAAAGGTCTACATTCGTTAGGTCTAATATGGATTTGAAACATGTGATTCAATGAGTTAGGTCTAATCAAATATGATAAACAAGTAATGAACCAAAGCACATATTGAGCGACACACTCAAGCCCTCGACATTTAGGCTTTCAATCACCCGGTGCCAAAACCTGGCAGGCGAGGTGGGTTGCCACACCAATAGATCCATTATTGTAACCCCGACTCAATGAGTTAATGAGATACGTCTAAAGTTTGAGTTCTAATTTGAGTTCTAGTTCGAAGTTCCAGTTCAAGTTCCACAACCAATCGATCCAGCAATAATTCACACAAGTTCACATATAACAACAAAGAGTTCGCATGTTGTTTTTGAACAATGAATAAAGATATTGTGTTTGATATTGGTACATGTTGCACCCCAAAACGTTAAAAGAAATAAGGGCTATGAATACTCACCTGACACAAGATTTATGAAACAGACACGACACCACGTAACGAGATGGTTAGACCCCGAATATGACCTTGACGATTAGATGAGATAGATTAATAAATGAATTAATAAATAATTAAACTTCATGACTCACAGTGACACAATCGACTCAACAATTCGTTGGTGATTTGATATGGTGATACGTACGTTCATAGTTTAATATGAGGGTTAATCCTAAACTAAGGATGCAATCATATTGTCGTAGAGATATACACATTCTTCATGAAGTCAAATAGGGTCCATATAATGTCCATATTTACCTTAATATGCTTACACATCATCATGCAACATCATTCATACAATTTTAACATGAGCAAGTGAGCAACCCTAGATCTAACATTAAGATACATGCATGTCATAGATCTAGTCATTTTTTTAACATAAAAGTGAAAATATTTGATTTCCTTGCATAATGAGATTTACAACATCCGATATATACAAACATATTTACATTTGAGGCCCTCTATCAATACACATATGTACACTATATTATAGTCTCTAATATGCCCCCTCAGTTTGAGCGTGTTTTTACCGAACACTCAAACTGGATCGAAAATTCTGAAAGACTAAGCGGGGAAGGCCCTTGGTGAAGATATCTGCAAACTGCAGATCTGAGGGTACATGAAGAACCCGCACATAACTGATGCGAACTTGTTCTCGTACAAAGTGGATATCTATCTCAACATGTTTGGTTTGCTGATAATGAACCGGATTCCCAGAAAGATAAACTGCGGAAACATTGCCACAATAGACAACCATGGCGGTTCGAAGAGGAACATGTAGTTCAAGTAGCAGATTGCGTAACCAACTAACTTCTGCAACTGTGTTTTCCACGGCCCTATACTCGGCTTCGGTACTAGATCGGGAAACAATGTTATGGAGTTTGGACGACCAGGATAGCAAATTATCTCCCATGAAGACACAATATCCGGAGGTGGATCTGCGAGAATCCGGACACCCGCCCCAATCGGCATTTGAGTAAGTTGTGAGCGAGGGAGATGACGATGGACGAAGATGTAAGCCTTGGTCTAATGTCCCCTGTAGATATCTAAGTATGCGTCTCAAGAATTGAAAGTGTGGCTCTCGTGGAGCATGCATGAAAAGACATACATGCTGAACTGCGTAGGATATATCTGGTCTAGTGAACGTGAGATATTGTAGTGTCCCTGCAAGACTGCAATATAAAGTCCCGTCTGGAAGTAAAAGGACCATCATTGGCACTCAATTTAGCGTTAGTGTCAACGGGAGTGGTCGATGGTTTACACGAGGCCATAGATGCGCGTTGAATGATGTCACGCACATACTGTGACTGACTCCAGAAGAAACCCGATCTGTCATAGTGAACTCACGAGATAGAGAAGTAATAACAGACTTAAGAAATCCAGAGTCTGATGTTGTCAGAATTATGTCATCGACATACAATAATAAGTAAGCGATATGAGTCCCGTGGTGGTAAACAAACAGTGAAGTGTCACATATGTTGCTTTTAAAACCGTGTGATAGAAGAAAGTTGGAGAAGCGGGTATATCAGGCACGAGGGGCCTGCTTTAGACCATAGAGGGAGCGCTTTAACCTGCAAACATAATCTGGATATCTCTGATCAGTGAACCCTGGCAGTTGTGACATAAACACAGTTTCATGTAAATCCCCGTGTAAAAATGCATTTTTCACATCTAACTGATGAACGGGGCATGACCGTGAAAGAGCCATTGATAAAACCGTACGAATGGTAGCCGGTTTTACAACAGGACTGAAGGTTTCTGTGCAGTCAATTCCGACAGTTTGTGATTTACCTTTCGCTACGAGACACGCTTTATAGCGTTCAAGAGATCCGTCTGACTTAAGTTTGTGTCGGAAAAACCACATGCAACGTATAACCAGGTGGTTGTGTGGTCGGGGAACTAACTCCCACGTGTTATTTTCCTGCAAAGCGTTAAATTCATTAAGCATGGCCTGTTTCCAATTTGTATTCGATAATGCACGGGTATGGGATGTAGGAATGGGAGAGATGTTGGAAGTGTGTTCGACATGAAGGTTGAGACGGGAGACCGGTTTCGTAATTCCAGCCTTGGCACGAGTTTGCATGGGATGGGCATTGGAAGGTGGGTTTGCGGCTTGGCTAGGAGGTTGAAAAGGTACGGACGTAGGGGGAGAAACATGCTGATCAGGGGAAGGGTGAGGGATGGTGGGTGACGATGTGCTAAGAGGGGTTGGTGGCTCATGGTTGGGTTGGCCTATATTGTTAGTAGGAGATTGGGAGTGGGGCGGTATGTATGGTTCATCATGAACCATGGGTGGGTCTGGTTTGATTAAATCTGCATAAGGAAAGGAGTGCTCATCAAATATTACATGACGAGACAAGTGCACCCGACCAGTGATTGGGTCAAAACACCGGTATCCCCGAAAATAGCTAGGGTAGCCTAGGAAAATGCAACGAACGGAATGAGGATATAATTTATGAGGAGCGACGGCAGATAGATTAGGGTAACAAGCACACCCGAAAGTTTGCAAGTGGGAGTATGTGGGATGGCAGAAAAACAAAGCATAGGTGGGGGTGTAGTATTTCAGTCGTTTGGTTGGAAGAATATTATGGAGATAGGCTGTTGTGTGAAGTGCCTCTACCCAAAATGGAGGAGGTAAGTGGGCTTGCGTAAGAATAGCACGAATAATATCATTAAGGCGACGAATCATGCGCTCGGTCTTTCCGTTTTGGGGTGACGTTTGAGGACACGAGAAACGAAAGATAAGACCATTGGTATGAGCAAAATTTTTGAATTCACCGTTGTCAAATTTGTAACAACCCGTAAGTTTCCAAGGACTTAAAACGATAATGTATACTTATGTGTTAACTGCGTTATGTAACTGTTTACTTGCAGCGTGCCAATTTTGTCATAATTACATTCATTTACAATAGGAATATAGCCTTGACGTAGTCTTAATTCATGTTGTAAACAATAATTGAACATGATGACTTCTTTGCACGAAATGGTCGCTGGAACTTCAATAATAATAAAGCGACTAACCGAATTTATTTATTAAATTCCAAACTAGGTGGTAAACGTTAAGCATAATCCCATCATCTTGTGGATTTATCATTATTTTCATTTATCATTTTACATCCATTTTAATCATAAACTTTGATCAACCTCTATCATTTTATGACACACATATTTCACATGTAACTTATATAAACAATTTCTTATTAAATAACAATGTGTTTAGACAATGACAACAAAACGAGACTTGTGACTCAATCCCTACGTTAAACTCGATTTATTTTACGTCCAAAACATTTTATTAAACTTTATTAACGTTCGCGACAAATGTATTTTTGCATGCATGTTATATATTTATACATGCAACATAGGTTTTCAAAATATAAACCTTTATAATATTTTGAGTCCACGTAAGTTATCATTCTATAATTTCTAAACGTCGTGGATAACTATTTTTTTATAAAACGTTCGTTACACTCGATTCGTTTATTTATTTTATCCGTTCCGCGTAGTATTTGACCCGTCACCTTTCCCTTCCCCCCTTTTCCTTTTCTCCTCGCGACCCGGCCGGCCACGGGAGTCGAACCCGTGACCTCCCCTTCTTCCTTGTTCGGCCGAGAACAACAACCAACCACCACCATTACCTCCTAATTGGCTTAGTTACTTGTTTGTACTAAGGTTGACCCTCTTTTTCCCATCAAGTCACCTCCTACATCTCCCTTACACAACCTATACTTACTTTAACAACTATAGGTAGAAGTTGTCTCAAGAGAAGCCAAGATTATGGACCATTGGTCCATAGTTTCCCCACCAAAACCTCTCTCTCCCTCTTCACTTGTTGCAGCCGAAAACCCCTACAAACCCACACAAATGTCACAAGTTTACAAGCCTTGAACTCCCCTTGAGTGTGTGTAGGAACCGGTCAGACAAGGGACTCGAACCCGAGCCCTTTTCTTCTTTCATTTCGGCTCACAAACACAAGCCACACACACAAACACTTAACTTTTATTTAACATCTCCATGTACTAGATATTTATCAACATAACAAGACCCAAACTCTCTCTTTCTCACCATCTCTCTACCCCTCTCTGTGACACCCGAGAATTCCAAGGTTAACTTCCGTTAGACAATCTCCGTTAGTTACGTTATAAGTGTTAACTTAGTAACTAATGCTTAACTAGGCCGAATACGTCCACGACCTTTGGTTGATCACCGAACCCGTCCATATGTGTTATGTGTTTAACTATTTATCGTCATTATGTGCAATGTGATTTAAATACATGATTTAGTATTGTGAATAGCATGACAATTTATGAATCGTGTTTATCTTGTTTAGAATGTGAAATTGACCACTTTTGGTAACCAGCGAAACTACCGGGCGAAACTATAGTGTCGCCCGGCAGTCTTTTGGCTCACTCGTGATCAGAGCCAGTTTCGCCTGGCCAGCGAAACTGCCAGGGAAACTAGGCCCTGATATAAAATATCTTAATAAACCCTAGCTCTCCCATTTGCCTCCTTTACACACAAACACACACAAACTCCATCTTTCTCCTGGAAATCTGATCAGTCGAGATTCACACCGAGCCATCGAGATCTCAGCCCCGAACCATCATCCATCAAGCTTAGAGATCGAACCGTGAGTCCTAAAACCACCATTTTTATGTTTTCTATGTGTTTTCTTAAAAAGCATGCTTGAATCTTCATGTAATCACTTGATCTTCTGATATGTTGCTTAGGAATGCTAGATCTATCATAAAGTCAGTAACTTTACGTGTGAAATAAATCCATGTTGAAGATTTATGCTAGATTAGGTCATTTTAGGTTAAAATGTGTTTTTGGTGATTTGATGATGAAAATGCATGTTTAAGGTGTTAAAGCTTACAGATTTATGTTGATAAATGGTTATGTATGCTAGATAATGAATTGCATGTAATATGGAAGCTGTTAGATTGACTTTTAGGCTGATTTATGTGTTTTTTGCGACCAGCGAAACTGTGCTGTTCTCTGGGCGAAGCTATGTAGAGAAACTATGTATATCTTCATCCAGCGACACTATGTAGCGAAACTGTAGTGTCGCCGGGTAAACCAACCAGACCTGCTCGAGCGAATCTGCCGAGCGAAATTCCCTGAACGAAAGTTCAAATCAGTTTCGGGCGAAACTAGGCTAGCGAAACTGTGCCAACAGTTTCGAGCGAAACTAGCCTAGCGAAACTGTGTCATCGGGTATTGCCTAGCGAAAGTGCTGCCCGTGCACACAGCGAAACTGCCTAGCGAAACTGCTAGCGAAATTGAGACCAGAATCCAAACTTGTGCAATTTGCTTGAATGTTATGCCATGACTTACATGATTATGCCATGATGATACATGCTTTGACTTCTGATGTATATGAACCCTTGTTTATGATCAACCATTGGTGTCGTGTGTCGGTATGTCGTGTCTTAGTTCCAACGTGCTATGTTATGGGCCATAGTGACGTTAAGTTAAAGACTAGACACAACCTAATACTTAAGACCTTAATGTGATTATTAGGTCTTCGTTAGCAAATCATAATTTGGATTATTGAAGTGTAGCTGAGCAACCTAAGGTGAGTTTCACAAACCCTTTAATTGTGTGCCCGTTTGGGACACAACGAATGAACTTAACGATAAACAACGCTGACAGTTTGAGGTATTACAATTGGGATACCTGTTATGGAAGTTGGAGTGTTTTATGGGAACACTTGCAACTGTCCACCCTTGGGGTTTCTATTGAAACTCGGAAACGACCACTATGACACTTAAACTCTTTTTAGGATTTCAGATGAAATCCAGAATAAACATTTTAATATGACTAGTGTAGGTTAAAGTCTAAACCAGATGATATCACATGATTTCTAAGGATGCTTTAAAAACTTAAAAGTCCTCAACCTAGTACTGTTGATCTGAGAAGCGAGGGGATGTTGGGTAGATCTACTGAGGGTTTGACAAACCCTGCTCCGTGGTACACAAATGTGTAACCAACCGGTTGGAGGCCGAACGGAGTTCAATGTCAGCCTATGTTTAGTTGTGGGCCTCCCAAATGGGACACAACTGGAGGCACCAACCGTTGGCTATTGCCGAACTCTGTTACGTCAGCTTTCAGCCCTAGTACGACTCCTTAGTGCATGGAAACCGGATTAGCTACCCGCGATATCGGTTGACCGCTTTAACTTTTACTTAACTAGTGCATATTCGATAATTCAACACTTGGCAAGGTTTTGCAAACTACTACCTATTTATATGTTGATGAATACGATTATGAGACCGGGCCAATGCATGTCATGCCCACCGTGAACTCACCAGCCGTTAGGTTGACACTTGTGTGGTTTTCACTTTTGCAGATCGTTGAGGAGTATCCACCAGGGGTTGGCATGGCACAAGAAGACATTTACTTTCATTAAACTAAATTGGGAATTTGAATTTGAAACAATGATTTGTAAAGCACGTGGTTAGTGCTAAGATGCTAATGTTTTATTCCGCTGCGTACTTTAAACTGTTTTTATTATGAACATTCGGACTTTACTTTGATTCGTTTAGTATTTGTAACTAATGGTTGTGGTCCTGGTCTAGTCGCGCCCATTAACGGTATAAACTCCGTTAGTGGTTAATTGGGGGTGTGACACTCTCGGCCCTCTCTCTTACTCGGTTCCATTTGGACCGAAACCCACACAAACACTAACCAAATACTTCCCTTTTCTCAATCACTTTCATACATAACCACCTTTTAGAGAACCATTTATCACATTCAATCTCAAGAACACTTCTCTTGCTCCTCTCTCCCCCTACAAACCGTAAGTCTCTCTCTCTCTCTACTCTCTCTAGATTTCTACTCAAACACTCATTCTCTTGATGTTCCATGGTGCTAGGAAGCAAGAATACTCAACAACAACCATCATCATCATCATTTTCGGTCATCATTATCCTCTAACAAGGTTTCACCTTCACTTTTCTTAGTTGAATCTTGTTCTAGCAAGTATTCCTAGTATTCTTTCATAACTAGATCACTCCATTTGCAAGTCTTGACTCACATTGTTGTCTAAACACAATTTTGAACCATAAAAGTCTACTAGTTAGTGATTATCTTTATGTTTCACCATAGATCTTGCTACTAGAAACCCATGATAATATTTACTTGCATTATTATGTTCAAGATTTAATTTGGTTAGACTTTTACACAAGTATTTGCTTAGTTTACATTTTTAGACAATAACTTTGTATTTATTATGTGTTATGTGTAGATCTTGTAACTTTGGACCCCTTGATTCCTATGACACGTTTTTAGACTCTTAACATAGTCAAAATATGATATCTTGGACTTTAAAAAAGTTACTAGTGCTTAAACTCACAATAGCAAACTTTTACATACAAAAGTACACTTTAAAAACCCTAGAAAGTGCTTTTCACTATAGATCCGTTTAGATCAGAAACTTTAGACTTTTAAACAAAAGGTTATGATGTTTTAAATGACTTTAGAACATGGCCAAAATATCCCTTTACAAATTTCTTGAATTTGGGCACAAACCGAGACTAAAACCAACACACGTCGGGCCCGGAAACACCATTTTTGTAAAGAAACCCAAATCTGGTCCAAATGAACTCATAGGGTTAGTTTAATGATGAAAACATGTTTACAAATGCTTATGGTGAATTTAGAAACATAACAGTGTCATTTAACGGGCAAACGGGACCGAAACGGCAAAACCGACACTAAATACACAAAACCGGCAAACTAATGCAAACCGACACTTAAAATAATTATCTACCCATTTTGGACAGAAAGTAATCATATTTTATTTGGCTTGATCGATTTCTAGCTTAAACGGATAAAGATCGTGCAATCGGCGGTTACCGCGAAATCGCCTGGTTTTTTGTTAGCTAGTCAAAATAACCAATTTTCATATGAAAACCCTCATTTTGAATTAATATTTATTTCTATAAATATTTACCATCTTTAAATATTATTTGGGAATTTTTATATATTTTATTTAATTAAAAATATATATTTTACATTATTTCCAAATAAATACGTAACCGGATACACTCACTTTGGCTTTTCAAATCACTTAACCTTAAGGCTACCATGACGTCAAGACTTGACCTACCTAATTGGAGTGACATTAATGTCAACCCAATTACTTATTACATTGCATGTCTTATAATTATCTAGGCTTGCATTTTCGTTGATCACATTTCCGACTACCGTTTCTGAATCATGTGAGTTTTTCACGGCCCCTTTTTCCTTTAACTATTTTGTCTTTGGTGGAGAATTCATACATACATTTTTCCATGTTAGACAATTAGACCTTGTTATCATAACTGTTTGATGTGCTTTTCCATTGTCCACACTTGTTATCTCATGTTCATTCATGCTATAACCCAAACCCCACTAGTAACTGAATCTGATTAATTATCATTTGCAAACGGTAACGTTTGAATAGATCTATTGGGTTAACGCCCTACTCTGTTTGGTAGCTCCAGTCGTGACTCCGTCTTTTGTCAAAGAGTACAAATTATTATGTCATATCTATGCGGTACCAACCGAACAATAGGTACCAAGAGTGGGTAAACAGTCAGTTTCGATATTCAGGGTACATGGTAACATTATCAACTAGTCTTATCAAATATTGTCAATTATTAACATGAACTGATTTCAATTACTATTTTCATTCAACATTTAATTGCTAGCACTTTAAACCTGTGAAACTCACCAACAATTATTTGTTGACCGTTTTCTCGTATGAATTCTCAGGTACTTAAACTTAGTTGTTGTGCATGCATCGGACCTGCTTGCTTATTTCCTGCCTTTGCATCTTAGGACTTTTCATTGTTTTCTGGAGTATGGTTTAGCCTTTGGAGATTTTCCTGACATAACACCTGACGGTGTCATGTCCTAAAAATCTTTTGAAAACTTATGTGTAGTAACTTAAAACAATTTACTTTTCTCATTACAATTAATCCGCTGCGTAATGATATTGGAAAAACTCCTATTTACTCCAACATTTTAACAATTTCCAAAACGGCTCTAGTTGTTGAACCATCCAGAGTACGTTCGTAACCTTGACTGTGATAACTTTTTCGCATCCCGACACAAATCTTACAGGGTGTGACAGAGTGGTATCAGAGCCAAGGTTATAGAACTAGATTTCATACATAGGGTCTAGACTATAGCCAAAGCTCTGTTAGTCATACTTGTATGCATCACTAATTGCCTATTTGACTGATTCACATGTCATACGTAACATGTATACATTGTCATCATTACTTGGAAACTTTGTCGCAGCATGGCTTCTCACGGACCGATTGACCTGACTTCCGACTCCGAGACTGAGGCACACTTCGACTTGGAGCAGCCAGCATCACCCAACACTACTGAGGCTCCATCACCCCCTCGTTCACCGACCAGTGTTCTCGATGGCCCTTACGATGCCGACTCCGAGCCGGAAGAGTATTTGACGATTGATGAGGAACCGGAGGAGTACGCGCCCTTCATAGTGGACATCGCCGATGCAGATGAGGACGGAGACACCCTCACCGTTACCCTATCCTCTTCTAGCCATGTTTCCCCCACTCGTGAGCCCTCATTCCGACCGTGCCGCTCCACGCCCAACGGTCCCCTCCGTATGCTTACCCCTAGGAAGTCAGTCAGGCGTAGTAGACAGCACGTTTCCGGTCCACTTACTGAGTCTGAGCCGTCTCACAAACGTTCCCTCTCCCCAGAGCCCGATGAGCTACCTGCCGAACCAGAGACGATGCCACCCAAGAAACGGGTGAGATTTGCCGATAGCACCTTTGAGATCGGAGGGCTATCCGCCACTACTGAGACCCAGGACGTGCCATTGCCACCACATGCCCAAGCACCTTCTGATATACCTAGCCCTGTTCTTTCTGGTATCCCTGTTGACTCCCTTGTATCATCCCTCTTTGCTTGCATCGCCCGTCGTGACGATGAGATCCGATGGCTTCATGCCACCATCTGTAGCCTTGCTCCAC
The DNA here is from genome assembly GCA_039602395.1 of Deinandra increscens subsp. villosa. Classification (NCBI taxonomy): domain Eukaryota; kingdom Viridiplantae; phylum Streptophyta; class Magnoliopsida; order Asterales; family Asteraceae; genus Deinandra; species Deinandra increscens. Next base: position 43,234,204 of record JBCNJP010000025.1, read on the forward strand.
CTGCCACTATCACTGACCTTGCCACCCGTCTTGTTGTCCTAGAGGCCCGTGTGATCTCTCAGGACCAGGCCCTCGACACCCTGCACGTTCATTTGTCTGATGCTTCTGGAGTTGCAGCTGAGGCCAGCCAGGCCATCCGAGCTCTCGCAACTACTACCCCCTCAGTGGAGGATTTCGCCGGCATTATCCGTTTGTTGCTAACAGTGATTCCAGATTTGTGACATACTCGATCTGATCGATCGAGCACCATTTCACTAGAGTTGTGATCTCATGGAGTGACAGTAACTCTTTATGGTATTATTATGATGTATTCGAAACTTGTATTATTGGTGAATCTATTTTTATCACCGGACAAATGTTTATGTTGGTCTGAACAATTGTGGACAAGGATTGATTATGTTGTAACATGTACTTTTATTTATCAACTCTGGTGTACTTTGTAATGTAATGTGTTGTTATGTTATGTTATATTGTGGTGATTATTATGGATTTTGGCATGTCATGTTTGGTTGCATTCACTTATACTATGTATGATGTCTTACTTTGTTTTATCTTATACAACTTAAAGTAGAATGCCAAGACGCGCGAACCGTGATAGTGACCCTCTCGGAACCCCAACCCTGGACGCTGCAGCTATCGAAGCCCTGATTAACCAACGTATAGCTGATGCACTTGTGACCGCCGAAGCAGATCGAGCTTCTGCCTCAAACAGAAGGAGATCAGGATCCCCTGGTGGTAAGACTAAAGACTTTTCTTCTACGACCGAAAGATTTATGACTACAATTGTACGAATTGTATTCAAGGTTTTGAGTAACTTACAGGTGTCCGGGAATGCTCATACAAGGATTTCATGAATTGCAAACCCTTACACTTCAAGGGTACTGAAGGAGCAGTTGGACTCATTCGCTGGTTTGAAAAGATGGAATCTGTGTTCCGTATGTGTAACTGTCCCGATAGTTACAAGGTCAAGTACGCCACTAGCGTTTTTGGGGAAGGAGTTCTAACTTGGTGGAACTCATATGCTGAAGCCCTCGGACAGGACCAAGCTTACGCCTTGGCTTGGGACGAAATGAAACTACTCATGCGAGATGAGTACTGTCCTCGTGAGGAATTGCAACGATTGGAAGTCGAATTCTAGAACTTGGCCATGAATGGATCCGACATAGCTGCTTACACCTGTCGATTCCACGAATTGGTACACATCTGCCCTACCATGGTGACCCCTCTGCACAAGAAAATCGAGAGATACATTTGGGGTCTTACTCCCGCCATTCACGGAAGTGTCATGGCTTCTAACCCCACAACACTCCAATCCGCTATCCGTTTGGCTCACAATCTGACCTACCAGGCAAACCGCCAAGGCTTGTCTTTCTCTCATAAGGTTGTTGAATCCAAGGCCGTACTTGTACCATCTGTTCCCTCTAACCAACTGAAATCTGACCGCAAGCACAAACGCGGCCATGATGGAAAGAGGAAGAAATCTTTTGACCTTCCCGAGAAAACCGCTGAAGCCGTGAAGGCTTATGCTGTAACAACTCCTGCACCTGATGCAAGAAAACCTGGATACACAAGAAACCAGCCCCTGTGTGGAAAGTGTAACCTACACCATACCCTGGATTGTAGCAATGTGTACTGCAAAGGCTGCAAGGCAAAAGGTCACATTCACCGTGATTGCCCAAATCGTTCGAACAAGACGTACCACGTTGGAACCTGCTTCGAGTGTGGCAGCACTGGCCACTTCAGAAATGAATGCCCAAAGCTCAAACGAGAACCTGCCTGAGGAAGAGCCTTCGTGCTCAACGCTACAGAAGCTCGTCAGGATCCCCACACCGTAACGGGTACGTTCTTACTCAATAATCATTTTGCTTCCGTTCTATTTGACACTGGTGCCGACAAAAGCTTTGTGTCTAGTGAGTTTGGAAACTATCTTAACGTAACGCCAACTAGACTAGATACTAAGTATATAGTTGAACTACCGATGGTAAACAAATCGAAATGGAAGAATCTTTTCCAAATTGCTCATTGAACTTATCCGGTCATCCCTTCTCAATCGATCTATTGCCGGTACAGTTGGGAAGTTTTGACGTAGTCGTTGGAATGGATTGGTTGACTAAAAATCGTGCCGAAATCATTTGTCATGAGAAAAGAGTCAAGATACCCCTTCCCGACGACGAAGTTCTGACAATTCAAGGAGATCGTAGTGGAACCAAGATAGACATCATCTCGTGCATGGGAGCCTAGAAGTTTATGCGCAAAGGCTACCCTGCCCTCTTAGCTCATGTAACAGCTAGTCAATCCGAAGAGAAAAACTAAAGGACGTTCCCATCGTGCGAGACTACCCTGAAGTCTTTCCCGATGATCTTCCAGGCTTGCCACCCTCCAGGCAAGTGGAATTCCATATTGATCTGGTACCCGGAGCTGCACCCGTTGAAAAAGCCCCTTACCGTTTAGCCCCGTCTGAAATGAAAGAATTATCGAATCAGTTGCAAGAACTACGTGACAAAAGGTTTTATTAGACCCAGTTTCTCTCCTTGGGGCGCTCATGTTCTCTTCGTCAAGAAGAATGATGGATCTTTCCGAATGTGTATCGACTACCGCGAGTTGAACAAGCTTACCGTAAAGAACTGATATCCACTCCCTCGAATCAACGACCTTTTTGACCAATTGCAAGGTTCCAGTTACTATTCGAAAATTAATCTTCGTTCTGGATATCATCAACTAAGAGTTCGTGAAGAAGACATTGCGAAAACTGCTTTTCGTACGCGCTATGGACACTACGAATTTCTCGTTATGCCCTTCGGACTAACCAACGCGTCTGCTGTCTTCATGGATTTGATGAATCGCGCCTTCAAACCGTACCTCGATAAATGTGTAATCATTTTCATTGACGACATATTGATCTATTCGCGTAGCAAGGACGAGCACGAGAAGCACCTGAAGCTTATTCTGGAACTGTTGAAGAACGAGAAGTTGTACGCCAAGTTTTCAAAATGCGAATTCTGGTTACGAGAAGTGCATTTCCTAGGCCACGTAATCAACGCAGCTGGAATCCACGTGGATCCCACAAAAATTGAAGCTATCAAGGATTGGAGTCCGCCTACCAGCCCTTCCGAGATACGACAATTTCTTGGACTCGCCGGTTATTACCGAAGATTTATCGAAAACTTCTCCAGAATAGCCCAGCCATTGACCGCCTTGACGCAAAAAGACAAGAAATTCGTTTGGGATCACAAAGCCAAACAAGCTTTTCAGACATTGAAGCAAAAGCTGTGTAACGCACCCATACTATCCTTACCAGAAGGATGTGAAGATTTCTGTGTTTACTGCGATGCCTCACACCAAGGTTTATGCTGTGTCTTAATGCAATGAGACAAAGTCATTGCTTACGCTTCGCGACAGCTAAAAGTTTACGAGAGGAACTATACTACTCACGATTTGGAACTTGGAGCAGTCGTCTTCGCGCTTAAGATTTGGAGACACTACCTCTACGGTACTGAATGCAAAATTTATACCGACCACAAGAGTCTTCAACACATCTTAGACCAAAAGGAGTTGAACATGAGACAACGCCGATGGATTGAACTGCTCAGCGACTATGACTGTAAAATCCTGTACCATCCTGGAAAGGCTAACGTCGTTGCTGATGCCTTGAGCAGGAAGGAACGTGTCAAACCCCTTCGTGTCAAATCTCTTGTCATGACCATCCAAACCGGTCTCGCCACTCAGGTTTTGGTAGCACAAGCTGAAGCTTTGAAAGATGAAAACATTCGAGACGAAAGTCTCCGTGGCATGGATCAACACCTTGAAACCAAGCCTGATGGATTACGGTATTTAGTTAATCGTCTGTGGATACCCGTCTATGGAGATCTTAGGAGCCTAGTCCTTGATGAAGCTCATAAATCCCGATATTCCATTCACCCCGGAGCCGATAAGATGTACCACGATCTGCGTATGTTGTATTGGTGGCCGAACATGAAAGCGGAAATCGCTAAGTACGTTGGTAAATGCTTAACTTGCGCTAAAGTTAAGGCCGAGCATCAGAAACCTTCCGGTTTACTCGTCCAACCCATCATCCCCGAGTGGAAGTGGGAATGCATTGCCATGGACTTTATCACCAAGTTACCCAAGAGTCGCAAGGGTAACGATTCCATTTGGGTAATTGTCGATCGTTTGACGAAATCTGCTCATTTCCTCGCCATGAAGGAGAAGGATTCTGTAGAACATTTAACAAGGATGTACATGAAGGAAATATTCTCTCGACATGGAGCCCCGATTTCTATCATATCCGATAGAGATGGTCGTTTTACCTCTCATTTTTGGAAATCTTTGAACAAGGCCATCGGTACTCGCCTCGATATGAGTATGGCCTACCATCCACAAACTGACGGTCAAAGCGAGCGAACGATTCAAACTCTCGAAGATATGGTGCGTGCCTGCGTCATTGATTTTGGTAACAACTGGGATGAACATCTGCCACTGTGCGAATTCTCGTACAACAACAGTTACCACACTAGCATCCAGTGTGCACCTTTCGAGGCACTGTACGGAAGAAAGTGCAGATCACCTATCTGTTGGTTCGAAGTTGGTGACAGCCAACTGACAGGCCCAGAAGTCGTGATAGAAACAACCGAAAGAATAACACAAATTTGAGACCGCTTGAAAGCCACCCGTGATCGCCAGAAGAGCTATGTAGATAACCGTCGTAAAACCTTATCCTTCGCGAAAGGCGACAGAGTATTACTGAAAGTATCCCCGTGGAAAGGCGTCATACGTTTTGGCAAACGTGGCAAGTTAAATCCTCACTACATTGGTCCATTTGAAATCATTGAAACAATAGGACCCATCGCGTACCGACTACTTCTGCCGCCCGAGCTTAGTAACGTTCACGATGTGTCTCACGTTAGTAATCTGAAGAAGTGCCTTGCCGAAGAAGACCTTACCGTTCCCCTCAATGAGATACACTTGGATGAATCCCTACAATTCGTTGAAGAACCAGCCGAGATCGTCGACCGTGCAGTCAAGAAGTTGAAGCATAGACGTATACCTCTCGTTAAAGTTCATTGGAACTCCCGCCGTGGTTCCGAATTCACATGGGAACGCGAAGAGCAATTTTGCGCCAAGTATCCCCATCTCTTTCCAGTAGCAACCGCTTAGCCATGATGATAAGCTGAATTTCGGGACAAAATTCCCCCAACTAGGGGAGGATGTAACAACCTGTAAGTTTCCAAGGACTTAAAACGATAATGTATACTTATGTGTTAACTGCGTGAAAGTTCGTGAGCGTGAGAATCTTCTACTTAGTCATATAGAAATCAATGTAAACGAGTAAAACACAGAGAGTAAATACAACTGAGACTTGTATTAACCACAGAGACCACAAAGTACACTTAGAAAGTATATGACACGGAAGCTCACTAATTCTATACAAGACAAACCTATTTATAGGCTGAACTCACGACTGGCCGAACCTCAGGTTCGCCACAAGCTCGGAGCCGTCCGAACTCCAGGTTCGCTGGGAGTTCGGACCTCAGCAATCTTGTGAGTCTTCGTCTTGTATTCGATACTTCACATGACGATCAGGAACCATGTATCAACAAACTCCCCCTCGACATGTGCAGTATCATCTCTTCTTAATAAAACTTGTATCTTGTATCTTCAATCAAACTCTTCCTCGATCTAGATGAAGAATTCAATCTTGAATACTTGATATTGCAACGTGTGTAGTCTCTTTATCAACAATCTTCAGAAGACTTGAAGTTGTGATGTTCTCTTTCCACTTAGAAACCTGCCAACATAAATAATCTTGGTGCAAAACGTCTCTTCGAGACTCCAAGATATCATGATTTTGAAAATGATGTTGTACTCCCTGTTGATTAATCGAAAAACAAATCAGAAACAAAATCTTTTTGACTTTTAGAAACTTTATATCAAAACACACCTAAAATCTTTTTGGTATTTTCTGATAAGAAAATAAATGCCATACAAAATCAGACACTATTTTTATCTTTTGTGAGAAAGATCACGACTTGGGATCATATTGGTCATAACATGCTGAACTACACTTCAATTTCGATTATTGTAGCACATAAGCCATGCCGATTGCAGATATAAATTGTCCAATTTTAAACTCTGGCACAATCATACTCATAACATCTGGATATGTTAAGGTATTTATTAGATTTGCATTGACCAGTGTACCCCACACTATCAGACATACTCAGATATGCTTTGCTTATCACATTTTTGTGATTTCATTTGTGATTTTAATCACATAATGATTGTAACCATGATATAGTCAACTGTGTTCCATGCAAAAAGAAATAAGAACGTTAAATCGTCTACCTTAAGGTCGATCTTTCGATACGCAGATAAGGCCTCGGATTTAACAAAATAAGAAAATAAAACAAGTTGAAATTGTATAACTCAACAACAATCAGGTCGGTACTCCCGTACACGCAGAGAAAGTCCGATGAGTTATACGAAACACCAAAGAAAATAAAGCAGAACGTCAAACGAACAACAATCAGGTCGGTCTTTCGACACGCAGAGAAAGTCCGATCGTTTGACAAAATAAAGAAAATCAAACAAGGTGAAATCTTTGCAAAATGAACACATGTATACACAGTGACTTTTCATTTTATTTTTCACATATCTTTTTCTTGATATATCATGAGATATGCATCAAGATGTTGTCCACTAGGTCAAGCATCAGATTTAGTGTATATCACATTTGTATACTTTCTGATTTGCCGAGCCTACCTTGCACATCGATCAAATGGTCTTATGGCTTTTTCACTTACTTTATCCATGAGTCAGACACTGTCAGCCAATGTACCATCATTTCCCATTCATGTCAGATACAATTTCTCATTTTTCAATGTTTTTGGCTTTTTGCATTTTTCAATGTTTTTGACTTTTTCAAATTTCTCCCCCTAAAAATGACAACTCTATTTATAGATTTTCATTTTTACGATTTGAAAAACAACACACTATTTTTGTATGTTTGCAAAAACAAACTCCCCCTCAGAATGAGATGGAGTGAAAAACTAAGAAAAAATTGATCAACCAACACGAATACTTGCAGTTTAAGTCTTTTGGAAAACACAATTAATTTTGAAAGTCAGATTAATTAGAACAGATATTTCACAATCAGCAATTTGTCAATTACTGAAAGGTCTTCTTAAAACACCTGTTGACACCAAATAAATCATTAGTCGCTCTGGGATCGACCCGATGTAACATCGTCGGGTCGCCCGGTGTCTTCCACAAAGTCATTGTTGGCCTTGGAAACAACTTTTGGTTTCCAAATTTGTAAAAGTTTAAATTTTTGATCAGAACCAGAATCAGATTCAACCGACGTACTTGGTTTAGACCAAGACGATTTACGATTAGATTTTATCTTTGAGGACCATGGTTCATCAAAAATTTGACCTTTGTTATCCACATATTTGGCAGTGTTGTGGATATATGCTGTCGTCGGACAATCAGCAGCAAGATGTCCAGGTTGACGACATACATAACAAAGTCTTTCTCGAAAATTGTTTGAAAACGATTTTGATTTTGAAAAACCAGATGAATGCTCAGAATCAAAATTGTCAAAGAAATCATCAGAGGAATCATACCTAGGAGATGGACTCCTTGAAGATGACGATCTTCCAGAATAGTAAGTGAATTCCGTCTGAGATGGTGATTTCTTTGCATTCTTTGCTTTAGGAGCCTTGGCAACTTTCACCGGTTGCTTTGTTTGAATCAATTCTTCCTTCACAACAAACCCCACACCTTTGTGTTTGGAGCCTGAAACCTTTGAAGTACTTGAGGAAGAACCCGAAGCTTCCCTCGCCTTAGCTTCACTTGTGAATTTGGCTTTAATGTCCTTTAACTTGTTCTTTTCAACCAAAACTTTGTCTTCTTCAGTTGCAGATGAAGAACTTGACACAACCTTATCAAAAATCTTCTCATTCTCCAACAAAACAGACTTTGACACAAATTTTGGAGCTTCACCCAAAGGCTTCTCCTTCTTTTTGAACTTAGAGTTAGTCTTCTTGGGTGGAACAGCAAACTTGGAATAATCATGCAATTCATCTTTTGGATCAATCTGAGCAGCAGTAACTTCAGTTAAATCCACTGGTTGAGGAACCAAGTGAACATCAGCCTTCTGAGAACTATCTGAACTCTGATCCTGCTTGTATAGGAAATTTAGCATTGTGGGTGATAAATTGCAATTCTTCACTTGCCGCTTCAACTCCAAAATCTCCAATTTTAAATCATTGATCTGTTGTTGAGCGTCAAACACTTCTTTCTGTGACTTGATGAACTTTGCATTGAGATCATCATATTCATAAGTTTGTAACTTTCGGATCTCACATTCAGCAAATAACTCTTCAAGAACACTTTCTCTCTTTTTCTTGTAAATCTCAACATCCTTTGTCAAGACTTCATTTTTATCACGATAGAGAGTATTCTCATCGTGAAGCATAGAAATTTTGTTCTGAAGCTTTTCAACAGTAACAGCAGTTGTAGCAATAAGAGCAGTTGCTTCTTCATACTTTTTCTGAACCGGATAACTTTTCTCAAACAGATTCTCAAAATCTTGAGCTGCATCTAAAGCTTCAGCCTTTGCTTTCTCACATTCTTCAGCCAATACTGTTTTCTCTTTTAAAACATCTTCATGAACATGAACCAACGCATAATACTTCTTTTGAAAATCTTCCAATTCTTGCTTTAACACCACTATTTCTTCAGTCGAAATTTGATGACTTTGTTCAAAACTTGCAATCTCCTGAAGAAATTTCTTACATTTAAGACATTCAGCCTCTTCAACCTTTGAACTCTCAGAGACTCTAGGTAATTCTTCTTGAACCAGAGATACACTTGAATAAGAATCGGAATCAGTTAAGATGCTATCATCATCAATATGACGAACAGTCAAAGCAATTGCAGGTTTAGAATTATTCCTTTTAGCTTCAGTATCTGCATTCCATGCAAACTCACTTGAATGTGGAAACGTATTGGTCCAATCATGAACAAGATTAGCAGATTTCATCTCAACCTTCTCAACTTTATTTGGTGAATGATAAACTAAATGTGCATGTTGACCAGTTTTGAATTTATGATCTGCAGAACTTGGACATTCTCGAGCAAAGTGACCATAATTTGAACACTTATAGCATTTAACTTTAGACTTGTCCAAACCAATCTTTCCTTCCTGATTCAATCTCTTCTTCCCAGTTCTATTGAAAAACTTCTTTGTTCTTCGAACCAACATAGCATACTGCCAATTAAGATCCATTTCTTCTAAATGATCATAATCAATCTGATCATAATCTTCGTTAGCTAACTCAGCATTACTCACAGCACCCGTGATAACACCAAAATACGAAGATACCAAAGCAGACATTAATGCATTATAATCATCAACAGTTTGAGCAGATAATGCAGTTTGATTTGAAGAACTCGGAACAGAAACAGTACAACCAGCAGAAGAATAACTTGAAGATTCAGATTTACCTGCCAGGAATGCTGTCGGGGGTGCAGAATTAAGAATATTCGATTTCCCAGCATTCATTGTAGAATCATTTTCACCATGATACACTGCAGGATTCTGAATTTGTGTAGGAAGAGACTTGTTCACCATCAATTCCATATCCCTAGCCTGAATTCTTTGAACTAAATCATTGAACGACAATCCTTGAAAATCCTTGTCATGAGTAATCATCATAACATAATTCTCCCATTTCTCAGGTAGAGCTTCTAAAATTTTCTCTTTCATATCAGCTTCGTCTTTAGTAAGATTCACCAAACGCATTTCACTCATTAGATGAGCAAATCTTGCAATCAGATTGGGAATCGTTTCATTCTGATAATGCTTAAAGCTGTCAAACTCTTTCTTCAAAACCTTTTGTCGACTTTTCTTGTACTGGTCATTGCCTTCACATCTTTTCTCCAAAGCATCCCATAGACTTTTTGATGTGTAGTTACCAGCAAATTGATGAAGTAACTCTTTAGGCAATGCCATCGTTAAAGTACCATAAGCCTTTTTCTCAGCTTGATAAGCTTTCTTTTGTTCAGAAGACATTTTTCTTTGAAGTATAGGTTCACCAGTTTCATCTTTAGGGTAAACATATTGCTCAGTGAATGATAACCACATATCAATGTCATTCGTGTCAACATATGCTTCGAACCGTTTAACCCAACTATGATAATCTTCCAACTTTAACAATTTGGGAACTTTCTGACTTGTTCCAATTTCATTATCATAGTTTATCATCGTTTGCATCGTAGCTTGAACTGAATTTTGAATAGCCGCAAACGCTTGAAAATCGGACATTTTCGAAACACAGGTTACTGTTCACTCCGAACCTCGTCCGAACCTAATATACCTTTCCGAACTTCCTCCGAACGTGGTCCGAACTCAGAAACACAGTCCGAACTCTCTCCGATCTCTCACCGAAACCCGTAGACTCCGAAACCCTCCGATCCTAGTCCGAACTCTCACCGAACGAACAAAATGGTCCGAACGCTCTCCGAACAACCTCCGAACGAACTCCGAACCTGGCGTTCGGAGCAGTTAGACCGAGCTTACTCCGAACTTGAAGTGCGGAGCAGTTACGCCGAACGAGAAGTTCGGCCGAACGCGAAAAACCAAAAAATTTTGGAAAAACTCACTGAATTCGACACCTCTCGAGCTGTAAACACTCAATCAACTGAATACGAACAAACACAAACATTTTGGACATGAATCATGATGCTCTGAACGAGAATTTCGAGAAATGAAGATGAAAAACGAGTTTTGAAAGTCAAAAACGTGAATTTGAACTCGATAACTCGAAAAACACTGATCTCCGACTAGTAGAATAAACCAAAAGCTCTGATACCACTTGAAAGTTCGTGAGCGTGAGAATCTTCTACTTAGTCATATAGAAATCAATGTAAACGAGTAAAACACAGAGAGTAAATACAACTGAGACTTGTATTAACCACAGAGACCACAAAGTACACTTAGAAAGTATATGACACGGAAGCTCACTAATTCTATACAAGACAAACCTATTTATAGGCTGAACTCACGACTGGCCGAACCTCAGGTTCGCCACAAGCTCGGAGCCGTCCGAACTCCAGGTTCGCTGGGAGTTCGGACCTCAGCAATCTTGTAAGTCTTCGTCTTGTATTCGATACTTCACATGACGATCAGGAACCATGTATCAACACTGCGTTACGTAACTGTTTACTTGCAACGTGCCAATTTTATCATAATTACATTCATTTACAATAGGAATATAGCCTTGACGTAGTCTTAATTCATGTTGTAAACAATAATTGAACATGATGACTTCTTTGCACGAAATGGTCACTGGAACTTCAATAATAATAAAGCAACTAACCGTATTTATTTATTAAATTTCCAAACTACGTGGTAAACGTTAAGCATAATCCCATCATCTTGTGGATTTATCATTATTTTCATTTATCATTTTACATCCATTTTAATCATAAACTTTGATCAACCTCTATCATTTTATGACACACATATTTCACATGTAACTTATATAAACAATTTCTTATTAAATAACAACGTGTTTAGACAATGACAACAAAACGAGACTTGTGACTCAATCCCTACGTTAAACTCGACTTATTTTACATCCAAAACATTTTATTAAACTTTATTAACATTCGCGACAAATGTATTTTTGCATGCATGTTATATATTTATACATGCAACGTAGGTTTTCAAAATATAAACCTTTATAATATTTTGAGTCCACCTAAGTTATCATTCTATAATTTTGAAACGTCGTGGAGAACTATTTTTATAAAACGTTTCGTTACACTCGATTCATTTATTTATTATATCCGTTCCGCGTAGTATTTGACCCGTCACCTTTCCCTCCCCCCCCCCCTTTCCTTTTCTCCTCGCGACCCGGCCGGCCACGAGAGTCGAACCCGTGACCTCCCCTCCTTCCTTGTTCGGCCGAGAACAACAACCAACCACCACCATTACCTCCTAATTGGCTTAGTTACTTGTTTGTACTAAGGTTGACCCTCTTTTTCCCATCAAGTCACCTCCAACATCTCCCTTACACAACCTATACTTACTTTAACAAACTATAGGTAGAAGTTGTCTCAAGAGGCGCCAAGATTATGGACCATTGGTCCATAGTTTCCCACCAAAACCTCTATCTTCCTCTTCACTTGTTGCAGCCGAAAACCCCTACAAACCCACACAAATGTCACAAGTTTACAAGCCTTGAACTCCCCTTGAGTGTGTGTAGGAACCGGTCGGAAAAGGGACTCAAACCCGAGCCCTTTTCTTCTTTCTTTTCGGCTCACCACAAGCCACACACACAAACACTTAGCTTTTATTTAACATCTCCATGTACTAGATATTTATCAACATAACAAGACCCAAACTCTCTCTTTCTCACCATCTCTCTACCCCTCTCGGCCCTCTCTCTTACTCGGTTCCATTTGGACCGAAACCCACACAAACACTAACCAGATACTTCCCTTTTCTCAATCACTTTCATACATAACCACCTTTTAGAGAACCATTTATCACATTCAATCTCAAGAACACTTCTCTTGCTCCTCTCTCTCCCTACAAACCGTAAGTCTCTCTCTCTCTACTCTCTCTCTCTAGATTTCTACTCAAACACTCATTCTCTTGATGTTCCATGGTGCTAGGAAGCAAGAACACTCAAGAACAACCATCATCATCATCATTTTTGTAACATCCGTATATTTCAAAAACTCAGAAACTCGACCCGCATCAAGATCCAAGTTTTAAGCCAAATTTTCAACACCATGAATGTTTGATTACTCTATTCTATATGATAATACTCTGAAAATGATGAACGTGGGCGAAAACCGCGTACGAAACCGAGTTATAACGAAGCGGGAATCACAAAAACATGTTTGATGTTTGTTGTTGTGTTACTACTCGCGAATTTCGTCCCACATTGCCCCACCAGCGAAATTTTCATTCCTTATACACCTATAAATACCTCTTCTAGGTCCCTTATAACTTCCAACTCCTAGTTTGAGTATAAACAAATGGAATAACCAAATTTTGGTGGTTCCACAAGTACAATACCCCTTCGGATATCGTGCTTAGTAGTTTTTTATGCTCTCGGCGAGGAGGCGCTTCCCTTCAAGCTCGTCTCGTTTGAAAAGCTTTTTTGAGGTAATTCTTCTTCTTTTTCTTTCTTTGTTTCCTTTCTTTCTTTTCTTTCTTTATTCGCTTATTTATCGCTTTATTAGTTTAATTAGTTTAGTTTAGGTTCTTAGTGAGGTGCTTTAGGCTCGTTTAGGTAGCCTTGCTAAGACTCGTTCTTAGAACGCCTAGCATTGTTAAGGCTTGTCCTTTGGACGGCCTAGCTTTGCAAAGGCACGTCATTAGGACGTGTTGCCTTGCTTAGGCCGATTTAGGCTTACTGTAGCCCTTGTAGAGGCTCGTTAGGCCCAACGAGTCTAAATTATCATGTCCAATTTCATCTATATTCCTCTAATCGAAAAGTCAACGTTTTTATGCATGAAAAGATTGGGGATTAAGGCTTGTTCTTCACAAATCAACAATTAAACTAATTTTTAATCATTCTAATATGTAATTCAAGTTTTGAACATAAACTCATTTTTAAGAATTTCAAATAGATTAGAAATCGATCTCTGTTTAACAACATATTTAGTGATGGTACTTGAGACGCGAATGACATGTAGTAACTGGAAGGGTGAAACCACCGGTAGTTGGGGTCTCTGTCAAAAGGATAAGTGTTCACATAAATCCCATAGTCGGACCTGGATACTTACCTGGGATGCCCCGATGAGAGTGTCATAACCTTTTAGGCCAAAGCATGTCTAGTAACGTTTAAGGTATTGTTACTCTTATAAGTTAACATTTTTTTAAACTTCAATTTATAACATTAAAACTCACCCCCCAAATGCATAAGATCTTAGAATCCCATATTCCAATATTCATGTTGTCCCCTTCTATTCTTTTAGGATGAATCTTTGGGACTAATCCTTTCACTTTCACTTTTCGCTCCGTGGACTTAACTTCTAATCCAAGTGAGTAATCTTTGCCCCTTTTCTCTTTTTCTCATTTTTGGGGTTGCAACATGTATCCTATTTCAAAGTGTTGTCTTCAAGTTTATCATTTATCATGCGTATGTGATCTATGTGTGAATTATGTGTTATGTGACTTCTAGCATGATTTGTCAATATGTGATTTTCAAAGGCTTTCATGTTTATCAAAGGTTTTCATGTTTATCATCGGATGTCAAGTATGTCATGGTTGTCATGTCTTTCATTTGGCATAAACATTAACGTAAGGCCTGGGGTAACAAAGGTAGATCTATCAGTTGACAACCAACTCAACTTGACCGGTTCGGCGTTGGGTTTTTGGAGCCTATTTCATCATTTCATATAGTCTAACCTGCGGGTTAGGGAATCTTTCATATGTCATTGAGGTTTGTTTATGCCTAGTATTTCATGTTGTCATTTTATACCAATAATTTTGGTTATGCCTAGTCTTTCATGTTGTCAATATATTCTAGCATGTTATATTTCACTTATTCTATCATATGACACGTAACGCATGTTTTTCAAATATATGTTATGTATTAAACTTGTGGTTACTCACCAACTATTTATAGTTGACCCCCTTTATTTTATACATGATACATGCTATGATGTTGATGTTTCAAGATGCTATCACATAGGGCTTTTGGACCTAGATTAATAAATAAATTGTATTTATTATCAATATGTGGTGCATTGTTTTATCTTTCAATGTTATCAATGAAATTCATTATTTAACTATTGTCACGAAATTAGTTGTCATGAGCTTATGGGCAATCTAATCATGCCCCGACGTTTCCGCCGTCGGTTGGGGTGTGACAATTTTCGGTCATCATTATCCTCTAACAAGGTTTCACCTTCACTTTTCTTAGTTGAATCTTGTTCTAGCAAGTATTCCTAGTATTCTTTCATAACTAGATCACTCCATTTGCAAGTCTTGACTCACATTGTTGTCTAAACACAATTTTGAACCATAAAAGTCTACTAGTTAGTGATTATCTTTATGTTTCACCATAGATCTTGCTACTAGAAACCCATGATAATATTTACTTGCATTATTATGTTCAAGATTTAATTTGGTTAGACTTTTACACTAAGTATTTGCTTAGTTTGCATTTTTAGACAATAACTTTGTATTTATTATGTGTTATGTGTAGATCTTGTAACTTTGGACCCCTTGATGCCTATGACATGTTTTTAGACTCTTAACATAGTCAAAATATGATATCTTGGACTTTAGAAAAGTTACTAGTGCTTAAACTCACCATAGCAAACTTTTACATACAAAAGTACACTTTAAAAACCCTAGAAAGTGCTTTTCACTATAGATCCGTTTAGACCAGAAACTTTAGACTTTTAAACAGTAGGTTATGATGTTTTAAATGACTTTAGAACATGGCCAAAATATCCCTTTACAAATTACTTGAATCTGGGCACAAACCGGGACTAAAACCGACACCCGACGGGCCCGGAAACACTATTCTTGTAAAGAAACCCAAATCTGGTCCAAATGAACTCATAGGGTTATTTTTATGATGAAAACATGTTTACAAATGCTTATGGTGAATTTAGGAACCTAACAGTGTCATTTAACGGGCAAACGGGACCGAAACGACAAAACCGACACTAAATACACAAAACCGGCAAACTAATGCAAACCGACACTTAAAATAATTATCTACCCATTTTGGACAGAAAGTAATCATATTTTTTGACTTGATCGATTTCTAGCTTAAACGGATAAAGATCATGCAATCGCCGGTTACCGCGAAATCACCCGGTTTTTGGCTAGCTAGTCAAAATAACCAATTTTCATATGAAAACCCTCATTTTGACTTAATATTTATTTTTATAAATATTTACCATCTTTAAATATTATTTGGGAGTTCTTATATATTTAATATAATTAAAAATATATATTTTACATTATTTCCAAATAAATGCGTAACCGGATACACTCACTTTGGCTTTACAAATCACTTAACCTTAAGGCTACCATGACGTCAAGACTTGACCTACCTAATTGGAGTGACCTTAATGTCAACCCAATTACTTATTACATTGCATGTATTATAATTATCTAGGCTTCCATTTTCGTTGATCACATTTCCACCGTTTCTGAATCATGTGAGTTTTTCACGACCATTTTTTCCTTTAACTATTTTATCTTTGGGGGAGAATTCATACATACATTTTTCCATGTTAGAAAATTAGACCTTGTTATCATAACTGTTTCATGTGTTTTTCCATTGTCCACACTTGTTATCTCATATTCATTCATGCTAACCCATAATAAGATTTACTTGCATTATTATGTTCGATCAAGATTTAATTTGGTTAGACTTTTACACAAGTATTTGCTTAGTTTGCATTTTTAGACAATAACTTTGTATTTATTATGTGTTATGTGTAGATCTTGTAACTTTGGACCCCTTGATGCCTATGACACGTTTTTAGACTCTTAACATAGTCAAAATATGATATCTTAGACTTTAGAAAAGTTACTAGTGCTTAAACTCACCATAGCAAACTTTTACATACAAAAGTACACTTTAAAAACCCTAGAAAGTGCTCTTCACTGTAGATCCTTTTAGACCAGAAACTTTAGACTTTTAAACACTAGGCTATGATGTTTTAAATGACTTTAGAACATGGCCAAACGATCCCTTTACAAATTACTTGAATCTGGGCACAAACCGGGAATAAAACCGACACCTGACGGGCCCGAAAACACCATTTTTGTAAAGAAACCCAAATCTGGTCCAAATGAAATCATAGGGATATTTTAATGATGAAAACATGTTTACAAATTTTTGTGGTGAATTTAGGAACCTAACAATGTCATTTAACGGGCAAACAGGACCGAAATGGCAAAACGGACACTAAATACACAAAACCGGCAAACTAATGCAAACCGACACTTAAAATAATTATCTACCCATTTTGGACAGAAAGTAATCATATTTTATTTGACTTGATTGATTTCTAGCTTAAACGGATAAAGATCGTGTAATCAGCGGTTACTACGAAATCGCCCGGTTTTTGGTTAGCTAGTCAAAATAACCAATTTTCATTTTGAAAACCCTCATTTTGACTTCATATTTATTTCTATAAATATTTACCATCTTTAAATATTATTTGGTAATTTTTATATATTTTATTTAATTAAAAATATATATTTTACATTATTTCCAAATAAATACGTAACCGGATACACTCACTTTGGCTTTTCAAATCACTTAACCTTAAGGCTACCATGACGTCAAGACTTGACCTACCTAATTGGAGTGACCTTAATGTCAACCCAATTACTTATTACATTTCATGTCTTATAATTATCTAGGCTTCCATTTTCGTTGATCACATTTCCGACTACCGTTTCTGAATCATGTGAGTTTTTCATGACCATTTTTTCCTTTAACTATTTTATCTTTGGGGGAGAATTCATACATACATTTTTCCATGTTAGACAATTAGACATTGTTATCATAACTGTTTCATGTGTTTTTCCATTGTCCACACTTGTTATCTCATATTCATTCATGCTAACCCATAATAAGATTTACTTGCATTATTATGTTCTAAGATTTAATTTGGTTAGACTTTTACACAAGTATTTGCTTAGTTTGCATTTTTAGACAATAACTTTGTATTTATTATGTGTTATGTGTAGATCTTGTAACTTTGGAACCCTTGATGCCTATGACACGTTTTTAGACTCTTAACATAGTTAAAATATGATATCTTAGACTTTAGAAAAGTTACTAGTGCTTAAACTCACCATAGCAAACTTTTACATACAAAAGTACACTTTAAAAACCCTAGAAAGTGCTCTTCACTGTAGATCCTTTTAGACCAGAAACTTTAGACTTTTAAACACTAGGTTATGATGTTTTAAATGACTTTAGAACATGGCCAAACGATCCCTTTACAAATTACTTGAATCTGGGCACAAACCGGGACTAAAACCGACACCTGACGGGCCCGAAAACACCATTTTTGTAAAGAAACCCAAATCTGGTCCAAATGAAATCATAGGGATATTTTAATGATGAAAACATGTTTACAAATGTTTGTGGTGAATTTAGGAACCTAACAATGTCATTTAACGGGCAAACAGGACCGAAATGGCAAAACGGACACTAAATACACAAAACCGGCAAACTAATGCAAACCGACACTTAAAATAATTATCTACCCATTTTGGACAGAAAGTAATCATATTTTATTTGACTTGATTGATTTCTAGCTTAAACGGATAAAGATCGTGTAATCGGCGGTTACTACGAAATCGCCCGGGTTTTGGTTAGCTAACCAATTTTCATATGAAAACCCTCATTTTGACTTAATATTTATTTCTATAAATATTTACCATGTTTAAATATTATTTGGGAATTTTATATATTTTATTTAATTAAAAATATATATTTTACATTATTTCCAAATAAATACGTAACCGGATACACTCACTTTGGCTTTTCAAATCACTTAACCTTAAGGCTACCATGACATCAAGACTTGACCTACCTAATTGGAGTGACATTAATGTCAACCCAATTACTTATTACATTGCATGTCTTATAATTATCTAGGCTTGCATTTTTGTTGATCACATTTCCGACTACCGTTTCTGAATCATGTGAGTTTTTCACGGCCCCCTTTTCCTTTAACTATTTTATCTTTGGGGGAGTGTAGAGGCTAGATTATGTGGCTTGTAATATTAAATAGTTTGGGCTGGGCTTAGTGGGTTTCATTAGATTAGTAGGCTAGTTTTTTTAGTATGTTTAGGCTAGTTTACTATTGGATATGGGCATGGGCTTGGGTTTATGATTAGGGTTTAAGAGCCCAATAGTAAACTCATGGGATGGCTATATAAACCCTATGAGTTTACTATTCAAAGGGGCTTGATTACGATTTCTAGTGAGAGAAGAGGGTTTACGATTACGGTTTTGTACCCGACAAGTTTACTTGTGTGCAAAGTTCAAGTGTTTATTTGTTTAATCATCGTATTCTTCGGGTTTCTTCTCTTCTCTATCTTGAATCAATCATAAACGAGGATTCCGCACTCATTGGTGATATCAATATCGTGTTTTGGTAGATTTTCTGTACTTACAATTGGTATCATAGCCAAGAATCACTGATTCGAGGTTCTAACGATATTGGATTCAAGTGTTTTTCTGGAAAAAGTTCGTGTTTTGAAGGTTTTGAAGCTGTGTTTGCTGTCTACGATTCAGCTGCTGCAGTTCTTCGTCGTTTACGATTGGTTTCTGGGTTTTTCGTGAGTTTACGATCGCTTGTTCTTGAAGATCTTCATCGAAAACTCGTTCACGACTTCAAGCAACGGTTTTTAGCTGTTTACGATCCAAAAGTTAGTGTTTACGATTTTACTTGGTCGGAAACAAGAGTTTACGATTTATCGTTGTCGGAATCGGTCATCGTAATAGAGTTTACGATTTGTACGGATCGGAATCAGAGTTTACGATTGAACTCTATCGGAATCGTCGTTTACGATCGTTGTTTACGACCCGGAAGTGTTTCCGATCGGAAATAGGGTTTACGATCGGAAACAACATTTGCGGCAAAAAGTCAGTTTTTCACACTTTCACGGAAACGAACGTAACTTTTGACTCGTTTGGAGTTAGAGGCTCAAATTTGAACACGACGTTCGTGACACCGAGCCCCAGAATTTCCCCCGACTAATGTCCAGGGGAGCTCATTTAGACCCCCAAATTCCACTCCGAAGGCCTCCGTTTTCGCGTTTTAAGTTTTTGACACTATTCTTTGAATAATACTTTTGCCGATTTTGCTGATTTTGCCGTTTTTGCCGATTTTTCTAATTTTCAGAAGCTGCATATCTAATTAAGAAAATGAGTTCAGTGGTTGAAGAAAATAATTTGGTTGAGAACAAGGATGATTTAGCAGATGAAGTTGACAAAACTGAGATATGCCCCAATCCTACTTGTGCTCGTATAATTCCTGGACTTAGGTAAATTTGTAAAAATTATCAGATAGAATTATTTGAGACAAAATGCGAGAGGAGTTCTTTTAAGGGTAGATGGCAAAAGAATGAGGAGAAGGTAAAAGCTCAGCAACGAGACATTGAGAAATATCAGAAGCTAGCAACGGAGAAGACTATCTTATATGATCGGGCTAGGATTGAGATATCTGAGCTTACACAGAAATTAACTGAATTGCAACAAAAATTTGATGAGCTGCAGGTCAAGTATGATTGCAATCAGGAAAGAAACAAAAGAATGCTCGATGCTGGAAAGGAATTGTCACATGCTGTTGTGACTGGTCAAGTTGGGAAAGACACATCTGGATTTGGGTCAGAGAAAACTGATAAGTCCTTGGCTGCAAACAGCATCATTCCTCCACCAGTTCCCAGAGACATTATAGGAATACTTCTTAGTGAGGATCAAGTTGAACGAACCAAGTCTGATTATAAAGAAGCTGCTCCTCCTATTGATAGTGTCTTGGTTGGAACTACACCATTGACTCAAGAAGAAATTGATAATGAAGCAAACATGACTTATGGTGAAGGGAGAGTAAAGGATATATCAGACAATGATGCTGAGTGCCAGAAATATGACAGGTGTCACAACTCTAAGTCTGATGAAGCTGGGATAGAGTTGAAACCATACCCTAAAATTGAAACCCCATGCTTCAAAGTAATTGACGAAGTCAAAAGGGAAAAGGTGATCTTGACGACACGGCCTGAGGGGAAGATCTTTATGACATCTGGATCAATGTTTGACCAAGAACCAGATGTAGGATATGAATTACCATCCTTCTCCTCCAAGTTCAAGGGAATAACCGATGGAGTGATAAGTGAACCTAAAGTTGAGAGGCCAAAGATCACCATTAAGCATCCGAGTATGAAACCAACAGCTCGAGTGAAGAATGAAAAACTCAAGGGAGTAGCTGTGTCTCCTATTTCTTTAGTTGGATCATGGAGTGGCCGTTGCAATTGCAAGAATGGTGCTTCAACGTCAAAGAATCAAGGAAGCACAAAGACGGTAAAGACAGGTTCGACACAGGCTTCGACAAACCAGCAGAAAGTCAAATCTGAAGCTGCAGTCAAAGCAAAGAAGCACACACAAGGCAAACCAGCTCCATATCAGCCACCAAAGACAAATGGGTACACGTCTGACTTCTATCTAAAGAAGCAGACTTGCTTTAATTGTGGCATCGCTGGTCATATTGCTAGGAACTGTCTTTATCGCCCCTATGAACCCTATTTTCTGAAAAGTCAAAGGGTTTCATCTCAGGAGTCTGTAAAGTCTAAGCCAATGATGGTGCAAACACCTAAGGCAAGGAAGACTGTTGCTCCTAAGGTTAAACCCTCTGATCAACATTGGGGTGCTGCCAAAGCTGAAAGAAAATCTTTAAATCAAAACAACAGCTTTCCAAGCTGAAAAACCCAAGGTTACCCCTCCCAAGGTAACTAAAACTGTTTTAAAAAATGATTCAGAAGGTTGAAATACCTAAAGCCACAACTCAAAAGGTGACTAAAACAAAAACTTTTTTGAAAAGTGAATCTAAAACGAAGAAGGTTGAAATACCTAAGGTCACAACTCCAAAGGTGACTAAAACAAATGTTAAATCACCTGGAACTTGGAAACCAAAGGCTAATGCAGCTACAACCGAATCATCCCAACTTCCTGATTTTTCAAAAGGAATGTTTTTAAAAGAAATTTCATTCATTAATTCCTCAAGGGTACCCAGAAAAACAATGGCCTGGGTACTATTAGCTAACTAATCTCTCACTCTGTGCAGGAATGATCATGGAGGATTATCACTAACGTTTTTAATTACTAATTTGTTTGTTGATAAGTGATTGTTCCAGGCACAGTTTAGGAGACGTATCTTCATGTCATTTCAAGTAATCTATAAATGGAAGGTATGTCTCATTGAGAGGTAAAAAGGTCAAAATCAGCATGAAAGGTACTGTTCTTAACTTGTTTGTTTGAATGATGAGGCAACAAAGGGTCTTTTGAGTCAAACCTATTTCATTAAAGTTTCAATTAAGTTGTTGATTGATTATGTGTTTGACTTCAAATGCAATGAAGTGTGCATGTCATGAAACCTAATTTTCTAAAATTTTCAAATCAATACTTTGAAAGTTAGCTTGGCCAGATATCTTCAAAATTTTGTGTTTTGTTCTTTTAAGTGTGTTTGTGTGTTTTATTATTATTTTTTTTTTAAAAAGGATGTTCACAAGATTGTGACATTAAAAATCAAAAAGCAAGGGGAAGAAATGTAAAGATGAAGAAAAAGTTGACCCCTTAAAAAAAATAGTGTGCTTTTCAATTTTTAATTGTTTGTGTCTTGTTTTTGAGAAGTTTAGGGGAAGTAAAATGAATGTCCAGGTTGAAGATGGCTGACACGCGTAAGGCGGAAGTGAAAGGCAAGCTCCACGGTGATATGCTCGGTAGGCTCGACCTAAACTTATGACCTCCAATGAAAGTGCAGTGAACTTAAAAGATATATATGTTTAGCTTCCCATCCTAGGTTGCATGGTTTAAAAGACTGAGTCCCGACAAAAATGGGTTGAGAGTGGTAATTACCTAGTATTCACTCTCTCACACGCCATGTCTCTGCTGTCATGACTACACCACATAATAAAAAGAAAAGAAAAAGAAAAGAAAAAGAAATGAAAAAAATGATGAAAAAGAAAAGAAAATGAAAAATAATCACTCAGTTGGTCTTCTTTGCGTGCTTAGCGGCCGACCTGATCACCAACTGATGGTTAATGAAAATAAGTGGTAGTCATAGCCGTGGTGCATGGTTCCTCAAGCTGGGGGTTTGTGAATCCTCAATAAACTCTGAGGTTGGGAAGGTTTTGCTGTGTACGCTTGGGTGTGGGGACAATTAAACATGATGGTAATATTGTACTATATTAAACCTGACGCATTCGGTTAGGATTAAACGGGTTTGAGTTTAAAGCGGACAAACATACCGGCAATCACCTGGACTAGTTGAGTAACTGAAGCTGAAAGGGTTCCTCAGTCAGATTCATACGGTTTGATCCCTTGTAAACTTTCTCATGTTTGGTTTGGTAAGTATTTGTTTAGTTTATATCTTTCGTGTGTGAGTTGTTAAGTTCTTTTTGGTGTGTTTTCGTCTTGGCCAGGTTGATTTGAGAAGTCAAAATGTGTTTTTCATGGGTTTTAATGCATGACAATATGCCCCCGACAGATCTTGACAAATTTTTAGGGGAAGGAGTATGGGATAATAAGTATTATCCGAAGGGAACTCGAGGATGATACTTATTATCTAATGGAAAAGACTTCCTCCGTCAGATCTTGACAAATTTTTAGGGGAAGGAGGGAGGATAATAAGTATTATCCGAAGGGAACTCGAGGATGATACTTATTATCTAATGAAAAGACTTCCATAATACATAGTATCTGAAGGGAACTCGAAGATAATATGTATTATCTCAGGGGAAGTCCTTAGATGAGGGGAAGTTATCAGCTAAGGGGAAGTCTTTAGAGGTCTTGGGTTCATGGGAAGTTTTATAGAAAATCCGTAATCTATATTAGGGTTTTTGGTTAAAATTATGTTAATTTGAATCAACTGAACAGATGATAATTACCCTCTAACCCAAAGACCAGTCATCAAATGTCTGGTGGTGTATTTTTTTTTCAAATGTGTGTCAGACAGGTTGATGATAGAAAAGATGCTGCTGCTGCTGCTCAAAGTTAAAGAACCAGCCGGACAAGACTACCATCTGAACAAGCAAGTGTTCAGGGGAAGTTGTTGGTGCCTTTACAAGTTTTCAAAAGCTTCAAAAGTTTTTCAATGAAAATGCTCACAAGTTTAGGGGAAGCTGAAGATTTCAAGTCAAATCTTTGAAAAAGAATATGATACAGAGAGCAGTCAGAGATCATGAAGTTTGAAGATCAACAATCAAGTTCTCCAAAGTTAGGAGGTTTTCAAAATTTACCCTCTAATTTTTGAAGATTCAAAGCAGTTATCGAAGATTCAGCAAGTACAAATTCCTTCATGAGAAGCAAGTCAATGAAAATCCTCCATCTCATTAACTTGTTTATTTCAAGAAGTTCAAGCTGATGCTGATCAAGAGGAAGTCCCAAGTGCCCATTATGAAACCCAATGAAGATTTCTGCGGAAAGAATCTTCATGAGCATCTATGCCAGCCAGTCAAGAAGAAGATTTTCAAAGATCGAAGACATTTAATATCAGAAGCCTAGGGGAAGATTGTAGAGGCTAGATTATGAGGCTTGTAATATTAAATAGTTTGGGCCGGGCTTAGTGGGTTTCATTAGTTTAGTAGGCTAGTTTTATTATTATGTTTAGGCTAGTATACTATTGGATATGGGCATGGGCTTGGGTTTATGATTAGGGTTTAAGAGCCCAATAGTAAACTCATGGGATGGCTATATAAACCCTATGAGTTTACTATTCAAAGGGGCTTGATTACGATTTCTAGTGAGAGAAGAGGGTTTACGATTACGGTTTTGTACCCGACAAGTTTACTTGTGTGCAAAGTTCAAGTGTTTATTTGTTTAATCATCGTATTCTTCGGGTTTCTTCTCTTCTCTATCTTGAATCAATCATAAACGAGGATTCCGCACTCGTTGGTGATATCAATATCGTGTTTTGGTAGATTTTCCGGACTTACAGGGAGAATTCATACATACATTCTTCCATGTTAGACAATTAGACCTTGTTATCATAACTGTTTCATGTGTTTTTCCATTCTCCACACTTGTTATCTCATGTTCATTCATGCTAACCCATGATAATATTTACTTTCATTATTATGTTCAAGATTTAATTTGGTTAGACTGTTACACAAGTATTTGCTTAGTTTGCATTTTTAGACAATAACTTTGTATTTATTATGTGTTCTGTGTAGATCTTGTAACTTTGGACCCCTTGATGCCTATGACACGTTTTTAGACTCTTAAAATAGTCAAAATATGATATCTTGGACTTTAGAAAAGTTACTAGTGCTTAAACTCACCATAGCAAACTTTTACATACAAAAGTACACTTTAAAAACCCTAGAAAGTACTTTTCACTATAGATCCTTTTATACCAGAAACTTTAGACTTTTAAAAAGTAGGTTATGATGTTTTAAATGACTTTAGAACATGGCCAAATCTGGTCCAAATGAACTCATAGGGTTATTTTAATGATGAAAACATGTTTACAAATACTTATGGTGAATTTAGGAACCTAACAGTGTCATTTATCGGATAAACAAGACCGAAATGGCAAAACCGACACTAAATACACAAAACCGGCAAACTAATGCAAACCGACACTTAATATAATTATCTACCCATTTTGGGCAGAAAGTAATCATATTTTATTTGACTTGATTGATTTCTAGCTTAAACGGATAATGATCGTGTTATCGGCGGTTACCGCGAAATCGCCCGGTTTTTGGTTAGCTAGTCAAAATAACCAATTTTCATATGAAAACCCTCATTTTGAATTAAATTTATTTCTATAAATATTTACCATCTTTAAATATTATTTGGGAATTTTTATATATTTTATTTAATTAAAAATATATATTTTACATTATTTCCAAATAAATTCGTAACCGGATACACTCACTTTGGCTTTTCAAATTACTTAACCTTAAGGCTACCATGACGTCAAGACTTGACCTACCTAATTGGAGTGACATTAATGTCAACCCAATTACTTATTACATTGCATGTCTTATAATTATCTAGGCTTGCATTTTCGTTGATCACATTTCCGACTACCGAAACTGAATCATGTGAGTTTTTCACGGCCCCTTTTTCTTTTAACTATTTTATCTCTGGGGGAGAATTCTTACATACATTTTTCCATGTTAGACAATTAGACCTTGTTATCATAACTGTTTCATGTGCTTTTCCATTGTCCACACTTGTTATCTCATGTTCATTCATGCTATAACCTAAACCCCATTATTAAATGAATCCGATTAATTATCATTTGCAAACGTTAACGTTTGAATAGATCTATTGGGTTAACGCCCTGCTCTGATTGGTAGCTCCAGTCGTGACTCCGTCTTTTGTCAAAGAGTACAAATTATTATGTCATATCTATGCGATACCAACCGGAAAATAGGTACCAAGAGTGGGTAAACAGTCAGTTTTGGTATTCAGGGTACATGGTAACATTATCAACTAGTCGTATCAAATATTGTCAATTATTAACATGAACTGATTACAATTACTATTTTCATTCAACATTTAACTGCTAGCACTTTAAACCTGTGAAACTCACCAACAATTATTTGTTGACCGTTTTCTCGTATGAATTCTCAGGTACTTGAACTTAATTGTTGTGCATGCATCGGACCTGCTTGCTTGTTTCCGGCCTTTGCATCTTAGAACTTTTCATTGTTTTCTGGAGTATGGTTTAGCCTTTGGAGATTCTCTCTGACGGTGTCATGTCCTAAAAATCTTTTGAAAACTTATGTGTTGTAACTTAAAACAATTTACTTTTCTCATTACAATTAATCCGCTGCGTAATGATATTGGAAAAACTCCTATTTAGTCCAACATTTTAACAATTTCCAAAACGGCTCTAGTTGTTGAACCATCCAGAGTACGTTCGTAACCTTGACTGTGATAACTTTTTCGCATCCCGACACAAATCTTACAGGGTGTGACAAAATTCTCCGCCAAGATCACACTGAAACTATTTTATTGTTTTATTGAATTGAGTTTTAATGAGCTTATGAAATTTAGTAAATGTAGGAAACGTTTCTGATTTGAATTTAAGTGGGTACACCCAAACGTATTGGGTAAAATTATCGATAAGAACCATGTAGTACTTGTACCTAGATTTGATATGGATCGGGGAGGTCCATAAATCACAATGTATAATATCAAAAGCACCACATGTAATAGAAAAAGAATCATCAAAAGGCAATCGTTTACTATTCGATAACTGACACGAATGGCAAATAGACATATGTTTGTCTTTCTTACTAGAAATAAAATGACGACTGGATAGAACATCTAAGACTTGAGATCCCGGGTGGCCGAGTCTTGTATGCCAGAGATGTGAAGACGACGACACGGTGAGACATGCAGAAGGAGCTGGAGATGAAGGAGTGAACGGGTAGAGATCACCCGTACTATTGTGGCGGGAAAGGTGCTCTCCAGTCTTGAGGTCCTTCAAAGAAAACCTAAACGGGTCAAATTCAACACTAATTGATTATCACGAGTGAATTGATGTACGGAAAGTAAATTTTTGACAATATTAGGTGAGACAAGGATATTATTAAGATGGTACGTTTTTGTGGATGTGGGGTGGGATGCATTACCGGAACCTGTAATGGGTAATTTATGACCATTGCCAACGAATATATGAAAATGTGTGAGCAATGGATCGTCTACTCGATCTAGCTATTTGGACATAGAAACGTAATTAACCGATTGATTTATTGATCACAATGAACAATTACAATCAGTAGAACACTCAGAATACAGACATAGAAAACACTATCAGAAACACACACTTAGCAGAAATCTCACATGCTCAGAACCACGTATATACAAAGACCAAACGCCTATTTATACCCAGCTGGCCGATCCCTGTCCGAACCCCAGGTTCGGCCAGTCCGAACTCCAGGTTCGGATCAGGTTCGGCCAAGCATACTTTGACTTGATCTTGTACATAGCTTGATACTTCACACGACGCACATATCAGGTATCAACAAACTCCCCCTCTTCGTGTGCAGTATTTCTTTAACATCATCAACTTTGTATCTTCAATCAAGCTCCCCCTCAAGTGTAGAATTCGTTCGTCCAATGAAATGAATCGTCGAACAAACTCCTCCTCAACTTAATCGTAGCTTGATCTTGAATACTTGACAAAGCCTAGTGTATCTCTGGTCTTTTATCAACAGTTCAGAAGACTTGAAGTCGTGATATCTTGCACATAGCAACCTGCTGAAACATTTAAATAGTCTTGGCGCAAAACGTCTCTTTGAGACTCCAAGATATGATTTTGAAAATTGATTTGTATCACGTGTTGATCAGATCGAAAATAAAGCAGAAATAAAATCTTTTTGATTTTTAGAAAAATAATGCTAAAACAAACCTAAAATCTTTTTGACTTTTCTTGAAATAAAATGAAATCACAATACAGAATCAAACACTATTTTTGGTATGAAAAAGATCACTATATGGGATCATATTGAACATAACGCACTGAACTGCACTTCAATTTCAATTAATCAAGCATATAAGTCATGCTGATTGCTGGTATAATTTGTCCAACTTAAACTCAGGCAGAATCATACTCATAAAATTTGGATATGTTAAGGTATTGATTAGATTTGCTTTGACCAGTGTACCCCACACTTATCAAACATACTCAGACATTTTCAGTTTTGCTTTCTTTTTCCTTTTGTGTGACAACACTTGTGAATTTTTCACAACGCATAATATTTTAATGATATCGTCAACTGTGTTCCATGCAAAAGGAAATAAGAAAGTTAAATCGTCTACCTTAAGGTCGATCTTTCGATACGCAGATAAGGCCTCGGATTTAACAAAAAAAATAAAATAAAAAAAAACAAGTTGAAATTGTATAACCCAACAACAATCAGGTCGGACCCCCGTACACGCAGAGAAAGTCCAATGAGTTATACGAAACACCAAAGAAAATAAAGCAGAACGTCAAACGAACAACGATCAGGTCGATCTTTCAATACGCAGAAAAAGTCCGATCGTTTGACAAAATAAAGAAAATCAAACAAGTTTAAATCTTTGCAAAAAGAACACATGTATATGATAGTGACTTCTCATTTGGAATTTCACACTTATTTTTCTTTTTGTGTCATGAAATATGCATCAAGATGTTATCCACATGGTCAAGCATTAGTATTCAGTGTATATCACATCTGAATACTTTTTGATTTGCCGAGCCTACCAAGCATATCACACAATGATCTTATGGCTCTTTCATCTACTCTATCCATGAGTCAAATACGTAAGCCAATGTACCATCATTTCCCAATATCAATTTCCCACAATTTTATATATTTGACATGTATTCACCTTCTCCCCATAACATGCATTTTCTCAATTACTCCCCCTTACTTACAATTCTCCCCCTTAAAATGAAAACACCATTTTTGGATTTTCAGTTTACACAAAACAAAACTCTATTTTTGGGGTTTTTGAGAAAAAATTGTAAACAAAGAAAAGTGATCAATCAACACGTATAGTTTGCAGATTTAGAATTCAGAAAATTTTCAGGTTAAAAAGATGTATCATGAATTTTAAATTAAGCGAAATACTCCTCCATCAACAACTTTGCAATCATCGATAGGTCTTCTAGAAGTACCTGCACACTGGTCAAACTAATTAGTCCAAAAATGACCCGAAGCGAATCGCTTCTGGTCGACCAGTGTCCTTGTTTTGCTTAGAAACCACCTTAGGTTTCCATTGTTGTTGTGTTGGTAAGACAGTTTGAGATGAACTTATCACAGGTGACTGTGATGATGAACCTACACTTTGAACCTTTGAAAACATTGGAACAAAACGTTTTTGTTTATGAAAGAAATTAGGTTCAACTTCATCAAAAACTCTGCCTTGTTCATCAAAGAACTTTGTGTTGGCAGGTTTACCAAAAACTGGTTTCTTGTGAAACCTTTGAGGTGAAACAACAGGTAGTAGACAATCCTTTGCCATATGCCATGGTCGGCGGCAAATATAACAGATTTGTTTCGTTTTGTCCCACCTTTGATGAACCTGCGAAGAACACACATGAATATCTCGAACATGATCAGAATGAGAATCATATACCTGATGCCTGTGATCATGTACCCATTTGGATGTAGGGCTTCGAGATTGAGAACTTCCAGAAGAAAGTTTAGCTTTCACAAATACTTCAGCAATCTTCCGAGCATCAACACAATGAAGTGGAAGTTCTTTGTCAGAAAATAATTGATCCGAACCCTTGAGTTTGTAGAACCGCTCGGGTTGAACTTTGTCAGCTTGAAAAACTTCCTTCTTCACTTGTTTCATCCTTAATTTCTTCAAATCTTGAGATGATGATTCTAGAACCGCCTTAGCTTTGTCTTTCATCCCGTGAAAACCCAATCCCACATGCTTTCCAGAAATCTTCTCCTCAGATGTAAAATGTCCATTCTTTGCTAAACGAGAAGATTCAGCCTTCACTCCAGTCACATTCTTCTGATCATAAAAGATCTTTTCATCAAATCCAGATTGTGACTTAAGCTTGTCACTTGAAGTAGCCGACTTCTCATTATCAGCAGAAGATGAACCAGATACAAATTTTGGAGCAGGAGAAACTTCATATTTCTTTACCCTCTTTTTCTTATTCTTCCGGTTCTTCTTTTTCGTCACAACTTTCTCATCCTCAACAGTAGATGATGAAACCTTTGAATAATCAAATTCATCAACTTGTTCCTTCACTTCTTTGAAAGCTTCTTTCATATGAGCAGGAGGTGATGCAGTCTTATCAAACATTTTCTCAAAGTTTGCATCATTAGCTAAGAAGCTTGTGAAAACTTGAGAATTTGAAACATTGTTAAGCAATCGATTAGCATCCAGGACTTGAACTTTTAAATAAGAAATTTGCTGTTGAGCCTCAGCAAATTCTTTTTCTTTAGCAATCAATCGTTTTGCAACTTTGTGAGTTTCAAATTTTTGCAGACGAAGATTATCTAATCCTTCAAACAATTCTTTCTTCAATTTATCTTCATTTCGCTTTTGAATCTCCAAATTTGCTGCTTGAACTTTAGTTACACGAACCAACTCCCGCTTTTCATCCAAAATTTTTTCCATATCAACTTGATATGCTTCAATCTTAGCAGTTGATTCTTCAACATTCTTTGTAAGCAAATCAAGCTTGACTTTTGATTTATCAAACAATTTCGTGAAATCAGAAGCAGTATCCTCCGTTTCATCCATCCATTTCTTGACTTCTTTCACTAACTCATCCCTTTCTTCACAGATCTTAGCTTTTGCAGCTTCAACATCCCTTTTATCTTGTTTAAAAATTTCTAAAACTTCATTCAACAATTTGATCTCTTTAAGCAAAGATTCATTCTTCATACCCAATTCCTTCTTATTTTCCTTAGAAATTCCCAACTCCGAACTAATCATGTTTAAGTCAGCAGTAACTCTTTTGACTTCTTCAATCAAATATTCTTTTTCTTTCATCAAGGCTTCAATTTTAGACTCAAATTTCTCATTCTCAGCAGCATCATATGAACTCGAATTAGAATAATAGTCATCTTGTTCATGTGTGACAATTAATGCTGATGTATCATTTCCAAACTGTTGACCCCAATCATAAACACCAACATGTTGAGCTGTCAGAGTTGTTGTCTTGCTTGTGTTACTAGTAGATGGTTGAGTAAAACCAGGCTTGGGTGATTGAGTAAAAACAGGTTTGCTTGCATGTGCCTGTTGACAATCTTTGGCAAAATGTCCAAGCTGCGAACATTTATAACATTTTAACTTAGACTTGTCAAAACCCAATTTATCACCAGAAAGATTTCTTCCATGTTTCTTGAAGAACCTCTTTGATCCTTGACATAACATGGCATATTGCCAAGATATATCCAGTTTAGTTAGTTGATCATCATCAAGTGCATCAAGATCATCGCTGGTTAATTTTGCATCAACAACATTCTTGATAATCAAACCAAAAGATGATGAAATCAATGCAGAAATCATTTTAGCACAATCATCTGTTGATTCAGCAGAAAAAACATTCTGACTTGAAAAATTTGGAATTGTAAAGCTACAACCCCATGACGACTTGTTATCAGAATTATCAGAAATTCCAGTCAAGAAAACTGTACTTGGTGCAGAACTCAGATTTGGCTTAGATTTAGCATTCATGCTTGCCGTATTCTCACCATGATACAATTCAGGATTTTGCAGAGTAGCAGTTGACTTCTTTGAGTTTAACATTTCCATTTCCCAAGCATGAAGTTTTCCAGTAAGCTCGTGAAACGTCATTGTAGAATAATCCTTGTCATGAGTGAGCAGCAAAACATAATTCTCCCACTTTTCAGGTAAAGCTTCCATAATCTTTTCCTTCAAATCAACATCAGATTTCTCAATACCAACTATCTTTAATTCACTAATTAGATGTGAAAACCGTGAAACAAGAGCAGTAATGTTCTCATTTTCATAATTTTGAAAATTATCAAATTCTTTATTCAACACTTTCTTCCGACTTTTCTTGTAATCATCATTACCCTCACATCTTGCTGAGAGAGCATCCCATAATTGCTTTGATTTCTTACAAGTGTTGAATTGATGTAATAGTTCAGTAGGTAAGGCCATAGTAAGATAACCATAAACTTTCTTTTTAAGCTCATAACTTTTTCTTTCAGCAGCATCAAAATCTTGAAGTTCCTTATAATCTCCTTCTTCAGTTGGTCGTTCATATAAATTTCGAATCGGAATCCATAAATCAATATCATTTGTGCTGATGTATGCAGAAAACCGTTTCTTCCAATTTTGATAATCTTCTAGTTTCAACAATTTGGGAACTTTCTGACTTGTTCCAATTTCATTATAAAAATTCAACATGGTCTGCATTGCACTCTGCATTGCAGCAAACGCATGAAATTCTGACATCGTTTGAAAACTTTTAGATTATGCCGACCGAACTTGCTCCGAACCAATAACCGACCTCCAAACTCCGTTCGAACCTAAATTCAACGTCCGAACTTAGTCCGAACTTCGTAGTAACTCCGATCTAACTCCGAACCTTGAAAACACACCGAACCTCGACCGAGACAACTCCGAACACGGACCGAACGTTGACCGAAATCGAAGTTCAGGGCGGTTACACCGAGCCTGAACAGTGAACTCCGAACCTCGACTTCATTTTTCAAAAACGCACGAAAATGGACTGATTTTGACGAAACTCGTTACTGTGGATCAGAAAAAACTGATAGAAAGTGATTTAGGAGTAGATTTGACACCAAACACCCGATAGAATTGATGAAAAACTCGAAAACAAACTCGAGAAACTCCAAAAACGCTTCAAAAATCTGAAAATAGCAACCACAGATCAGTAGAGTGAACCAGAAAGCTTTGATACCACTTGAAAATGCATGAGCAATGGATCGTCTACTCGATCTAGCTATTTGGACATAGAAACATAATTAACCGATTGATTTATTGATCACAATGAACAATTACAATCAGTAGAACACTCAGAATACAGACACAGAGAACACTATCAGAAACACACACTTAGCAGAAATCTCACATGCTCAAAACCACCTATATACAAAGACCAAACGCTTATTTATACCCAGCTGGCCGATCCCTGTCCGAACCCCAAGTTCGGCCAGTCCGAACTCCAGGTTTGAACCAGGTTCGGCCAAGCATACTTTGACTTGATCTTGTACATAGCTTGATACTTCACGCGACGCACATATCAAGTATCAACAATATATCACTTATATTAGGTCGTAACACGGGAGTTTGAATCATACCTGGATTTGCAGTAACGTGATTTGTTGCACCCGAGTCCATATACCAGGTAGGGGCCGGGGGAGTCAAGGTCACATTCTGATAAGCAGCACCAATGTCAGTAGGATTAAGGACATCATAGTTGGTGTATGATCGGGTTGCCATATTAGCCGAATGGGTAGGATGGAGGCATCATATGTCTCGGGTTCCATGGTGTCGGCGGGGTCCAGTTAGGTTATTGTGCTGGGTACGGGCAGGGTGGGAGGTTCCACCAACCCCACGGAGGTGGTGATAGGTATGCATGAGAATTACGTCCACCGCTCCTTCCTCCTTGATTGCGATTGTTCCGAGATGAAAATCAGTTTTTGCCCCCTTGGTTTGAATGTCCACGATAATTCTGCCTATTAGAGTTGTTGTAAGGCTGAGGGTAATACATGTAATTTTGGTTAGTGGGATATATTTGGTTCATGGGGATGTGGAGGCTGCATGATTTGTTGGGTGTTTTGGTCATTGGGATGGATATTTTGGGAGGTTGGGCGACTCGATGAGGAGGCGGTGAGAACAGATTGAGTCCGGTTTTGACGAGCCGATAATCTATGAAGTTCTAACTGGACCATGTTGTGGGCAACTTCCCATTTAGGTGCACTTTGATTGATAAAGGATGCAACGGTATCGTACTCCGGAGGCAACCCTCGAACCAACTGAAGTACCAAACGGTTTTCACCAACCGGGTGTTCAACATCGGCAAGTTGCTCGGCTAAATCAGTGAGTCTTTGACAATATTCGTCCATGGACGAACATGCAGCGAGAGTCAAATTTGTAAATTGATTATCAAGAGCGGCAGCCCTAGCGCCCTTGTTACTCAGAAAAATATCTTGAAGCTTAACCCATACCACACGTGCAGTCGTATCAGTGATGAGAACACATGCCAGAATCTCATCTGACAAAGTGCCATATATCCATTGAAGGACAAGGGCATCAATTTCTTTCCATATTGCATACGTAGCGTCTGTTGCAGCGGGTGGATTCGAGCCATCGATGTGATCGAGAATTGCCATAGCAACGCCTTATTTCTGATTAAGAATTCAGCATCAAACTCAGCTAACACGTTGTGCTCTTTTACATATGAATCCTTATTTTCTTCGTCTTGAGTCACTATGACAAATTGTTTCGATAGGCTGAAATCATTACCGTCTTCTTCCTGCACTTTTTTACCAGAAGATCCCGAACCAGGTAACGTTTTAGAATTCGGTGTAATTACATCACGTTCGATTTGTGACGCTGCCAAATATTTCGTCCTAGGAGTAGAAGCAAAATCTGTCATTACATCTTCTTGGACAAACTTTCTTCTACACCCCCCCCCCCCCGAAGAAGAACCAACCAACGACTTCCTCAAATCGGTAATCGATTCCATTACGTTTCAATTAAATCGAGTTACTATTCGGATGGCGCCACTGAAAAAGCAAATTATCCCCAAAGATAATTGCCGCAAAATCAGGAATATACGTAATGGAAATACAAAAGGATTGAAGGAAGTAAGAATGATTTTATTGAATTCAAGAGAGAGAAAGATACAGACGCATGTGTAATTGATTTATTACAAATGACATCGAATCCTTAAACTACAATATACTTCGGGTATTTATAAGCCTCCACTTCAATCTTCCAGTTTCGCATCTGCGTGACCGCATCTACCTGCGTCCTGCAAAGACACTTCCGCAAAGCCTCATGTCCGAAGGACTTGGAAGTAAGCGATTGGATGTGTAAAACACATCCAATTCATCGTTTACTTCATCACCAGCCGTTTTGGAGGTTTAGGGGTGGAGAAATGAGGAGCATGGTGGCTTATGATGCTTAAATAGCTAAAAATTAGGGTTTTTCTGGAAATTAGGAAACAAGCGTATCGCCTAAACCCTCCCTAAGGGTTAGGCGTAGCCCCTAGAGTTCCCTGCTCGGTTCATTGGCCCGTTTCCTCGTTGCACATGCTTGTTTTGCCATTTTTTGTTGTTTTCGAGTCCCGTTTTCACCCAAATCACCCAATACATTATCCCATCATGTTAACCACATTTAATCCACTAAAAAAGAATATAAATACGCCACATAACTCATGGAAATGCACACATAGGGTCACATAACATGTTTTTGGTCAGTTTTGTGGTACATATCGATTTTAGGCATACTCCGACTCAATATAGTGTGTGATGACTCATGACATGATTTGTGATTATTAGTCTCATAAATATGTTGAAATCGACATACGATGATCAAATACGAGATTCCCGGTAAACAAAGAATCGCATAAAAACCGTAAATTGCTTTATTTTCGATACGACAGATCCAATTTGAATCCAAGTATTTTTAATTAAATATTTTGTTTTGAAAAACAATCATGAATCATTTAAAAACTTTATTTTGAGATATAAGTACCCGAAAATTTTCCCCGGTGCTTAATAGTTCGCAAATCGGTAAAACATGAACTTTCAAAATGGGTCGGATTTCACAATCGGGTAAAATACAAATGTTACAGTCTCCCCCACGTTATGGAATTTCGTCCCGAAATTAGTAGAGACTTAGTAATTTTAGAGAAAAAGTTGTTAAAAAGGGTTTTATCAGCAACCCACACATTTATGACATTTAAGAACAAACATAGAAATGGCATAAGAGATTTCACCGAGGGTAGGAATATATTCTCGATTACTGAACCAATTACGTCAGTTTCAAACTTTACCCAACCGCAAAGGTTAGGTTAGGAACAAAGACAAGGAAAAAATGGATTTGCAATCAATCAACCACTGAAGGCATACCCACAGACACACACAGTTCTCGGTCCGACTCCCAGTGCACCCTAAAGGCATTACAGATGCTTATATATAGGGTGTACCGTAGCTAACCCACCACATCTTTAATACCTTTGAGAAAGTATTTTTCGCCTTCAGAGAGCAACCTATTCTACACACCAACAACAGACAATGAGCTCAACATAACTAAACTTAGGGCTACCAACAGAAGATGAGCAATAGATCTGAGAAACACACCATGACCAACCAAGGACCAACTGTAACACCCATACCCATTTTCAACCAATAAAAATGACATTTCATTAGGTCCCAGTAAAAGTAATAATAAGTTACCATGTTGATCACCGAAATATGATTACACAAAACTTTGTTTAGGTATTGGTTGCCATACATGGCATCATTAGAACTTCGATAACAACATAAGGGTTCGTTTCACAAAATATACCCCTCCATAAGCACAACATGGATGTTCGATTCTTCAAAAGATAGCTTGATCATCCACTCAAACTCGAAGCTCCTCACCTACCACATTATTGGTAACACGTCAGTAATTGTGGCTTTAAAATAATAACTAAAGGTGATCCAACAATAAAAAGATCAAGAAATAACTAAAAACAACAAAAAAGTACGAGATAACCCCTCGCGTATCGCGACCGCCGTAGGCATATCGCTTCCCACCAACACTGTCCCAAGCGATATGATTAGGACGTGATTTCCAAGGATCAGCTAGAAATCTGCCAGTTTCATACTTAGTCTCATTTTCTGATTTTTCAGAAAACCACCAGAGTTCCAACTTGACCTCATTCTTTTAGTACTTGCACTTACAATTTCACTAAAGAAGTCTAAATGGAAGATTCATGGTGAACATATAACACAAAGATGGATCATGGTAATTGATCCTCAACTTCTAAGCATTTTTCCCAACTCGTTGACCCATTAAGGTCTATCTTCACTAACAACTACTCATAGTCGATTCTTTGGATCGTGAATATACACATGTCACCTGTAACTTTTACTTGAACACATTAACTCATCCACATTATGAGCTATCATATAATCAACAACGAGACATATAAAAAATACTTGACACTAATCACCTAGGTTCTATATATTGAATCTTGGTGAGTGTCACTAGCAATAACAACTATATGCAACATTTCAACTCGGATATAAGATCCCAACTTATCATTATGAGTTAAAGGTTGATCATTATCCTAATTACTTCATTTTCAACAATACAACATAAGGATCAAAGATCCCATCCCTTTGAAGGTTAATACATGATGTTCATCATCATTAACACATTACCAACAACAACTTATAAATTTCAAAGCTAGATGTGCTTTAATGGCCATCCTAAGATCCTCAACACATATAACTACTAACTATCACAATAACCATGTATTGTAATTCAAAACTACTATGTTTTATCTTATTAATCTTTGAGTTTCCCCTTGTTTGCTTGGTTTGGGCCTTCACCTTCTTCACCTATAGATTGGTGACAACTTTAGTATGATTCCTTATTAAATTTCAAGTTTACATGATCACTACATCACCTGCAACTTCAAATAGTTCCCTATATACATCTATATCATGCATATAGCCACAACTTGACATCAATACATCAATAGCTCATAACATAGTTCATTTTGACATTTTATCAAACACCTAACGTGTGTTGTTAACAACTATTATTCTTACATCTATACAACACATGTTTCATGCCCAAAGAAGATTACTTCACCATGTAGTCATTTTCCTAACATCAAGTATGCAACTTCTCACACCCCCACTTTCCGCCCCTCGCCAAGGACGAGAAGTACGTGTATGGGGTCGATTGTTCGTAACAGGATTCGTAGAAGCATTAGATTAAAAGTTAGAGTAGGCAACAAACACACACACAACCCAATACAAACAACAGACCACTTTCCATAACTAATACTAGCTACAAGGAGTTCTATAACCCAAGCAGCTACACAAGGTTTAGTCCCAGTCACTCTAAGACATAACAAAGTGTACAACAAATAATCAAAAGAAAATAACAAAGATAGTAGACACATGCCAGATTTGAATATGCATAGGTAATATAGCCTTCAATAACGGTCCCCAACCATATCCCTTATGCCCGACTCATTACCTACTTTAAAGCTACTTACCTGCACCATGAACTAAAACGAGTCAACAACAATAATGTTGTTGGTGAGTCCACAACAATAAACCATTATATAAATTCTCATTCTCGTTACTACTACTCTATGTGCAACTACTGATGGTCTAGCATTAGGTCAATACTCAATCTAGCATAAGACAAGCACGTGCCCCTGTATTACCCTTCATGTTCAGGAATATAGTGACCCATGCTCATCCTTAATAACCTAATATCAAGGCATGGACGTGAGGCCAATTACGCTACCTACCTAATCAGCTGTCATGCTCCCCTATACACCTCGTGGCATACGCAATCCTTAAAGACCAGAGTAGCCTACTCTTAAAAGCTTACTACCCAGCATACGACCCACCCATCTAGCCCACACATACAAAGCATAGTAATAGAGAATAAGTAGTAAACAGTTCATGTGCACCCCAAAACATTTAAATAGTTTAAAGAAGGGGAAACTATCGGTACTCACAGGTATGCATGACTTAAGAAGTTAAACTCATGTTCCACCACGTCTAGATGCAAGTCACCCTGCAATATATAGTCGTAACCGTAAATCAGTACCTAAGTCACTGACTATATTACAAACGATACAGGTTTATATCAATACACAAGGGATCTCCATATGGTCACCCGAATGATTAACCGAGGATTTCCGAAGCGAATAATTAGTTTAGTGTTATTTAATCACTTCAATTCAGTTCCAAACAATCAACCTTAACCTTAGAACAATATTGTTCCATATCCACAGTCTCAATTTCCATTTCATAGAAGAAAAATCAAATTGTCAAACTGTTCCAGGATGAATACGAGCGTATCATATTTAGAGTGTTGTACTTAGTAGACAAAGTTGTATCCTAGTCATAGGATTTGGTTGACATCTAGAGTGACAATGTTTAGGTGCGAGGATCTTTAGGTAGACTTAGAAGATAATTAGGAGGCAAGCAAATGAAAATGTGATGATTTGTCTTGCTAGGAAAATTTGGTGAAACCGAATTTTAAAAGAAAAGGGTCAGGTTTTACTCGGGTAATTAAAATGCAAGTCTTAGAATATTGTCTTGATTACTAAACACTATTTGATGGTTTTTGGTTGGCACACAAGATGATAACATAAGTTAAATAAACAAACGTTACAAAAGAATTATTTTAAAAACTTCAACGGTTATATCTAAAATACTTTTTAGATAATATGAGTTTTAAAAAAAACAAAAAAAAAACAAATATAGATTGACAATAAGTTAGACGTAAATATATTCGGGTCATAAACAATAGTTTAGAGAAAGGTAAATGCCTAACGGCTTGGTAGGTTTATACATATTAAGATATCAATACAAATGGTAAGAAAAATATAAAAAGATCATTATTTTATCTAAACGAAAGTTTAGATAATTATGGTTTGAAAATGATAATTGATAGGAAACGAGATGACAATGTTTATTTGAAACATAAACATAAGTTTAGGGAGAATGAGTCGTTTACGAACGACAAGTTTTGAAAATGTTACTAACTCGAATGGTTATGAATTTTTAATACTTTAATATACATATTGGAGAGAGGGTGTTGAAATTTGAATTTTTAATAAATGTACAATTGATAAAGCTATATGTACAAGTGATCAAAGTAGTGAATGAACCATATTTTGGAAAAACCACACCTTTCATCGTTCAACCTTTTCAACCTCGCTTAAAGAAGCCCCATTTTAAAATACATCTGAAACACAGACCTTCAAATACGTCTTTTTGATCTTAAGAAACAGAGAATCTCCTCTTTGGAGATCATGTTCGTTTTCTTTTGATGGTCCAGAGAAACCAGAGAAAAAAAGACGTTCCTTTTGAGAAACCCTATCACGGACGGATTTTGAAATTCAAACGATGCTCTCAAAGAGTCATGAAATTCGTCCCCTCTTAACACTTCAATCGGACGATTTCAGGTACGTCTTCTCCATGGAAGACGATTTCAAGTACGTGAGTTGCAGTTCCGTCTTCTCCATGGACGACGGAGATTCAATTTTTAGGGTTCTGCTTCTCCATGAGAGTTTCAATCCGATGATTTCAGGTATGTGGATTGATTCAGTTTTGTTTTCTAGGGTTCTTTAATCTATAGATTTCTCAGATTCAATTTTTAGGATTCTGCTTTCCCTATCTAATTTTTCATGTTTGATTTGAAGGCCTTGCAATCGTTCCACTTAATGATCAATGTTTAGCACACATAAACGACATTTTCAAGGTACTATCTCTCCATCAAACGAGCTTCATGACCTCTCAGTCTCTATTTTCAATTTTTAGTTTTCAGGTTTTGGATTTTGCTTGGTGGTCGATAGCCCTATTTCAACTTCGTTTAATGTAAATGTAAGTTCGGGTTTTTATTAACCATCGTAGACACTCAATTTTGGTTCCAAAGTTAATCAATACTGATGTCAACTAATGCAAGCTCTAAAATTAGGGGTATAACAACAGAATACCAAGCAGTTGCCTTTGGCTTATTGCCTTTGATTGATGGTACAACAACATAATACCAAACAGTTCGTTGTAAGTATGCATTCCATTTATCAAATGCAACCATGTTCTTATCTTATTTTCAACAAATTTTTAAAAGTTTCTATACGTTCAAGGTTTATAGGAGACTAGCGGTTAATGAAAACAATGATTGATGCTATTGAGGGCAATCTGGATTTTTCTGATGAGGAATAATATGACATACTGGTAAGGGGAAATGCAGAACTGAAAACTTAGTTTTATTTGGTGATGTAGATTTGAACTTAATGCGAAGAAAGTTGAGGCTAGAAAAGGTCAATCGGTATGCTGAAAATAGTGAACGAAAAGAGCTTTTGGTGAAGTTGCAATGGCTAGGAAAGTTGTAAGAACAAAACTAGACAAAATGAAACTCGACAGTCTCAAATTTAACCACGAATGTATGTTTTATTTAATTTTTGAAAAATCGAGTGATTAATAACTGATCTGATCTCTAATTTGTTTAGTTTTGTCGGGAATCTGTTAAAAGAATTACGAAAGAGTTTCATGTTTAATATGCAACTGCCAGGTTTGATGCACAAACTAGAGATGATAGAGAAGTATGGCGAGTTCTCATGCTATTGCTAAATCAGGTTGATTAAATAGCTCATGGAACTTTCAATTAACCAATTTTTAATTTAGTCTTTGAAATAAATTCTATATGTTTTTGGGTTATGTATGTGATATTATGTTATTATTGGACTTTAGAAACCCTCAAAGTGTGGTTTTGCAGATCCAGATTCAATTATTTCTTGTTATAATTATTTTAATGGAGAATTGTGGACAGATCCAGGTATGCTTTTAATGAAGAATTGGCACCAGGTATACCACTCACCACTTATCTCACAAATTGCTCAGATTTATATATACTACAATAGAATTTGGTAGATGAATAGTAATTTTTTAGTTTCTTTTGTTTAGGCCAAATATTTTTAGTTTATTTTGTTTAGGCCACAAAATTTTACTTTTATTCACTTAAGCCCTTTAAGAGTTTTAGTTTCTTTATTTTAATCACAAAAATTTTCTGATTTGTACACTTTGGTCCACTTCTTTTATTTTTAATTTTTTTTTTATACTTTGGCCAGTTTACTTTTCAATTTAATACTTTGACTACCTGACTTTTAAAATTTTACGTTTTATTCCCTTAACTTTTATATTTTCATTTTTAATATACTTTTTATAGTTTTATACTTTGACCATGAAACTTTTAGACTTTTACGATTTAAATCCCTTAACTTTAGTACTTTTGTTTTTAGTATACTTTTAGAATTTTCGACTTTGGCGACGACCTTTTTATAGTTTTATACTTTGACCACGAAACTTTTAGACTTTTACATTTTATTTCCCTTAGCTTTGAACACGATTTTTTTTATAGTTTCTACTTTGGTTACGTTTTATACCCTTAAGTTTTCCATTTTTTTTATTTTTATTTTTGTTTTAAGTTAGAGTTTTCGACTTATTATACTTTTACGTTTATACCCCTTATCTTTTCTACTTTCGTTTTTTAGTAAAATTTTATAGTTTTATACTTTCACAATGAAACTTTTAGACTTTTACGTTTTATACTTCTCAACTTTTCTACTTTATTTTATCATTATACTTTCAGAGTTTTCAACTTTAGTCACGACTTCTTTAATTTAAACTGATCACACTAAAACATTTTAAATTTAAACTGACTGTAAATTGGTGGCCCACCGGAAAGCAAGGGCATGTCACCAACTTGTTGGTATATATTGACCAATGTTTGACAAAAGTAGAGTTTTTCATGGCTTTAAGCTTTTGGTTTTCTAAACAAATATGATTTTGTGTGCCCTATTATTTTATTACTAAATGAATGTTATAATTGGTTCATATTTTATTTTCATGATGCGTTGGTGCATATTGATCACATGAGTAGGAACAGTGATATGTTAGACATAATTTATATATATCTAAATATATATATATATATATATTACCTATATATATATATGTATATATAAATCTTATTTATGTCCTTTAATCATTTATCTTAAATAATCAATTACGTATTTGACCCTATCTGGTATTACTTGATGGACGTAATTACCCTTTCTAGATAGACTAGGGTTTCCCCTTGGGTGTATAAATAGAACCCTTAGAGAGAGATTAAAAGGTTAATCACCACCACAAAACTTTCGATCTCTCTCTCATCTCTCTCGGCTCTCTCTCTGTTTCGTGAACCCTCACGAAACCTTACACCATCATTAGCTATACACCCTAAAGGGGAACCAAGGCTACTCACAGGATGGACAACCTAACTACTGCTGATCTCAACCAGATGCTTACAGGTAATCTTTATTATTATTATTATCTGTTTATTATATTAACGATTCAGGATTCGATCAACATGTGGTATCAGAGCATATGTTGCTCAATCGAATCATTAATCTGAATTCGTTAAGAAACCCTAATCTCGAAATCAATATGGGTTTTTCGATTCTGTCTAAAAATCTCGAAACCCTAATTCGTCTTTAAGCAAATAAATTAAATCGGTTTCAAAATCAAACCCTCACTGATTTCGAGAGGTTATTGTCTTTTCGATCGAGATACCAATTCTCGATCGAAAAGTCCACTTTTCGATCCGATAGAAAAGTCCACTTTACTACCGGCTTTACTACCGGCTTTACTACCGGCTTTTCTACCGGCTTTACTACCGGCTTTCCTACCGGCTTTACTACCGGCTTTACTACCGGCTTTACTACCGGCTTTCCTACCGGCTTTACTACCGGCTTTCCTACCGGCTTTCCTACCAGCCTTTTTATTGGTTTTTCGATCGAATCATGTGGCTTAGACCCTGCTCTTCGATCAAAAAGCTTACTTTCCGATCGAAATATGTGGCTTGGATCCCTACTTTTCGATCGGACCATGTGGCCCTTTTCGATCGACTTTTCGATCGGGCCATGTGGCTTTTCGACATACTTTTCGATCGGACCATACGGCTTTTCGATCGGCTTTTCGATCGGGCCATATGGTTTTTCGACCGACTTTTCGATCCGATCGAAAAGTCGGCTTTTCGATCGAAAATCTCACTTTTCGATCAGATACCCTTTTCGATCGAAAATTACACTTTTCGATCGGGTATATTTTTCCGATCGGACACCCTTTTTCGACCGGGTACCCCTTTTTCGATCGAAAAGCTCACTTTTCGATCAGGGTACACCTTTTCGATCGAAAAATCCCTTTTCCGACCGGATGTCCGGATACCCTCAGAAATTTTCTGCTAAATTTGGGGCTTA
The DNA here is from genome assembly GCA_039602395.1 of Deinandra increscens subsp. villosa. Taxonomy (NCBI): domain Eukaryota; kingdom Viridiplantae; phylum Streptophyta; class Magnoliopsida; order Asterales; family Asteraceae; genus Deinandra; species Deinandra increscens. The sequence goes on from JBCNJP010000025.1 coordinate 43,278,463, forward strand.
ATATTAAAACTTTGTTTTGTTTAAAACCTTACAAACTTACGTTTTACAAAACCTAACACCAATTTAAATCAGATAACTAATTAACTTGTGTAATTCATAGTTAATAACAGACATCTAATAAGGTTCCAATTCTGGCCAACGCTGATTTGTTACCTACATAATGTCATTTAACTTCTTCTCACAAGTAAACTTATTATCACTGATTTAAAATCAAGTTAGATTAATTTATTAACTCGTATTAGTTATTGACATGTAGTAATTCTAGCCAACGCTGATTTGCTACCTTAATCAATGTCATTATTATTTCTAATACTAGTTAACTTATTTTAAATTAAACTAATTTATTTGTTTAAATTGATAACATCTTTAAAACCTCGATTCTGGCCAACGCTGATTCGTTGTTTTTGCAATGATTATCAACTAAGAATTAAGCATTCGCCTTTCGTATACGAGTGTTTCTCTTCTGGCCAACGCTGATGAGTTGCACATGTATTCAGCGAAACTAACTTGTACATAAAGCTTATGGTGCATCATTTCTGGCCAACGCTGATGTGATACATCACTTTATGCACATACCCTTATCTAGTTCATAATGCTTAGGTGATAGGCAAGTAACCAACGCGAAAGCTGATTCATTTAGGTAGAACCTAACTAGTCCGTTATTTTGGTGATATAACGGACTATATCACATCTTCTTTGTTTTATATTTGCACATTATTATTTATAAGAATGCCTCATTATTGCGCCTTAATTTAAAATTGTGCAATCTTTATTATTGTGCCTTAGTTTTAAGTACCCCTTAGACTCACTCTTAGATCTTCTTCTGAACTAATTTAACCTTTAATCTCCATAAAATTATCCACTCTAAATATATATAATCACTAAACGTTTCGATAAAGATTTTCCTCTCATCAAAATAATCTTGATTATCTCTTAAGACAAAAGACTCTTAATTACTCTCTCTCATAAGAGGTTTTACAACCAAAACATTAAAAGCGAGTAAAAGTCTATTCGAATTGTCTATCATGATAATAAAAAATCCCTTTAAACAAAGGATATCAGGGGAGATGTTTCAGATTTCCTAATCTAAACATCGTGTGAGTAATGAAAATTCAAAAGGACTTCTTAAATGTATGCAAACACTTTACAAAATGTAAATTAGGTTAATGATTTAGTGAACATATCATAATGAAAAACATGACCCTTACAGGGCTTACACATGTTTCGAGTTAAACTTTTCTAGTGCATTTCTTAGTGAATTCTTTCTTAGCACAATTAAATGCTACTTAAAATTAGTCATCATGAAAATGAGTGCTTTATAGCATTGTGCATAAAGGATAAATAATGCCTTAAACTAGAAAAGCAGATTTGTTCACCTCACTATCACTAACCCTTATACAATAAAATAGCTTAAATAAGGATGATAGTTCTAATTTCTATTATAAGATACAAGAAAGCTTCCAGTTCTAATTCCTTAATGGAACAACTGGCTAAAAAGGATAATCAATAATGATAATTGTGCCCATTCATTTTCAAACTAACACAGTGAACTAAAACTAGTATTATAAAGATCTATTACAATCAATACACTAGAAATAAACCCTAAAACAACTATAATGAGAGTAAGTGACAAAATAAATGTCATAATTATATAAACCATAAAAAACTGTCATTGTATTACACTTTATGATACATAATTATGATCCAACATCACTTGGAACTTAGTATCATTACTAAAGTAAGACATTGACGGTTATAAGTTTTCACATGGCTATGACAATGTCACATTTACCTTGAATTCTCAAAGTTGTTGGTTCTTCTTATTATCTAGTTGTCCTTACGTGGATTGAAATCTTTATAACTTATAACTAGATAATAAATGTTCACAATCTTTGTTATCACATAAGTGAGAACTTAACAAAGAAAATACATGTGTTAAGGGAATAAATAAGGTTCCACTAGAGTTCTAACTTACCAAAACTCAAACATATTGGTGAACCTTATCCTAGAATGAAATATCTGGGCATACAACATTTATCACTCAAATAACTAAATTATTTATTCTTGTATCTAATTAAACCTTAAAAATCCTCCACACTAAGCATGTTGCATACCAAGTCCCTAAGGAATTCTAAGATTAGTGGGAGTAGTCCAAGTCCTTATTTATGACTTGTCCCTTAAGGTCAGTGGGAGCAGTGTAAGTCCTTATCCATGACTTGGCTGAAGTACAAAAGGCGGGGGGAGGGATAAAGTTAAATGTAACTCTGAATTTAACTCTAATTACACCTCTTGTACACCACGCTGCGATAACACTGATCCACTTCCACACACTTAGAAAATAATGTTACTCCTAATATACCTGACTTAAATGCTCAAGAGGAAATCTATGAAACTATTAATGTTTTGCTTCAACTCGTTAGATCCAGCTTAGTAGGTCATCAAGGCAAGAAGCTTCCTATTAACTTTGATGATTATGAACCTACCTTAATAAAGCTTACATGGATATTGGAAAGATTACTAATCGTATCTCTGATTTAAGAGCCATTATTAACAATCAATCATCTGATGGAATAAAGCTATAATGAGCTTAACTCCCTAAATCAGAATAACGTTAGAAGTTTAGTTTTCCATAGCTAAACTGAAATCCGAAAGGAGAAATTAAACGTTATAAATTGTGATTGTTTTCTAAAGGCTATTAACAAGTTAAGAATTCATTTTCTAAATGATTCTTTGAGAGATTATCGTTGTCCTTATTACTCACTCATAATTATGAGTGACATTTAATGGACCTATAAAATATATTTCCTTAATACTCACTTAACATAAAGACATGTTCATAAACTAAACTTAAGGTTCAAGCCTGAAAGTTAAAGAACACTTAGTCTTTAAGATGAGTATATTCAAATAAAGGGTTAATGTAAGCAAAACTCATAAGTGAATTTAAATTTTGATGATGTTACAAATGTAATCATTCTTCATCAAGAATAAGTGGATAAATGGAGCTACCTTAAGATGAGTGGGAGCAACTAATACTGCATTTGCCCTTATATATAGGCAAATAATATATTAGTCTTGTTGCATGAGTCAAAGCGACTTATTCTCGCATAATTTTTGACATTAAAATCTTGAAGATGCTTCTTATGCAATAAGCATCAAAATACATCAAGATTAACCTAACGAGACATTAATTAAGTCTCATTAGATTACAACATGCAACGTCACTCTCAATTTGTAACTCTAGGAGACTAATAATAAAGGTTCAAGTAATTAAATCTTATGTTCAAGTCTATACCCGTTTAAGATATTGCCTACATTGCTGAAATACTAGAATGATTAAAATTATTTCCTAAGTTTAGTAGTTCATTATAAAGCATCTAAAATGGCATTTCAATATCTATAAGAAACGAAAGACTATAATTTGAACTATAGAAGAAGTGAGAAACTTAAAGCAGTTGACTATCTCTAAATTTTGACTTTATTGTATTCAAAAGATATTAAAAGTCAACTCAGGGGTATATCCTTATGTCTGTGGACAGATTTATCTAATAGATCATGGAAGAGTCATAAGAAAATGATAACAACAAGTCATTGTTGCTAAATTTATCATTAGACTCCTCAACTCCAGATGAATGACATATTGAAGACTCATTGTGATAAAAGTCAGCTACCCTAATTTCTTAAAACAGTAACAGTTTTGAGCGGAGCTGCATTAAATTTTCGATACAAGTTTTGTTCATTCAAGAACAAATAGAGGAAACTAACTTCATTGTATTGAAAACATTCATGATATGCTTAAGGATCCTATAATTTAAGGTCTATCCTCATAAGTCTTTCTAAGAGCTCATAATGAAGACGAGGTTTACTAATGACCAAGCATATCACAATATGAATGACTAATTATAAATTTTCCTCATACGTTTGATTTTGTCTCTTAATATGTTATGCATGCCTTTTGACATATAGACAGTTATATTATAAATCAACGGAAAAGGGCTTACTTTGGTAATTGATTCTGAATTTATGTTGAATTTTAAATTTGGGATTGTAGTATGATTAATGGGGGTCTTGAGTTGGATAATCAACTCTATGACTGTATTTTTCTGCTGCAATTTTGGTTTAAAATTGAAATGAGTATTAAATTCTGATCAGACTTATCTAATACCTCATATAAATGATCATTCGGCCAAGTGGGAGAATGTTAGACATAATTTATATATATCTAAATATATATATATATTACGTATATATATATATGTATATATTAATCTTATCTATGTCCTTTAATCATTTATCTTAAATAATCAATTACGTATTTGACCCTATCTGGTATTACTTGATGGACGTAATTACCCTTTCTAGATAGACTAGGGTTTCCCCTTGGGTGTATAAATAGAACCCTTAGGGGGAGATTAAAAGGTTAATCACCACCACAAAACTTTCGACCTCTCTCTCATCTCTCTCGGCTCTCTCTCTGTTTCGTGAACCCTCACGAAACCTTACACCATCATTAGCTATACACCCTAAAGGGGAACCAAGGCTACTCACAGGATGGACAACCTAACTACTGCTGATCTCAACCAGATGCTTACAGGTAATCTTTATTATTATTATCTGTTTATTATATTAACGATTCAGGATTCGATCAACATGATACATACTACATAACAGAATATTAGACCTTAAGAAAGTGGTGAGTTTCATATTCTCACTTCCTAAGTGTAAAGAAATAGGCCAACATTGTTGAGAAAATAAGCCTTACGTGTTACCTTGCAACCAGTGTAAGTTAAATCTTCCCATTTTTTAATTGTATGTATATATACATAAATACCGATTCAAGATGGGCAATCTCTCAAATGTTTTAGCCTTTTGTAATAGACAAACACTCTAAAAAACAATGATATAATAACAAACTAAAATTACTTTGATTCAATCTTTCTCTACCTGTTTTACTCCTCAAACTAAATTAAGTACTTGAACAAAAACCTATGATAGCGTAGCGGATAGTAACCTTGATCTATGTCAAGAAAAGAACCCTAGTGCCAAAGCCGGCCCTAGAAAACCTTGGATAAAACCTCCAAGCAAGAAACTTTATTATCAAGAAAACAACCAACCTCAAAAACAATCCATAAAGAGTTTAAATAGGAACAAGAACAAAAACAATTAAAACAAATCAAAAGGGGCCGGTGGCCCTAGGAGGAATCGGGTCCGGCTCCTTGCTTGGCCCACGAGCAAACTTCTAGCCACTTTTGTTGTGAATCGAGTCCGCATCCTCGAAACCGGAAGCTCCCCTCTCGCCATCATCCTCCCCCGCTTGAAAATGACTCGTCCTCGAGTCATCATCATCCAAAAATTCACCTTCATAGGGAGAAAGATCCGCCACATTAAAAGTCCCCGACACTTTATAATGACCTGGAAAATCCACCTTATAAGCATTATCACCAATACGTTTCAAAACACGAAAAGGACCATCAGCACGGGGTTGCAACTTCCCGAACCGGCCGTGAGGAAAACGTTCACGGCGAAGATGAACCCAAACCAAATCACCCTCGTCAAACACAACATGTTTCCGATGCTTATTAGCCTGCTCTTGATATTGTAGATTATGTTTAGAGATTTCCGCACGAACCTGTTGATGGAGCTCTTGAATCTGTTTAGCCCGAATATCACCATCGGTACTAAAAGTGGCCACATCACCTGGAGGAGCTAAATCAAGGGGGGTGAAAGGATTACGACCATAAACTATGAAAAAGGGACTTTTACCCGTAGATTTGTGACAAGAACGATTGTACGCGAACTCAGCCTGAGGAAGAGTCAAATCCCACTGTTTCGGTTTGTCACCGACCAAACTCCGAAGCAAATTACCCAAGCTTCGATTTGTTACCTCGGTTTGGCCATCCGTTTGTGGATGGTGGGAGCTCGAGAACTGTAACTTCGACCCCAAACGATTCCAAAGGGTTCTCCAAAAATGGCCGACAAATTTAACATCTCGATCGGAAGTAATGGTCTTAGGAATACCATGGAGACGCACAATTTCTGCAAAGTATAGACGTGCGACTTGAGACGCATCAAACGTTTTGGCACAAGGAATAAAATGTGCCATTTTAGAGAAACGGTCAACGACCACCATAATAGAATCTTTTTTTCTCTGCGTCATGGGTAGGCCGAGCACAAAATCTAAACTAACATCCTCCCATGGACCGTGAGGGACGGGCAAGGGAGTGTAAAGACCCTGATTCGAATGTTGGGTCTTTGCCACTCGGCAAACATGGCACCTTTTTAACAACTTTGCCACATCCGTCTCCAGCTGAGGCCAAAAGAAGCGTTCCCGAACCAACGCAACAGTTTTATCACGGCCAAAATGACCCGCCAGGCCACCCGTATGGGATTCAAGAATAATGGCCTCACGAAAAGATGAGCGGGGAACACATACACGCGTACCTTTGTAAAAGAGGTCACCACGACGGGTGTAGGGGGATCGGGTGTGGCGTCCCACCTGCAGCCATGCCGACCGAAAATCTGGATCATCCGGATACAAGTGCTGCCAAGAAAGAAAACCCCGCACCTGAATTTCTGTGGTGGTGATTAAAACTGGTCGGCGGCTGAGGGCGTCCGCGACAGTGTTAGCGGCGCCGGCCTTGTGTCGGATGGTGAAGGAATATTCTTGTAACGTCTCTACCCACTTGGCATGTCGAGGGTTTAGTTTCGCTTGTCCTTGAATATATTTCAAAGCTTGGTGGTCCGAAAACAACACAAAATCATTTGGTAATAAATAATGGCGCCAATACTCCAAACAACGCACAATAGCGTAAAATTCCTTATCATAAGTGCTATATCGCCGTCGTACCTCATTTAATTTTTCGCTAAAAAAGCGACCGGGCGGCCCCCTTGACTCAAGACGCCGCCAATGCCGACCCCCGAGGCATCACACTCAATCTGAAAAACGTCACTAAAATTTGGCAGTGAAAGAATTGGTGCTTTGGTCACCTGAATCTTGAGTTCATCAAAGGCCCGTTGTGCCCCTCCCGTCCATTCAAATTTAGACTTTTTTAACAATTCAGTGATGGGAGCAACAATAGAACTGAAGTTCCGGATAAAACGTCTATAGAATGACGCCAACCCGTGGAAGCTCCGGACGTCATGAAGTGATTTGGGTACGGGCCACGTCGTAATTGCTTCAACTTTCGTATCATCCATGCGAATACCATCCCCCGACACAAGGTAGCCCAAGAAGATGACTTCGCTAGTAAGAAAGTGGCACTTTGTTTTATTGGCGAAGAGCCGTTGATCTCTGAGGATAGTGAAGACTTCCCGAAGGTGAGTCAGATGATCCGCCAGGTTGCGGCTAAAAAGTAGAATATCATCAAAATAAACCACCACCGAACGGCCGATAAGTTCCCGAAAAATATGGTTCATAAGCCGCATGAACGTACTCGGCGCGTTAGATAAGCCGAATGGCATCACCATCCATTCGTATAACCCGTCTCGTGTTTTGAACGCCGTTTTCCACTCATCACCAGGTCGCATTCGGATTTGATGATACCCGCTTCGAAGATCAATTTTGGAGAAAACAGTGGAGCCATGTAACTGATCCAATAAATCTTCAAAACGAGGAATGGGAAACCTGTATTTAACGGTGATTTTGTTGACCGCTCGACTATCAGTGCACATGCGGTAGGCACCTCCGGGTTTTGGAACTAGTAGCGCGGGAACTGCACACGGGCTTTTGCTTTCCCGAATAAGACACTTTTCAAGTAATTCGGTCACTTGGCGATGTAATTCTGTGAACTCTTTCGGATTCATGCGATAAGCGGGTTTATTCGGAATGGTGGCTCCTGGGTGAAAATCAATACAGTGCTGAATATCCCGCTCAAGAGGAAGACCCGCTGGCACCTCATCAGGAAAAAGGTCCGCATATTCCTCCAATAAAGACTGAACTTCGAGTGGTGGAGGAGGGGCTGGGTCGTTTTCCTCCATGACGACGAGGCCCAAAATCCACGGTGGTGGTGGGTGTAAAGCACAAGATAAAAACTCTGACTTAGACAGAATAAGAGCCTCGGTTTGGGACTCCCGGGGGTTTAATGGCGCCAATGTAATGTGTAACCCATCTTTTTTGAAGCTATAAGTATTGCGGAACCCGTCGTGCTTAACTCGACGATCATATAACCACGGTCGCCCTAAAAGAATGTGACAAGCATCCATCGGTATCACCTCGCACCACAACTCGTCAGTATACTTATTGCCAACAGAAAAAGCGATCAAACAACGGTGAGTGACTTTGACAAGGTTACCTTTTTTTAACCACGTGAGTTGGTAAGGGTCCGGGTGTGCATGCAACGGTAAACCCAACTTCTCGACGGCGGACGCGGCGATCATGTTGTCACAACTACCGCTATCAACGATTACATCACAGACTTTATTTTTAATTGTGCATTTGGTTCGGAATATGTTGTGACGCAACCAAGAAGTTTCATCCTCCGGTGAAGCCATAGAAGTGGAAAGAACTCGCTGTGAAATCAAGGCCTCTCCACGATCCGGGTATAAAACTTCACCTTCACTTTCGTCATCCGGAGCTTGGTCATTGTCATAACGTGGCTGAGAATCATCGATGAGAGCAACGGTTTGTTTGTTGGGGCAGTCCCGGCGTAGGTGACCAATCCCATTACACTTATAACACCTCAAAGCGCCCGGGGCTGGGGTCGGATCCGTAGTGGTTACGGCGGGAACCTGCGGACGAGGTGGCGCAGATGGACCCGCTGGAGGAGCAGCCTGACTAAGCCGGCTTTGATTGGGCCGGTTAGTAGAATAACGGGATCGGGTTTTTGCTTGCTTTTCCACCTTATGTGCCAACCTGCACACGTCATCGAATGAATAATATGGCTGCAACTGCACAACGTCTGATATTTCTGGTCTCAAGGAACCCAGAAATCGTGCAATCACTTGTTCTTCGTCTTCGTCCGCACCACAACGCATGCGTAAGCGTTCGAACTCAAAAATAAAATCATCAACTGTTAAAGAGCCCTGTTGCAAACCATGATAATCCAAGAAAGCATCCTGTCGATGATTAACGGGTAAAAATTTCTTTTGTAACAATTTTTTCATCTTACCCCACGAGTCAACTTTATGTTTACCCTCCTGTTGGCGCTTTTTCTTCAGATGTTCCCACTACAGGGATGCATGTTTGCGAAGTTTGAGTGCCACCAACTTAACTTTCAGTGCGTCAGGGACGTCTTTAATATCAAAAAGACGTTCAACGGTGTGGATCCAATCAACAAACTCGTCCGGATGAACACCACCCTCAAACTCCGGTATTTCCATGCGAAACCCTAGGGTTCGCAGTGGGTTCTCCACCCGCGGTGGTGATCGGTCTCTGGCAGGTGGCGGAGCAAACGGGTTATAATAGCCCCTGCCATCGCCATCCTCCCAGATGACGGATTCTGTGCGTGACCCGTCATGTGATACATCCCTATTCTCCCAGCGATCTTCGTTCTGTAACTCCACTTCCCGAAGTCTCTGGCGCAATCGTTCGATCTCTTCTACGTCTCTCGGATCTCGTTGGAAATCATCGTTGCCTCTTGCGGCGAATCGACGGTGATATCTACGTGGATCCGCCATGGCTCTGTTACCACTTGATAGCGTAGCGGATAGTAACCTTGATCTATGTCAAGAAAAGAACCCTAGTGCCAAAGCCGGCCCTAGAAAACCTTGAATAAAACCTCCAAGCAAGAAACTTTATTATCAAGAAAACAAGCAACCTCAAAAACAATCCATAAAGAGTTTAAATAGGAACAAGAACAAAAACAATTAAAACAAATCAAAAGGGGCCGGTGGCCCTAGGAGGAATCGGGTCCGGCTCCTTGCTTGGCCCACGAGCAAACTTCTAGCCACTTTTGTTGTGAATCGAGTCCGCATCCTCGAAACCGGAAGCTCCCCTCTCGCCATCATCCTACGTAGCTACTATAACTGCCATGACTAAATCCAATTGTCATGCAACATTAAAGAACGTGGGTTGTAGTAATGGTCTTGCTTGTATCAATATATGTGTCTGTGTTTATGAACTTTACATAGCAAACGATCATATCAAGATCCATTCGGTTTTTGCAGTTGCCAGAAGATATGTTTTATCATATCTATCATCAGTGGACTGCATTCAGTTTTTGCTCAACACACCTAGCATGGTGTCTTCAGTTGGACTCCACTCTAAAAGGACATTTTTTCAAAAAATCGTTGAGGCATCTTGAGAATATAGCAAAACCACAAGGTGAAAATATATTTTCTATTAGTTGTGATCTATCAGCAAGTGATGTATTTAAACCGTTAAAGGTTTGTTATATTGGCTGTTCTACTTGCAATAAGCAGGAATTACGTAAAGATTGGTTATCAGTTTTGATGATTGTTACATTCGCTCGCAGGGGCGGATCTAGGAAAGAAAATCAGGGGTAGGGGTGTGCAGAAACCGGGAATGTCCCGCGAATCCCGACAACCCGAACCGAACCGGATCGTCCCGTCCCGGATTTTAATTGGCGGGTCGGTACTCGGGTATTAGATTTTAACATTCATGGGACTCGGGTCGGGACAGGTACGACCCACGAAAATAGATATTGTCCCGTCTGTCCCGTGAATCCCGAATTTTAATAGTTAATTACTTAATTAAATAAAATAGGTCTCCAAGTTCCTAGGTGATATATCATATATACGATCGGACGTGAACGTCGCTTCAGTTTTGCGTTTCTAGGGTTCTACTCCAAGTAAACCACAAGAGATTTCCAGACTTCCAGTCTTCCAAATCGAAATCAGGGATCATCATGTCTTCCAAATCGAAAATGCAGCCACAAGAGGTTAGTAATTAGTATGGTTCGATTTTCATCATCTAGATACGTAGTTCGATTTTTTTTTCTATATACGATCATCATGTCAAACTTGGAGATACTGCTTGTGTTTAGATCTGTGTTTAAACAACAGAAGTGTCTTGCTCCACTTATGCCATAGCGCATGAGTATTATGCTCAGGTCATGGATATTTCTCATAACTTGGAGGAGATGTCTAAAAATTGTGACCAAGTTTTTAATCTAAAGCATACGATAAAATTGATGAGGTCTAAGTTTGCAAAATACTTTGAAGATACGGGAAAGACCAATCAGATATTTGGGTTTGCTTTTATACTAGATCCGAGATTTAAACTTGAACTCATATTAATCCAGGTCCAACTGAAAGAGATGTTTATTTCTTGCGGATGAGCATCTAGCGCAATGATTGTTTACAAAAGAACTGGGCCTTTTTTTTGGGCTAATTTCGGACAAAAGAACTGGGCCTTTTTGGGGCTAATTAAAATTCGGGACACTTGGGACGTCCCATTAAACCGGACCAGATTCCCGTGAAATTACCCGGCCCGAATTTTAATTCATGGGTCGGAACTGTTTAGGGACAATTGGCGGGATTGGGTTCGGGCCGGGTCGGTCCGGGGCGGGTCCGTCCCAATGCACACCCCTGATCAGGGGTAGCGGGGACTAATGGGGGTTCGGGGGTAGCGCCCCCGAAATTTTTTTTTTAGATAATTAACGGGCTTTTGATCATATTTTTAGTTAAAAGCCATAAAATTTCTTCCAGGGGTCACGAAAAATTCGTTTCAGGGGTCGCAAAATACCAAAAACGTAAAACCCCGAAAAAATTTCCTTCTTCGCGTTAATGGTTCAGGGGTCGCGGGGGCTACCCCTACCAATCGCTCGGTCATCTATCTACATTAGACATTCGGAGAAGCAACAATGTCTACTGGAAAAGGAGGATTGTTATTTGAAGGCAATACAATTGGTCCAGGTGCCCTATTTTTCTAATTTGAAAGTTATTTAATTAATATAACTTTATGCTTTCACTCCTTACTGTTCTTATGCCAATTTAATGTGATCATATGACTTTGGAATGTCATTTGCTTACCGAATCCGTTCTCGCAATGATAAGATTCATAGGGGAGTGAAACGAAGAAAAAAAGACGATGCACGCGGTGATCCTAACGACAGTTTGGGTGCTTTGTAGGGCATAAACGATACCGTTTTTAATCGTAAACAATGGTCGATAGCAAACTTGTTAAAGGAAATAAAAGTTTACTTTTCTTTTCGACGGGTCATAAGTCTAATTTGGAGAATAGTGAGTGGAGCAATTGGTGTAGGTTTTCGATGTAATTTTCTTTGTATTTGGTATGTTGGAAATATTTATAATTGCTTAGCTGCTGGCTAACCTTTTTGGGTACTGAAGCAGTTGTTCAAAAAAAGAACGGTTCAGGTCAGTGCTTTTCTCGTGGTCCTATTCTTGGTTTTTAAACCCAAGGACTGCTGGGTTCATTGTTATGACACGTAACTTATTTTTTGAACAATAGCAAATTACACTAAACCAAACACCAGCAAAGCGCTTGCCGGAAGACAAAGTTCAATTACACAAAAAACACACCACAAAACCAAAGCATCTTAAGAGAACATCTAATGAACTGAACTTTTCGGCCACTAAGTCAAACTTGATGAACTGAATTTGTGGACCAATTTATCAAAGGGATCAAATCAATTTTAAAAATCTAAAAATATAACAATTTATCAAACAATACCATAGATGGCATTATAGTCGGTAAATGATCTTAATGGATCAACAAAAATCCAAAAAAAGGAAAACAATACAACTATCCAATAAATTCTTATCATGTCTTCAACTTTCATTCAAACAATCATACCCATAGACTCGATCTCTATTGAACATCTAAAATATTCAAACGTTTACTAATCTATACCATTTTATAATATATATTAGGAGAAGATAATCATTTTACACCAGGTTAGTTAGTTGTATCGTTACTCCATCATGCGGCTTTCCTACGTATAAATTTGCAACAGTTTTGAATTGTACATATCCGGTGTGCTGTCAATGTCCTGATTTTGAAATGTAAATTTAAAAGTTATAATCTTAATTAAGTTAATAATTTATGTTCACATTTTGAAAAAAAAAATCATTTTCACTTTTTCTAACTGAAAATAGCTCATGTATTATTGGACGATTGAATGGAATTGTAATTGTGATTGGATTGGAATAATCAAGTACAAGAGAATATATATAAGTCAAGTTACAATAAGCACCCTTAACTATTAAGGCTTATAAACTATGGTCTAATATCCCGCCGCAAGCTAAGACCTCTTAACGACCTTGAGCTTAGACCGTAGAAACATGAACCGATCAGCAGCTAGTGGTTTCGTGAAGATGTCTGTAATCTGATCATACGTTGAAATGAATTGAACCCGTAATCTGCCTTGAGCTACTTTTTCCCGAACAAAGTGAAAATCTACCTCTATGTGTGTTTGTACGGGCATGAAATATCGGGTTTGCAGACAAGTACGTGGCTCCAAGATTATCACACCAAAGAGTTGGAGTTGCCGATGTACGTATTCCAAGCTCACGAAACAAGGACCGCAACCATGTAATCTCAGCAACAGTGTCAGTCATAGCCTTATATTCAGATTCTGTGGACGAACGAGATACGGTCTTTTGTTTGCGTGCCGTCCAAGATACAAGATTAGACCCCATATATATAGCAAATCCCCCCGTCGAGCGACGATCTATAGGGTACCCTGCCCAATCAGCATCTGAAAAAGCCTCAATATCAGTCCAATACAAATCAGCAAACGCATGAAGAGTGTTCCCCGAATTATGTTGTATCCGTAAACCATAATGGGAGGTGCCAAGTAGATACCGAAGAATACGTTTGACCACCATCAAGTGGTTTTCAGTAGGAGCATGCATAAACTGGCAGACCCGATTTACAGCAAAACTGATGTCGGGACGGGATAAGGTTAAGTACTGTAAAGCACCGACAAGCTGTCTATATGTCACCGGATCAGACAACAATTTACTGTCATTGAGAGTAAGTGACCCCGAGGTGCTCATCAGTGTCGGAACGGGTTTCGCAGTCGACATACCGGCTCATTGAAGCAGATCTAGCACATAGTTTTGCTGCGACAGAATGATATCATCACCATGTTTAACAATTTTTAACCCGAGAAAATAGTCAAGATCTCCGAGATCTTTAAGAGCAAGCTGACTGCTGAGATGAGAGACCACATAATCTATGGCCTTGGGGTTGTTTCTTGTCACAATAGTATCATCCACATAAACTAAGAAATAGATCAGTGTCCCACGAGAATTATAGATAAAAAGAGAGGGGTCGGTTCTGGACCCACGAAAACCTAACTGAACCAAGGCATTGGATAACTTTGCAAACCATGCACGAGGTGCCTGTTTCAAACCATAAAGAGATTTGTGAAGCTTACAGACATAGTCAGGATGATTGGAGTCAACAAAACCTTAAGGCTGACGAAGGTATATAGTTTCCTGAAGATCACCATGTAAGAAGGCATTTTTAAAGTCTAGTTGACGTAAAGCCCATTTCTGAGTAACAGCCAGTGACAGAACAACCCGAATAGTAGTAGGTTTCACGACAGGGCTAAAAGTCTCATGATAAACAATGACATGCTCCTGTGTGAAACCTCGCGCCACAAGACGCGCTTTGTAACGAGCCAGTGCACCTGTTTTGTCAGTTTTGACACGATAAAGCCACCTGCAATCAACAATATTAGTTCCAGATACAGGAGTAACAAGAGACCATGTACCATTTTTAACAAGAGCAGAATATTCTTCAGCCATAGCTTGACGCCATTCAGGGGATTAGTTGGCTTCGTTAAAGGTTTTCGGTTCAGAAATAGGTGTGGAAGAGGTTGCAATGTTTGCAGACGGATCAAAAATGATTTTTCTTTTCGGTTGAGGACGAAGATTGGAAGGGCGAGGACGGGGCGGAGGTGGGGGAGGGGGGCTGGGAACGGACGGACTAGGGGAGGCCGACGGTGTGGAACTCGAGTCGGAGGTGGATTGAGGTGTGGATTGAGTGGATGTCGAGGGAGTTGAATCTGTCGAGGATGGGGCGGGTGTGGAATGTCCGGATGAAGGTGTAGGCGGAGCAGAGGGGTCGTTGTTGTCGACCGGATAGGAGGCGGGCATTGATGAAGTATACGGATTTTCAGAAGGGGAAGGAGTGGTTGGGATTGGTGGATGACGAAAGGGAAGGACATGTTCATTGAAACGAACATGTCTGGCTATGTAGATCCTGTCGGTGGATGTGTCGAGACACCGATAGCCATGATGATCCGGACTGTATCCAAGGAAGATACACGGAGTGGAGCGAAAATCCAATATTATTTGGATTGTAAGGCCGAAGATAGGGCAAAGATTGACACCCGAACACACGAAGGAAAGTATAATCCGGGTGACGTTTGTAAAGAAGATGAAGGGGAGTTTGGTTGTCAAGTGATCGAGATGGCATGCGGTTTATGAGAAAGACTGCTGTTTCAAATGCAAAATGCCAGAATCGAGACTAAGGCTGGCAATTGGGTATCTGTTTAGACACGATAAGACCTGTTTAACAAACAAATACACTATGCAATTTTCTACTTTTTAAAAATTAATTATTTTTAGTATTCTAAGGTTCACCATTTAACTTTTTTGATACATAAAACATATAACTGTCACACTCAAAACACCAAAATCAATTGTTAAACGAGTCGTTTTCATGTTTGATACTTGTGTAAATCGCGTCGTATCTACTTGTGGAACCGCCGAATGAGCAAGAAGAGATAAACCTGTTTCAACGACATGTCGGTGTCGGCGTTCGACGATGCCATTCTGTTCGCTAGTGTGCGGACACGAGCGACGGTGAAGGATACCCGAATTTTGAAAGAAAGGGGTTAAACTGCGAAACTCACCCCCCAGTCAGATTGAACCTGTTTTACTTTGCGTTGAAACTAACATTTTTGACAAACCGTTGAAAAATGACAGACACATCTGATTTTTGTTTAAGTGGGAAAACCACATATATTTAGTATGATGATCAACACAGAGTAAAAAATAACGATAGCCATCTGATGAGACCGTCGGTGCTGGACCCCACACATCACAAAAAAATAACATCAAGCACCTGTTTACTACGAGGAAAATTATTATCATTCAATGAAAGTTTGGAGGATTTCCCCATTTGACAAGCAACACAAACAGAATCCAAATATTTATCTAAAACAGGTAACAGAAATTTAAAAAACATAGTATGAAGAGTGCGGTGATTAGGATGTCCTAATCGTTGATGCGACACTTTCGCAGGAGCACGGATCGCAAAAAATGCTTGTTTGTTGATAGATTGAAGCTTCGGAAGAGTGAGAGAGTAGAGTCCATCTCTACTTGGGCCCATAAGGAGGGTAGTACGGGTATGGATATCCTTCACAAAGAAACAAAAAGGGTGAAATTCAAAGAAGACGTTGTTATCAAGACAAAATTTTTGA
The DNA here is from genome assembly GCA_039602395.1 of Deinandra increscens subsp. villosa. Classification (NCBI taxonomy): domain Eukaryota; kingdom Viridiplantae; phylum Streptophyta; class Magnoliopsida; order Asterales; family Asteraceae; genus Deinandra; species Deinandra increscens. The sequence goes on from JBCNJP010000025.1 coordinate 43,294,818, forward strand.
ACAAATAAAAGATTATATTTTATGTTAGGAACATGGATAATTTGAGAAAGATTGAAATTTTTAAGTGGAGAACGGATGTGAGAAGAGCCAATGTGAAGAATGGGTAAACCTGTACAGTTGCCAACCCGAAGATCGTCATCGCCATAGTATGGTTCAGAAGATCCTAAACTTGCCAAATCCGGTGTAACATGATGACTTGCACCTGTATCAGGAAACCAATTAGTTGAAGCATGTGACCTCGTATCAGCAAAGTTCGTGGTGGGACGTCCGCGTATAGGAGCCGGATCCTGATGGGGACACTCAGAGGGAATGTGAGTTATGCCACACCGAGGGCACGTGCCATGAACCGAGTTAGTAATCGTGGCCCAGTCAAAGCGTCCACGGCCTTGGGGAGAGGGCCGTGGAGAATCTGTTCTGCGTCGGCCTCGAAAGGAAGTCGCACCATGACCCCTGTTGTTTCGGTTTGCAAAATTGGCTTGAGGGGTGGTGTTTACGGATGTGAGTTGGTAGCCATGTTGTGCCGCAGCCTGCTTGAGGGTGGGCCGAAGTTGAGGTTGACGCCGTATAGGCATGAGATGAGGAATTAGGGGATGTTGTGTGATGTCGATTCACCATAAAATCATGATCAGCTAGTAGGGCAGGGAGCTCATCAAACGTAATGGGGGTGGTGCGACCGAGCAGATTGGATTTTAATCCATTGTATTCTTCTCTTAAACCTGAAATTACCAACATAAAAACATCCTCATCTGCGAGAGGCTTCCCTATATTCTGCAGGTCAGTAGCATATTCATTGGCACGTGCTAAATAGGCTAAAGGGGTCTCATCACCTTTCATCTCCAATTTAAGGAGTTTCGTTTCAACGTGTACTCACGAGATTGAGTTTGAGGTGCGTGTGCACACTCCAGGTTATTCCATATATCACGAGAGGTAAAACCTTTAATGTGGTGAAAAGATTCTTCAGAAACGATTGAGATAAGCAGCATCCTAACATGCGCATCATTGGTGATCCAGTTTTGATAGTCAGGGTTTGGGCGGGTTGAGGCCGGAACGAGGTTTTCTCCAGAACCGGTTATGGGGGTGTGGATTTCAGATGGTGGGCATGGAATTGTTCCATCTACATACCCGTAAAGATTATTGGTGATGAGAAAGGGTTGGATCATTGTTTTCCAGAACCCATAATTTGTGGATTTGAGGGTGAAAGAGAATTTGTGAGAGTTATGAGAGGTTTTCTCTTGGGTAGTGAAGGGTGTAATAGCCATGGCGGAGAAAGAAACACGATCGGCCGGCGTGAGGAGGAGGAAGACGAGACCGCCGGTGCTAGGGTTTAGGTTGATCGTTCTCTGGCTCTGTTACCATATTGGACGATTGAATGGATTTGTAATTGTGATTGGATTGGAATAATCAAGTACAAGAGAATATATATAAGACAAGTTACAATAAGCACCCTTAACTATTATGACTTATAAACTATGGTCTAATATGTACTATCTGGTTATTTCAAAGACGGTTTTAGTATAAACTTTTGAAGATAGCAAAATGATGCTTGTAAGTATGCTATAAAAATGGCGATAAGTCATACGTCATTGACAAATAAGATACTGAGTCACCACTTCTATTGAAATCAGCAAAATAAAATATGCTACCATAATTGATCGGTTTCACTACGTCAAAACTAACCTTTGGCCACGGAAAAAAACCGTGACAAAAGGTGTTTTGTCACGTTTTTTTTCCATTCCAACCGACACTATAGGTGCCATGACCATATGTACCCTACGGCCACGTTACAATATCAGTGGCTGAAGCCACCTATAAGCGTGGCTAAAGGGTACTAATATTTGTTGTTGTAATCAAACAATTCTTCAGAAAAGCGTGGCCAAAGGGTCCCAACGGCCACATGTGTTTGGTTAACGTGGCCTTTGGTATTTTATGGTCACGTATATTCGTGTTTTAGCCACATACATTATAAAAATACGTGGCCAAAGGGTTGCTGAAATCATACATTTTGTCACAGTACGAGTGGCCAAAGGGTGGTAACGGCCACGTTAAAATATGAATGGCGTGGCCTTTGGTATTATATGGTCACGTATATTTGTGTTTTAGCCACATATGTAATAAAAAAACGTGGCCAAATGGGTTGCTGAAATTATAATTTTTGTCCCAATACGCGTGGCCAAAGGTTGGCAACCGCCACGTCAAAATATGAATAGCGTGGCCTTTGGTATTATATGGTCACGTATATTTGTGTTTTAGCCACATATGATATGAAATAACGTGGCCAAATGGGTTGCTGAAATCATAAATTTTGTCCCAATACGCGTGGCCAAAGGGTGGCAACGGCCACATTAAAATATAATAAGGGTGGCCTTTGGTATTATATGGTCACGTATATTTGTGTTTTAGCCACATATATTTGGAAAAAAAAAAAGTGGCTAAAGGGTAGTTGAAATCATACATTTTGTCTCAATACGAGTGGCCAAATGGTGGCAACGGCCACGTTAAGATATAATAAGGGTGGCCTTTGGTATTATATGGTCACGTATATTTGTGTTTTAGCCACATATATTTGAAAAAAAAAAGTGGCTAAAGGGTAGTTGAAATCATACATTTTGTCTCAATACGCGTGGCCAAATGGTGGCAACGGCCACGTTAAGATATAAAAAGCATGACCTTTGGTATTATATGGTCACGTATATTTGTGTTTTAGCCACATATATTTGGAAAAAGAAAGTGGCCAAAGGGTAGTTGAAATCATACATTTTGTCTCAATACGCGTGGCCAAATGGTGGCAACGGCCACGTTAAGATATAAAAAACGTGACCTTTGGTATTATATGGTCACGTATATTTGTGTTTTAGCCACATATATTTAGAAAAAGAAAGTGGCCAAAGGGTAGTTAAAATCATACATTTTATCTCAATGAACCCTATATTTAATTACAAATCAAATAAAATTTAATTACAAATCAAATAAAATTTAACACATATATTTAATTACAAATAAAATAAAATTCAATTAGAAGTCAATACAAATGAAATACAAATAAAAAATTAAAGAAAATTACACTGCATACAAGCATTATTCTCAATCTAATTCAATTACAAGTCAACAACACTACCGCGTAAGTGGTCTTCATCTTCAACTGTCCAGATTTGAGCTTAATTAGGACCATTTTTTATTGTATTCCTTCCTATACCAAAACATATAATTGATAATTAGGTTATGGAAATTGATCATAATATATATAGCAATTTTGAAATACTTACCACCATGATAGATATGGACTGAGGAGTGCCATTTTATTGCAAGTAGTACGGGTCATCAGGTCCTACAGTTCAATTGATTTCCAGATGAACATTAGATATCCAGATGAACTTAAAACATCCGGATGAAGATCACATTAATTAAGTTCCAGATCAACTTCAAAGTCAGTTGAACTTTGTTTGCTACACATCTCGCCATTTGTTCCAACAATCCCTAGCTGGCCCAAGTGTTTGAGGTACCAAATAACATTTAAAATGGGACTACATGACATTACCAAACAGATTACTATGAAAATATAGAACGGAATGAAACTTGACTGGCAAATATTTACCTTTTTCTTTTCAACCGCTTCAGACGAGGTTGATCGACCACCGATTTCACGCCCTACAGTTCAATTAATTACTTTATGTAAATGAGCAATCAAACCTATAATGAGTTTGACAAATACTAACCGTTGTGTGTATGTCAGCATGATTAGTGCTGTGGCTAGATCCAACAAAAATCTCCTTAGAATTTTCCTAGAACAATGTTTTTGAATTGGTAAAAAGTTAGACCAGAATAATGACGCAGACCTATCATGAAAGTATTTATTCTGTATTTTTAATCTAACATAAGTTGTTCCAGTTTTATTCATACAGATTATGTATATACTCTATTTTTTCATATTAACATACATTTTCAATGAATAATAGCAGGGCCCCATTTAACTCATATCTTTGTTCTTACATGAAGTATATATTCTTATGTACCAGGAACTTGCATCTATTTGTGTTCTTCAGGAACAAGAGTTCATCCGGATTGTGTTCTTCATGAACAAGAGTGTATGTGATTATAAGGCACTTGAAAAATAGTATGATTAATTAAGTTGTGATGTAAAGAATTCACCTCTGTAGATGCCGGAGCATTAAGTTTGTGTGGTAACGGTGGTCCAATTGCAGATAGATGAGCTATAAGTAGATCAAGTTTTTTCTCCGATTCTTGAATCTTCAAGAAGAGGGCCTTAATCTGTTCATTTTTTTCATCCCTAAGAAGTCTCTCCTCTTTAAGTTCGAACTCAAGTTTTTCCAATTGACCATCAGTGTTGTTGGATCGATCCTTGAATTTTGTACAATTAACAGAATATAGTTAGATGCTTTTTAACAAAGTACATAAATAGGAAAGCATGCAGACCCTATTGATTCATTATCTCTTAGTTAGTTCTTAATTATTAATATATCACATAAAGACCCTTTTGATTGATTATTTGATATGTTATACACAAATTAAAGACATCTAAAGGGAAGAGTGGAACACATCATGTCTTCAGTGGATATAAACAAACAGTTCACCATTTCTAGCAGAGTAGCAGATGCATGACATCAACATTCTTCTATTCTTCTACAGGGGATTTAAACTAAAATTTCTTTATTTTGTACCCCTCTAACATGAACCTACAAAAAATGTTGGAAACATTCCTATATATGTCCTCTAGGATCATTTCCTAGCTAGTAATGACCAGAGTAACGTAAATTAGTTCTTAGTTATTAATACATCACATAAAGACCCTATTGACTAGTTATTTGATATGTTATACACAAATTTAAGACATCCAAAGGGAAGAGCAGAACACATCATGTCTTCAGTGGATATAATTAAACAAACAGTTCACCATTTCTAGCAGTGTACATAAAGAAGAAAGGAGGTTCACCAGTAACATGAATCTACAAACATGTGCATATGCTTGACCTCAACATTCCTAGCATAAAAATAACTAATTTAGCATGCTCCCCCAGTCATTTAAGAAGGTAAATAACTAATTTAGCATAAAATGAATGGGTTGAAATGAATGGAGATGATATCTGCAATATATACCCCTTCCTAATCAATTCTGTATGAAACGAAATTTTATCGATCTGTAACTGTAACTGTACACAAATTCAGGGATCCCAAGTTAAACGTGTATCAATAATAAACAAAAGAAACAATTTTATGAAAACAGATTGTAAGTAATAAAACGGAATAACTTGACAATTACCGTTTTCTGGACTGAATGGTCTCCCAAATCACATCCCACTTCTGAAGAATCGCTAGCGCTGGCTGTTGAAGCTATTCGTTGTTGAAGCTCCATGGAAGATGTGAATGATATGGATGAGAAAGAAGACCTAGTTATTCGCTGGAGGTTTTTAATTGGAAATTTTCTGATAAAGTGAGAGGGAAAAGTATCTGATGAATCGATAATAAGTAAATTTAGTTCGAAATTTTGGGTGTAGTTTGAACTAATGGTGGGAAATTCAAATTTTTTGGTGAAAATTTTTAACTAAAAGGGGGGGAATTGTTCAAACTGATAAAAAAACCCAAAATTAATATAAACAATATGTATATTAAACATAATTAAACCTAAAATTATACATAAACATAATTAATTAATTAATTAAATGTCTCCACGTGGCTCTTCCAGCGGGTTCTTCTTGAAGATGAAATTCTTAACTGTGATCCTTTAAGCAGATCTGGATGACAATCGGAGTTAAAAGCCCTAATTAACAAAATAATGTTTTAATATATATTAACTTTATTATTTTATTTTAGATATAATAAACAAGATTTTAATAACACGTGCCTTGTGGCCGTGATAACGCAACTACAAAAAACGGATACATTACTAAAACACAACTCAAAAATGAAAATGATAAATTACTATGCAATTCAGAACAAAAATACCAAAAGACGTACCGCCATGTTGTGAATTTCTCATGTATAATAATTTTGTTTCCAAAAATATTAAACGACGTCCAATTAGGATGTTGAGGAGCAATTAGGACCAACTAGACTCAATGAGGACTAAATACTGACAATTAGCGTCATTTATAAAGATACTTTAGTGAAGACCAGTTATGGTCAATTAATATGGTCAATGAATACGAATTAGGACCAGTTCAATGAGAAGGTCGATTATGCTCATAGGACCGATAAGGACGGAGCATGAAGGAAGTGACTAATGAGGATTGATAATCAAGTATGACCAATTAGGACTAATTGGGGCCAATTAGTTAAAATGAGGACCAATGATACCAATAAGGGTAAATCAGAGTTAGTGATCGTCGATTAAGACCAATTAGGTTCAATTAGGGTCAATGAGGACCAATTAGGACCAATAAGGATGAATTATGACTTATTAGGGCCAGTTAGGACCGATGAGGGCCAATTAGACAGAATAAGTACCAATATGGCTCAATTCGGGTTAATGAGGAGCAATTTGAACAAAATGGACCAATAATTAGTGTCAGTTAACCTCAATAAGGACCTACTAGACTTATCGTTTACCATTTACTTTGTAGTACAACAAATTTGAGTCAATTAGGCCCAATTGACCCCAATTGATTATAATTGGTCCTAAATGAGCCTAATTGATCGTAATTGACCGTAAGTGATCTTCATTGAACCTAACCGAGCCGAATAGACTATAATTGACCTTCATTGGCCCTAATTCATCCTAACTGAGTGTTCACTGGCCCTCATTGGTACTCATTTGTCATAAATGACCATGGTCAACCTTAATTCAGTCTACTGGTCCTCATTGAGCGTAATTTGGCCCTCAATCGGCCTAATAGACCCTAATTGGTCATATTTGGTCCTCATAAGGGGTCGACATTGAGCAAAATCGACCCTCGTTAATTAGTTATAACTGGTCTTCATTAGTGACCCTAATTGATCCTCATTGACCCAAATTGACCCCAATTTACCCTAATTGGGCCTCGTGGCTTCGTTGGTCCTAATTGGTCCTACTTTATCTTCATTTGTCCTCATCGGTCTTAATCGACCCTAATTGATGTGGATTCAATTAAAATAAATCTTTAATCCTAATAAAGCAATAAAATGATTGCCACATGGCCTTTTTCTAGGGCCTCCACATCAACATGTCCACATGTCAACACTAGATTAAATTAATATATAAATTTTAAAATAAATTCAATATATTATTTCAACTTTATAAATATAAAATTGAACCTTACATTTAATAAAATTTAAATTTCTAAATGTAATGAAACTTCAAATCTTTTAAAATTTCTAAACTTAAATAACTTCAACTAAATGGGCAAACTCTAATAACTTCCCCTGTATCAACTCTTAGGGTTCATTGTGATCCAGAAGAACTGCCGTTAGTGTAAAACTGCATTTTCAAAAAACAGTTACCCTCTATTTTCTCTCCAGGTTTCTAATTGGCGATTTAAACCTAAACCTTACTCTCTAATTTCTACCACATGGCACCCAAATTGAATCGAAAGGCTGCATCAAAGGCTACTCAACTGTTCTTCGCCGAACACAATGTTGTAGCGTACTTCGAGAAGTCTGATAAGTCAAAGCTATTTGATGAAATGAACGATTTCCTCGAGAAATCCAACACTCATTTTGCTTTAACTGTGAATCCTGTAATATGCAAGCAGAGAATTGCTGAATTTTGGGACTCAGCCAAAAAATCTGTTGATAGCAACGGGGTTGGTAAAATTGACTCTAGAGTCAATGGGAATGAGATTAGTTTGACTGAAGAAATGATACGGAAGCATCTGAAATTCAATGATGGAGGAGGTGATCCTGATTACAAGTCTGAATTGTACTTGAAGACGTACGAAGCAATTGGGTATGGGGGTGACTTAACTTGTGGGACCATCAAAAAGGGACAACTACCCTATGTTTGGCGATATCTTGCTCATACCATTCTCCACTGCCTGTCTCACAAGAAAACTGCGTGGGATGAACTTGCTGCACCTCAATCATCCGCTTTTCATGGATTGGTAAATGGCCTCAATTTTAACTTTTCAAAAATGATATTTGATGGAATGCTGGAAAATCTAAAACCTAAAAGGATCTTTTACATGTACCCCAGATTCATCCAACACATTCTCAATTGTGAATTTCCAAATCTGCAAATCTCTGATCAACATCTTGAACTAAAATCTTTTACAAGTAAAACATTTTCTAACATGTAAGTGAACAAAACTGTTTTCCTTGGTAAAGACACATCACACCCTATTCCTAAGGCCAGGACTGCTCCTGAGCAAACTGCTCCTGGTGACAACATTGTTACACCAACAAGTGTTGAGCCCACACCAGACCGACCATCCTCTTCCACTGATATACAAATTCCCACCATTCCCACCAAAAGGAAGAGGATGTCCACATCAAAAACCACACCCAAAAATACCACACGCACTCCACAATCACCCAGAAGGAAGAGGACTAGGTCTCCTTTACCTAGACCCTCCACAGGACTACCTCAGAATGAGGGTGGTATATCACCTAGGCCACGTGAAGTAGATTCCCCAACCCTTATTGCAGGGAATATACTGCTGGACTTGGTTCAATCACCCAACCGACATTCTGGTGATAAGGTGACTTGCAGTAGTGATGAAGCAAGTCAGGTGGAAAGGGCTGACACTACTCATGAAGTCCCACTGGACCCTGAGGACAGTGCCAACATCATTAAGACCCAATCCACGGCAACTGTTTCTGTCAGGGAACCTATTCAGGAACCTTTGATTGACAACAGGAATCCCAGGTGCCAAGAAACCATGGGTGCTGAGCATGAACAAGGTCGGCTTGTTTGCTCTTCTTTGCTCAAAGATACTGGCAACACACGAGTTGAGAGCAGCATGACACATACTGAACTGACGGTTCGATGTACAAAACTTGAAAATGAATTGGCAGCTCTCCGTGCAATTGTGAGAGCTCAAGGAGAAGAAATTGAACGGTTGAAGGCAGGACAATCTGTGAAAGCCACTGATAGGTAAGGTTGTCAACCATGCATACGTTGAAATGAAATTCACATGCAAAACTAGATTTAATTCAAAATAGGATCTTGCACAGGGTGTCTTCCTCAGATGTTGATGAAGTTGAACAAGTTGATTCGGTGGAACAACTTCATCCGGAGGAAGAAGGCCATGTTGATCCGGTTGAACAAGTTGATCCGGTTGAACAACTTCATCCGGAGGAAGAAGGCCATGTTGATCCGGTTGAACAGGTTGATCCGGTTGAACAACTTCATCCGGAGGAAGGCCATGTTGAGCAGGTTGAACTGGTTGATCCGGTTGAACAACTTCATCCGGAGGAAGAAGGCCATGTTGATCAGGTTGAACTAGTTGATCCGGTTGAACAACTTCATCAGGTGCAAGTGACTGCTGATAATCAGATTATCACAAGCGTGATGAGTGATCTGCAAACCACAAATGTGGATATAGCTCCTGAAGCTCTATCTTTCATGAGAAAAATGATGATTAGGAATACTCTTAACTGCACTTGGTTTAGGAGTGCTCCATCTCTGCCCACCATTCCTCTTTTAAAGCCTAGTGCTCCATCTCTGCCCATCATTCCTGTTTTAAAGCCAATCACTGCTGAGGAGATTCCTGAGCAAGTTATCTCGGAAGCCAGTCCCAATGCTGCAACTTCACTTCATGAGTCTCCAAAACCTGCTGATGATGGTTCTCTTGATGAGAGAAGTATCTCTGGTTTCACTGACATGGAGGATGATGATAATGTGAGCACAGGAGGTCAGAGAGAAGACATGGACCCTGTTACAAAGGCTCTGTTGGATCAGTATGAAAAGGAGAATGCTGAGATATGAAAGAAGTTCCAAGAACAGAAGGAAATTGCAGAGTTTGAAGAACAGAAACGATTACTCTTAGAAGAAGGTATTTATGAGTATGTCATCAACAATGCAGACCTAATGTTCTTCATCAATGAAGCAAGGAGAAGATCTGATCTGTACATAGAAGAAAGAATTGCCAAAGCCGAAAAGAAAGGTCTTTCAGACAGAGTTGAGATATACAGAAAGCTCTTATGTAATGAGTATAGGATCATTCGGATGAAGAGAAATCAAGATAACAAAATTTTCCTAGGTCAGTTCAGTGTAATGCTCAAAAGCAAGGAGTGTTTCACTGATGCATGGGTTGATGATATGAAGGGTGATGACTTGATCAAGTGGATGTACATGATCCTAGTCATCAGAGCTGATAAAGCCAAGGAGATGAATGTAAATAGATTTGTTGATAGCTGTTTAGAACAGGATCAACAAGAGAAGCAAGGTACTAGATATCAAACTCTATCTGAGGAGCATGACTTGCTGATTCATAAATGGTACTTCAAGGAAATCATGATGGAGGACCCAAAAATAATCAACTCTTGCAAATTGCCAAGGCTGAGAAAAGACTATGATGCTATCAGGAAGAGCCAAATTGAAAAGGAAAGAGTTACTGGTGTGAAAAGGCCACCAGGTATGCATGCTCTGTTTGACTCCATACATCCTGAAGGTATCAGCTACCTCAAAGAAAAGAAGAGTAAAGCTCATGTGCAAACTACTCGGCAAAAGAAGCCAAAGATCAACATTATCAAGGAAATGTTTGACACTGTCTCTGATCCTCATCTCTCATCATCTCAACCCTCCATCACAGCCTCACAACCGACTGCTCCCTCATTACCAGGTGCATTTCCTTGTCTGAACAGAACTCTAGCCTCACAGCAACCCAGAAAAAACCCTGCTGCTAGAACTAGTAGACCAGAAAAAAAATCCTAAACCTGTAAAATTAAAGCCTATTCCACCAAAGTTTAGAGCAGATAACTTCACACCCATTGTACCACATCCTCACCTAAACAAACCCCGAAAACCCTCATCTCCACCCAAGTCACCAGAAAAACCACCCACCAAGAGAATGAAGTCAATGGCTAGGAAGGGAAAAGGAAAAGTGATCAATGAGGAGGATGAATACAGAGATGTCCATGCTGAAAGGAGAAGAATCATCTCCTGGAGGTATGATGATGAAGCGAAAGTATACCTGTTCACAACCAGTTCATGTGAGGTACTAAAGTTTACAGCTGAAGAAGCTATGTGCAACCTCACTGACCATGAGTTGGGTGATGTTAGACAGTCACGTGTTGATATGAAGGGTGCGTGTTCACAAGAGGAATCCTTAATGCTGAGGATAAGGATGTATTTGGATGAGTTATACGGGGAAGTAGACGAAGCCACACAACGCAGCATTGACAATCCTGTTTCGACACTTGAAGTTGATATGGATGGAAATTTGGTAGTCTATAGAGCTGATGGGTCATTCACAACGCATAGTACAGTCCCAGATCCAGAATGGAGCCAGGATGACAAAGACCGAATCCATTTAATAATGACAAGTAACAGGCTTCATCAGGTTTTTATTCAGAGAAAAAGGGTGACCAACTGGGAGTATAAGAAAGAAACAAACATGTATCACATTTTCACCAGTGAAGGTGAGACAATTAGAAGCTTACAGGATGCTCTAAATGGGCTTTCTGAAGATGAGATACGAGATATTGTCAGGATTGGTGATACTGAGAGCAGAATAATGACACGGACCTTTCATGAAAGTCTCCTATGTAAGAAGGCCAAATTTCGGTTACAAATTATTGAAGAGGAGAACAAGATGGGAACCGGATGAACTTGGCTGGAAGAAGAGTTGATCCCTGTATTTGTGTACAATTGCATAAGTTGTTCCAGTTTGTATGTTAACATGATAGTTGTTACAGTTTTATTCATACACTTTTCATCTGTAATTAATAACATACACATTTTCAATGAATCATAGCAGACCTCCATTTCACTCATAACTGTGATCTTACATGAAGGATATATTCATATGCTATGTTAGTGTCACTACAAAAAAATGCCATTTAGTGGCACAAATTTTTAGTGGCATTTAGCTTTTGTGCCACTAATATAGGGTTTTAGTATAGTTTTAGTGGCATTTTAGATTTAATGCCACTAATATAAATTTAGTGGCACTTTAAATGTGCCACACTATCTAAACTATCATTTTATTGCTTTTACGATATAGCACTATATTTATTTAATTATAAGTTAACTTGAGCGGCAAAATATATTAGTCTCTAACCTTAGACTTCTTTAAAAATATTCAAAATCCCTCCAAAAACGAAATAAGTGTGATACCAAAGTCCCCAAAAGGCCAAAATCCCTCCAAAACTAAACAAGTCTGAGACCAAAATCCTCAAAATCTCTAAAAAAGAAAAAAAAACGAGTCTGATTTGATTCTCCACATCTTATTTCTTGTTCGACAGCCAGAACTTCATCGCAGGTAATTACGTAAGCACATCTTCTTCTTTTTCTCAAACCCTAATTTCTTCTTCTTTAAATCGACAACCCTCTATTGATTCATACTTCTGTTTGATTAGGCAAATATAAAGTAATTGATGTGATTAAAAGAGTTAGTTTTGATTTCTCCATTGATTCATACATGAGAAAGTATGAATCGACAGCCTCCATTGATTCATCCAATTAGCGATGTCGGAACTATGAATCAATCCGATAGGGCTCTCGGAAGTACTCTGCTACCAGTCGCCCTGACTTGTACCGCACAGAGTCTTGGGCACCATTGGACCCGCCCAGCCATTGTGGTGTCTTCTCAGCCAAGCAATGTTGGCGCCTCTTCCCAAGACCGCTAGGTGGTGATGGTGGTGATTTGGGCAGTTAGGAAGTTGGCTCTATTAATTGATTCCACCACCAACATTGCCGCCCCCTGCGCCTGCTGTTGGACCGCTTACAACTAGAAATTAGATATGCATGTATTTCTTGATTTAACATGAGATTAGCCAACCATCATCTAATTTCTTTCACTGTCTTGTCATCATAACACAAAACCTACATGTATAATTATCTGTAGCTGCCATTTTATCCAATGGTTGGACATGAAGACTGCTCATCAGAAGTAAAGAAAATTGATTTCTTGATGGAGAATTTCAGGAGGGTTATTGGCTTACGTATCAAGGAAAATAAGAAGGTTTATGAATGAGAAGTAGAATTAATATTTAGCCTTTGTTTTCTTCCTTGAAGTTGATTTTTGTTACTGATTTAATTTGAGAATTTGGCAAAAAATGGTTTTAGGTGCTTAAACTATCTTCCTAGGAACCTGCAAGTGTGACAGGTGGATATGTCAAAGAGATAAGTCATGTTTATTGGATTGCAAACTTTTAAGGGAACACAGTGTTTGAAGCTGGGTCCAGCTATTTATGATGCCTTGATTAATGAGAAGGTATGTAATCTTTTACTTGTGTCGAATTTCATTCATTAAAAAAGATATAGTTCAGGTTTGTTTTTCAGAACCGTGTATAGACTTTCTGTATTATAACTTTGTTGATGATTATGTATGCCACTTTTATTCATGGGTGATTTCTTTTTCAGGATGTTTCATGTTATTGATGTTACAAATCGTGGTATAGGCGTTGTTTTGTGCCGATTTACCAAGATAAAGGTTTATTAAATTCATGCTTAATGTTTTGTTTGTCGTCGGTTGTGGGTTGTTGCTGAAAATAGGCATGGGGCTCCTTTTTCATTTAGCCAATATCGTATCAAGGTTTGTTGACCGTAGATTTTATTATTTGGACCAGACAGCTAGGTGTCAAGATTTTACTTTCATTAACTTTTTTTGTTTTAAAAACTAAAAACTACCTAAGATGTTAGAACACCATATTTTTAATAGTCATGAACTCATTGCTTTAATTCGTTGTGTAATGATTGTTTACAAATATACGTCATCTTGAATTTGCTTTATGAAGATAATAGAGTTGATATATGCATTCTAGAGGCTATCTTCACCGCGATATAAAACCACACAACTTTTTGATGGGTTTAGGAAGCAAATTAGGTATTTTGTAATCACTATGTACAAATATAAGTCATCTTGAATTTGCTTTATGATGATACATAGAGTTGAATATATGCATTCAAGAGGCATCTTCACCGTGATATACATCCATACAACTTTGCATTCAAGAGGCTATCTTCACCGTGATATACAACCATACAACTTTATGATGGCTTTAGGACGAAGGGCGAATCAGGTATTCTGTATTGCAAGTTATGGCCTATATAATGCAATATATCTTCATTGTGTTGTTAATTTGGATATTTTTTAAACTTATCTATCTAATGTCAAGACAAGAGTATTTATTTGTTTTATCCTTTTGTTAAAAAGGTTTTATATGATGTGTGTGAACTCAACTGCATTTTTAATTGGTTAATATATGTAATTAACTTTCATCCTAACATGGATTCTGCTATGTTGATCTGCTTTCTGGCTTTTTTCCTTGAGAGATTCAGATCATTAACTTATTTATATGTTTCTTTATATTATTCTATAATAGAGGAGGTTTACATTATAGACTAAGTCTTGTAAAAAAGTATATGGATGCTCATACATGAATTGGAATTGATTATTGGTTGCTTAGAACTTGAATACATATGACAGTATTCTTGCATTTTACTTTTCAGAGAACAGAATAACCTTACTCGAACTGCCTATTATGCAAGTGTAAATACCCACCTTCAACTTGGTAAGTAATTTTTATTTCTTGATGATATATATCTTTAAATAATTCGCACGAGCTCAACTTCTTTATAACATATATCAGTTTCGTGGTTGAACAAAAAAAGAGTATCCTTTTGGAAGCATGACATTTTTTTAAGATGCCAATTTTACCATTATCATTAGTGTTGTGCTTGATTAGTCATGACATTTTTAGCATCATTTGGGGATCAAAGTAGGAGGGATGGGATAATCTGGAATCTCTTGGTTATGTGCTCAATTATTTCTTAAGAGAGCTTGAATAACTCCCTAACCTTACTTAATTCTCAGCTTTATAGGCTGCCTCTTAGTTTTTCACATGTTCTTCATTTATTTGGTATGCTTTTAGTTTTTGTATTTGGTTGCATGTACGATCGGAAATTTTGGTTTAGGTGTGCAATTGTTTTCGCCTCTGATACGTATGTCGGAAATTTGGGTGTCGGTGTGCGACTGGTTTGACTTTTGATGTGTATGTCGAAATTGGGTGTAATTTTGGGGTTAGCTACTGTAAGTTTCTTATTGAATCGTTTTATGTTTTACTAACTTTTTTGTAAGCAATTGATTAGAGTTTGTGTGCATCTTGGCTTCAGAAACTGCAGGAACAACCGAATGAGGCCAAGAATCTTTTTCTTGCCCACTGTATGTTTTCTGACCATTTCCATAATAGGTATTACTTGGAGCAATCCCATATTTATTGACTTGGTTGTGCGTTACAACAGTTAATTGTGAATTATAATCATGCATCCAAAGATACTAGGGAGTTGAATTTGTTTGTTTTATCTTAAACTAATTTGTAATTGCTTATATAATTATAGGAGTTGAATTTTAGTTTGTACTAATGGTTGTTTATATGGTTGTTGATGACAGGGTGGATGTAATGAGATGTTTTGTAGCTATGTTTCTGTGGTTGACGATGAAGGATGGATAGGTTTTAATGTAAAAACTATTTGTGTAAATAATTGAAAGATGTTTGGATGTTTAAATTACTTGTATAAACATTTTGGATATATATATTTCTAATTTGTTCGTCTTATCGAATTTTTATTCTATATTCTATGTTATAAATAATGTGATTTGTGTTGTAACGTGTCATTAAAAATAATATATGTGTGTGTTTGACTATAATAATCTTCTAGTGGCATAAAAATATATGTCACTAAAATTACTATAGATAGATAAGTAGAATAACCTTTTAGTGGCACAAAACATTTGCCACAATAGTCTTTTGTTTTATTGTGGCAAAAAGAAAAATGCCACTAAAACATAAAAAGTTTGTGTGGCACATTGAAAAAGTGCCACTAAAAGGCTTTAGCGTCACCACTTTTAGTGGCACTTTTCTTTTGTGCCGCAGATTCATAAAAGGATTTTTAGTGGCACTTTTTTGGCTTTTAGTGGCTCTTTTTGTGTGCCGCTAAATGACATTTTTTTTGTAGTGTGTAGTATATGTTGGCATTTTGATATGGTGGGATGAGATGATATATAAACAGGATAAATTTTACTTCTTAAGTAAATTGGAAGAAGAGAAAATCGGATGAACTACAATTCTTCAGGAAGAAGAGTTCATGAGGATTGAGAGAAGATGAACTAGAGTTCTTAAGGATGAACCGGATAAACTAGAGTTCTAAAGTTCTTCAGGATGGTTAACCAGTTTTCTTCTATTACAAATACATACACATTTTCAATGAATCATAGCATACTCCATTTTACTCATAACTGTGATCTTACATGAAGTATATATTCATATGTTATGTTAGTATATGTTGGCATTTTGATATGGTTGGATGAGATGATTTATAAACAGGATAAATCTTACTTCTAAATTGGATAAAATCACATCAGTTGACTGTAAAAATCTACTTGCAACAATCAAATTTAGAATAAAATCAACTTAAATGATTGAGATAAAATCTGTCTATATAATTAATGGTGTTAACCAAAACAAAACATGAGGAAGAGCTTACAAAAACTTTCATATATATATATATTGATCTTTATACAAAGATTTTCATCAGATCCTATACAAAAATCTATCTAACTAGCTAAGACCTAGCATCCGACATATAGTCTTCATCATCCAAGAAGCTGCTGCTGCTGCTGCTGTCATCAGGAAACAGCTTTTGACCAGGGAGTTTTCTCGGTCCCAACTCGGAGGTTCTGTAGGTGGAATCCCTGTTCCGGATTAAAAACACATCTAGCTCTCTCTCCCCCTCTGGTCCCTGGAGATGAATTTTCATATCCCTTACAATTTCGGGAGTGATGAAATCAGCGTACTGAAGCCCGTATTTGATGGACAGAGGCGGGATCCTCCAGTAAATGAGGAAATACCCAACCGATGTGTGGTTTAGGTATTGCACCATTTAATCCAGATCATTACAATCAAATTTGCGAATGTCGACATAGTCGACATAATCTACCTTTCCCTTCCACACTTCGTGGCCGGCGGCATTCCGGTGGAAATCGCCACAGTGATGGACCTTTAGGGTGAACCTCCGACCACCTGTAAAAAACCCAAATGCAGAGTAGAGAGTAAGTAACTAAAAAACATAAAACCCTAAAAATAAAAACGTACAGCCATTGTTGAGTGAAAATACACTTACTTGGAGTCTTGCCGTAGTAGGGTGCTGGTTCATTAACACCCCTAATCCTCCATTGTTTACCGAAGGCAGCCATTGATCGATCGAAGTTTTTTTTTCTTGTTGATCAGGAAATACGTTCGTACAGAAGATTTTGGTGGTGAAAAAGTGGAAATTTAAAGGCAGACAGGGCACGCTACCAGCTATGGTGGGAAGAAGTGGAAAGGTCAGGCCAAGATAACCGTGTATATTTATTACCTTTACCACGCAAATCCTGTTTTTACCGTGTCTATTTATTACCTTTAGCAACGCAAATTTTGTTTATCAATTATTTCTTATGTGATGGGAGTAATTAAATAAGTTCTGGTTAAAATATAACCAATTAACACTTCTGTCTCAATGGTTCTTCTTAATCTTGTAGTGAGTTCCTTTCTTTTGACTGACCCAGGTTCAAGCCTTGTTTGCTACAATTTATAATTTTTGATTGTCTAATAGTGGATGACAGGATTTATAAACTGGCTAGATTTTAATTCTTCAATAAATTGGAACAAGAACAAAACTGTATGAACTAACAAGAACAGAACCGTATGAAGGTTCAAGCCTTGTTTGCTACAATTTATAATTTTTGATTGTCTAATAGTGGATGACAGGATTTATAAACTGGCTAGATTTTCATTCTTCAATAAATTGGAACAAGAACAAAACCGTATGAACTAACAAGAACAGAACCGTATGAACTATAATTCCTTAGGAAGAACAGGAAGAATAGAACCGGATGAACTAGAGTTCTTCAGGATCAAGAGTAATTATTCAGTAATAGAACAGGTTGAACTACAGTTCTTCAGGATGAACCGGATAAACTAGAGTTCTTCAGGATGAACTATATATACTATAGTTGTTATTTCTGTTCGTAGTCTATTGGATATTCCCATGTATTTAAACCCATTATCTAGTGAATTAAAATCATTCTGGTTGAATACAATTCTCTATACACTAATATTTAGTCACACAACCTAATATATATATATGTAGAAGACTATAACCTTAGGGAGAAGATTTCATCCGGATTGAGAGAAGATGAACAGAAACGGATGAAAATACATTATATTAAATTAAAAATCAATTCATTACATAAAAGGGAAAAGAAGCGGCTGAAGACAAATCCCTCTTTGCATTCTCACATGGTTGCTTTAACAAACACAATTACATACACATAATCCAAAGGGGGTATGATTCCATTAATACATTGATCTATAAAATTACAACTTTAAAACTACTAACTTAAAGGGAAAGAAGCGGCTGAAGACACAACCTAATAACAGTGGCCATATGTACTAGCTTTTAG
The DNA here is from genome assembly GCA_039602395.1 of Deinandra increscens subsp. villosa. Lineage (NCBI taxonomy): Eukaryota > Viridiplantae > Streptophyta > Magnoliopsida > Asterales > Asteraceae > Deinandra > Deinandra increscens. The sequence goes on from JBCNJP010000025.1 coordinate 43,313,354, forward strand.
CCACATAACTAAGTAAAAAGCGTGGCCATTGCTCACATTTAGCCACACATAATATATACTTAATAGTTTTGTTTTCTTTTAATTTACTAAGTAATAAAATCTACTCTTTCGTCACACAACATTATTTAAGCGTGGCCATACATTCCTTTTTGGTCACACGAATAAAAAATCATAAAAATTCCGTCGCCGTTTGGCGCATTTCGCCACTCTTTTTTAAGTGTGACAAATAAGTGCCACATGTTTTTGTAAAACAGTGGCTAAAGCCACTACAACTGATTGTTGTTGTCACGTAAACAAAAAAATACGTGGCTAAAAGGGTCCAAAGGCTATATATTTGGCCACGGGTATAAAATATATGTGGCTAAAACGAGAATTTCTTACCTTTAGCCACGTTTTTTACAAAACAGTGGCCGGCTATGCGATATCAAAAAAACCGTGGCCAAAGCCACTTTTTGACGTAGTGTTTTTTTTAATAATCTTAATGATATGTAACTTGGTTTCTAATTGGTAAGAAAATTTAGGTTGGTTTCTATATTATCGCCAATTAAAAGTTGGTGATGTAATCATAAAAAGTGTAAATTTACTGAATATATTTACTTGAAAATATTAGATTTAAGCAATAACTTTTTTACTAAAAAAAAAAAAATTAGATTTAACTTATACATATTTACATCAATATTTTAAATTATACAACTCTTAAGTTTTAAATTTGCGTCTTCACCAAGCAAAAGACAATACTAGGTTATAAGATTCAAGCACTATAACACACTATAAACCATTATATACTGGCAAGACAAGTTGGAAGTTGACCAAAGTCTATGTTCCTACGCGTACACCAAGATAAGCACCATAAGCATTCTTTTAGACGATTCAATACCATCGACGAAAATAGCCTAAATTTCTTGAAATGATTTCATGAGATGGTTTTGTTTTTATTTCTGTTTGAATGCGAATCATGTGAAATTGGGAAATATTTGCTGAATAAACCATTATTGAAAAGTAAAAAGTTGTTTTAACATCAAATTCATACAAATATTAAGAAAGATAAACAATCAGAGATTCAAATGGTTATTGAAGTGTAAATATAAATGTTATAATCTCATGTCCATATTTTATAAAAGGCCATTTTACGAATGCATCTTTATAATAAAAATAATAAAATAGAAATAAATCAAATAATGTGTTATTATGATGAAAAATTGTAACCAGTTAATAAAAATAAGGGGTTTTTACATATATCCCCTTATTAAGGAGCTTTATTACATATATACCCAATCCTAAACATCAATTACATATTTCCCCTTTTGCTAAGGAAATTACACAACTACCCTTCTTAATTTTAGAGGAAAAAAAGGAAATACACATAATCACCCCTCATCCCTACGTGAATCAGACAACGGTTCAACATTCCTCTCCTCCGATCCTTTCTCCATGCGTAAACTATCCACATCAGTGATCTCCACAAACCAAACTTTCATTAAAAAAATACTTTCTCTCTCCTCCACCTACACAATCCAATCTAACTCATTTTTTTACTCACATTCACAATCCAAACCAAACCAACTTTTTATTATATAAAAATGATTATAATTATTTAAATATAGTATATAATTATTTTTTCCCCAAATTAATAAATTAGTTATAAAAAATATAAAAATAATATAAAAATAATATAAAAATATAAAAAAAACATATTTTTTTTCATTACGTGAATACTTAACACAATAGATAAACCACGTTACAATTATAATTATTCATCAATGGAACGAGTTTGCCAGACATGCTCGATTAGATCGTTCTTTAAAATGTTGTGGTTTGAAATTTATGTACTTCAGTTTAATATGTTATTGAGTTCTCAATTAAAACATAATTAGATTAAACAGACAACCTAAGATACTTATTAAAACTGAAAAGCAACCTAAGATACTTATTAAAACTGAAAACAACCTAAGCTACTTATTCAAACTGATAAACAACCTAAGCTACTTATTCAAACTGAAAAACAAACATTAAACAGACAACCTAACCATTACACACACACACGTAGATTATTAACCATGAAACGAGTTATCAGACGAGTAGCCGTTGTATCCATCTGAGACGTAGTCCTCTAGATAGTGTACTTGTCCATAGTACCAAGTCTCAAAATCATCAACGTTGTGAACATCTTCAATGTTCATCCCAGCTTCTGCTTCATGTTCCAACTCAAAGAGTGCTTCCCACTCTTCAGCATGGTCATCATCAACAAATGGTGGGGATGGTGTACGACCAACACGAGGTTGTCGTACTCTTCTTGCAGTAGCATTGCTTGACTCGCGGCAGTGGAGGTTGTTCATTTGGGTGATTGGTGGAGGTGGTGGTGGTTGGTAAGGTGGAGGTGGTGGTGGTTGGTAAGGTGGAGGTGGTGGTGGTTGGTGATGATGGTGGTGGTGGTGCTGGTGCTGGTGGAGGTGATTGTGGATGTGGTTGAACTGGTTGGGTACTTGAGCTTGAGGTGGTGGTGGTGGTGGTGGAAGTTGTTGTTCATAGCGGGTTAACCAGAACATCCGGTAGTGCTCTGAGACATCTTCAGGAGGTGTGCTAGACGTGGTGGTGGTAGAGGTTGGTTGATGGTGGTGAAATGAGACTAGATGTGTGAATCTGAGTTCTATTTATAACCTTTTGAAAACTAGCTGTTGGCTAAAATATTTAAGTTTGAAAAACTAGCCGTTGGCTATTAAATATTATTATTTTAAATGGTTTAATATTCAAATAATAATGATTGAAAATTTAAATAAATATTTATTTATTTATTTTATAAAAAAATATTTTTTTAAAGATTGTCGATAAGTTTGTTTTTTAAATATTAAAATAATACGTTTAAATAAAAGAATTAATTTGTTAACTAGTTTTTAAAATAAAGATTAAATAAAATGGTGATGTGGAAAGTAAATGGTGGTATGTGGGAAGTACTTGATGTGGAAAAAGAATTAATTTTTGAACTAGTTTTTATTATTATGTATTTTTTTTAAACATCTCGGTTTTTAATAAAATTTATACCGGGATGTTCATAAAAAAAAACTATGCAAGATAGTGTGTTTAGATTTTTAAAAAAGGTTAAATATTAAAAGTTATTTAAAAAAATAGGTTTTTATCTAAACTAAATATTTTTGATAAAATGAATAAAAAAGAGATATGAAGTACGATCCCAGTTTGGTGCGCCGAGCAGTTCGTCGTTTTTTAATGATTTTTTCTTTTTTTTCCATTGGACCCACAAAAGTCACAAACTGCTCACCATAGTGGATAATCTAACTCTCCTGTACTTGAAAGCCCCATCGTCGCATCCATCTTGAAATCTCAAGTGCTGCCTCACTTCCAGGTTCGTATTTCGTCCCCACAGGTCCGATTTCGTCTCCACAGGTCCCCACAGGTCCGCTTTTAGGGTTCGGATTTTACCGCTAACTCCGTCTTGATTCAATTTTACTGTTTTTATGATCGATTTCAAGCGCTGCTCCCATCGTGGTCGAGTTTAGGGTTCGTTTTTTTTGTTTGTTTATGATTGTTAGGTAAAGGGAAGGCCGCGGGCAGGGGTCACAAAGGGCAGAAAGCAAGAGGCGTTGAATGCCCAAAAGGGGTTTTAAGAACCCTTTTAGCCTTGAATTTCAGGTAAACTTCTCTCCATTTCCTTTGTATTTGAAGTAAATTTCATGTTTTTGATGTTGTTCTGATGCATAACACTACCTCTGTTTCAAAAGAAATTATGGCTAAGAAATAAAATGAGGTGCTTTTGCCAGTAAAAAGGGATCGATTATTATAAACTGAGTATACTAATTGCTGTGAGAATCTGAAAATTAATAATAAATGTTTGCTTATTATTGTGCTTTTTTGAAACTTTGATTTTTGTAGTTGGATGGATAATGAAATGCTAAGAGATTATGTTAGCATGCTAGCTTTCTATTAGTAGGTTAATCATTTGTTAATGCGTTGGTTTTGCAGGGGACAAGTGTGTCGACCTAGGATGCAAATGGAGAATACATGCATCTATCCAACTTAAAGATAATCTAAAATCCGTTGGGGATGTCTCACCTATAGTACTCCTGAAGTGAATTATGAAAAATTATAATTTTGACGTGCCGTACATGAGAGTCTTTCGAGGGAAAGAACAAGCTTATAATGATATGTACGGGAAGTGGGAAGACTCGTTAATCTAAGTTAGATTGAATTATTCATATTTCATATGTATTTTGGCATTTTGTATTTTCATATGTACTTGTTTAAGACGTGGTGAATTTTTGGCACTTTGTATTTTGATATGCACTTGTTTAAGACACTAGCAAAAATGGGTGATTCTTTTTTTGAAATGAAATCTTGAATTGTATTTTTTTAAAGATGTTTTTCAAGTTATTTAATAAGTTAATTTCAGTGAGATTTGTAAATATGTAATGTAGAAGGTGAAATATGTAATTTATGTTTTTCTTCGACGAATATGTAATTAATGAAACTAGAATGTGAAAATGTAAATATATAATATATATAAGGTGAAAAGGGGTATTTTTTGTTTTTTTAGATAAATATGTAATTGATCTTGTTAGAAGGGAAAATATGTAAATACTCATTAAGGGTATTATAGCCATTTAATAATTTTTTATAAATGAATTGGGTAAATATGTAATACATATTGTTTAGGAAGGGGATATATGTAATTAAGGTTTAGGCTTGGGTATATATGTAATAAAATCACTTAGGAAGGATATATATGTAAAATCCCCTAAAAATAAAAGTTAAAACTTGGTTTTCAAATTGGTAGAAGTTGATTCGTCGGCACTCCGCACATCCAGAGGAAAAACAAAAAGAATTAATAAAGAGATCTGCAGGCTCATAACATAGATAGATTACACCAAAGCTATGAATGAGAAAACTAACAAATGTACAATACAATACATAATGAGAAAAATAATAAACTAGCAGAAAACAAGAATCGTGTTGGTTGATTATCGTCGCCGCCGCCGCATCACGCTAACAGTAACGAATATCACGTTTTAAATTGTCGCACCTCAATAATGTGCCAACGAATGACGAATAATGCGCTCTAAATTGTCGCCGCCGCAACGCACGGGCACCATGCTAGTATATATATATATATATATATATATATATATATATATATATATATATATATATATAGTGAAAAGTTCATTGTAGACACCCCCATAAGTGTAGACAGGTAGACACCCTTTTTCACCATTAGATCTCTTGATCTAATGGTTGTGATTAATTTTCTTTTTTCTTTTTTTCTTTTTTCTCATTAATTAGAAACTTTCACATGTGAAAAAGAGCTATTTCACATGCGAAAGTGTCTACAATGAACCTCACCCTATATATATATATATATATATATATATATATATATATATATATATATATAGGGTTAGGTTCAAATGAGAACTTTTTGTTTTGAAAACTTTTGAGAACTAAATCTCAACCACAAATTTCAGGGGGGGACCACTACAATTCATGCCTCTTTAAATGTACTAAAGAGGGACTTGTCTCCGCACACGTGGCGGGTGGCACCGGTGTCAACATACCAGCCAGGGTTCTCCCCCACAATGTTGACTTCAGAAATGAAGGCAGACGCCTCCGTGATCATGGCCACCAGTGGCATGTCGTCTTCCATCATGTGAGCGCGCTCACGTAGTGGCTTCGGGCACTGATCCGCCCGATGACCATGCCCCCCACAGTTGTAGCACTTTCCTGAGAACTTCTGGGGCTTCTTTTTCACAACCCCTTTCTTCGGTGCCAAGTGCTCCACCGCTATGCCTTTGCCTTTGGCTTTGGCCCCACCATTGCGCTTGCTTCCCTTGGAAGACTGACCAACCTCCACCATATTCACCTTAGCCGAAGGTTGCATGGTGGTGGCTCTTTGAGCCATCTTATTGTCCTCCTCGATACGAAGACGGACAATGAGATCCTCAACGGTCATCGCCTTTCTTTTGTGTTTAAGGTAATTCTTAAACTCAAGCCACGAAGGCGGAAGCTTTTCAATCATTGCCGCCACTTGAAATGTCTCACAGAGGGACATACCCTCTGTGTGGACCTCATGTAGTATAATTTGAAGCTCCTGGACTTGACTCATGACGGTTTTATTATCAACCATTTTGTAGTCCAAGAAACGGGCTACCACGAATTTCTTCGTGCCAGCATCCTCCGTTCTATACTTCTTGTCTAAAGACTCCCATAATTCTTTGGAAGCCTTAAACACCGAGTAGACATTATACAGTGAGTCCACTAGGCCGTTCAACACATAGTTACGGCACAAGTAGTCCGAATGTTTCCAAGCGTCAACCGCACTAACGGTTTCAGCATTGGCTTCCCCTTCACCGAGTTGGGGAGCGGACTCTGTGAGACACCTCGCCAGGTTCAAGGTGGTTAGGTAGAACAACATATTCTGTTGCCACCTTTTGAAGTGCAAACCCGAGAACTTCTCGGGTTTTTCGGCATGACTGGCGATGGTGCTGGCCGTTATGCCAGTGGAAGTACCAACCGATGGTGTTTCCTTAGGCTTTTCGGTCGTGTTAGTCATTTTTCTGAAATAGAAGACTACACAAGTTAATATTCAGAATTATTATTTAAACGAGCACGTTTAAAGCGTAAGAAAAAACCTCCAACTAACGGATGGTTTTCGAGGAGTAGAAAAGAGTTTTAATCTCTAAACGCGCACATTTTGACGAGATTAAATTCCAACAAATGGATGGATTAAAGTGTATTAAAGTTTTTATATATAACTTCCAACTTATGGAGGTTAGATGGTTTTAGATTATAACGTCCAACTAATGGATGTTAAGGTTATAAAAGAAAAATTAACGTCCAACAAATGGATGTTAAAGTTTTGTCGTAACCGACAACTCGTTTAACTCTAAGTCCAACTTTGAGTCAAAACGAGTTAAAAAAATATATTTATTTTTAAAACACTAGATCACCTCGAGAAATCTAAGTCCAACTTTGAGACTCGAGGCAATGAAGTTTTTATAAAACGAACGGTGTTTTTAAAAATTTGTTTTAAGTTTGTAGGAAAACCGTTCGCAAATTTAATTAACATAAATACTTTTATTTTATGGTACGATTACAACAAACAAAATAACTCTAATCTATTACAATACAATGAAAAGAATCTACTCCTACTAATACAATTACAAGAAAATGAGAAGATATTACACGGAAATAAAAATTACAATACAAATAAAGAATAAGGATTACACGGAAATGAATTGAGTAGAAACTCCAATACAATAAAATAAATACAGTGACAAATTTATAATAAAATAAAATGTTTGAATGAAAGAAAAATGAGACGGAAAGTTATAGAAAAAGGTTTTGAGAAAAATCTTTTGAAATAGTTTGAAAAAACAAAGAAGGATTGTGAAATCCTTGGCGAAGGATTCGGGTCAAAACCCGGGTCCCTTAAAACAAATTCCGGGTCTACCGAAGAACCATTTTGTTTCCCAGGGTACAATCGCCTAAACCGTATTGTACGGCCGGGATAACTCTAAGCTTGAAAATACCTTGAAGCTTGAAGAACAAGAATGATGAAGAAGATGAGAGAAATAATGAGGAGACGTAGAGAAAAAGAATTTTGTGTGAATTCTGGTGTGTTTAGCCTCAACTAATGAGGTTGTATTTATAGTGGTGGGAGTGGCTTGTTGAGCACACAAAAGTTAATTCGTAGTCAAACTTTGCATTAAACGTCTTTAATGCAAATTGATTTCTAATTAACGCGGAATTACCTTAATTAGCTCAAAAACGCGTTTCCAGCTGTTAATCCGGAGGACTCCGCGTTACAGCTGTTTTTCGGAAGAGCTGATCTTCCGGTCCGTCCCAACTTCAACCGGAAGAATTTCCGGTTCAACTCAGTTCCGCTTGAACTTTAACCGGAACCACTGTTCAGGTTGAACTCGGTTCCGCTTGAACCTGTTTCCGATTCAACTCACTTCCGCTTGAACCTCTCTGCCCAGACCACACAGGTCCGCTTGGACTTCAACCGGAACACCTTCCGGTTGAACCCAAAAACAATAAGGCGGTTCTCAAGCGGCGATGCGAAGTGCAAAGTGCGCCATCAAAGCGCCACATTGCGCCTCATACGCCCACGCCACGCGCGCGCGCGTGTGCGAGTGCGAGTGCGAGTTAGGGGTGCCTCTGGGTCCAAGGGATGTGTCCTACTAAAGGAAACAATAGTTGGTAAGGTTCCCACCTTATAAACCACTTTTGGTTTCAATCCCCAACCAATGTGGGATGAGTTAACATGCTATACTTAGCATTTTTCTCTCTAATTTTCGCAGCTTCACTAGTTGCGAGACCTCAACTTTGAGCTTCGATATCTCATTCATACGAGCTCGGTTTTGGACGTGGTTTGATGCGTTGGAAAGCCCTCACAACTTACTACACAAAACCATTAAATACAGAGGCAACAAACTATGTTATCTGTATTTTATTTTAGTCCAAAGTTGGTGAAAAACTCATTTTCACACTTAGTGAAAAAACCCATTTTTCACTAGTTTTTCTCCCAAAATTCCAACATAATCTTATCTTATTTTTCTGCTGATTCACAACTAATGTTAAGTTTAATGCAGGAACCATGTCTCAAACAAAAGATTAGTAGTATGTTCAATGGGAAGCACGGAAGAAATAGCATCTCAAGGTATTGTTTTTTTATTTATCCATGAACTGTAATACAAAACAAAGATGCCATTACAGCAAAATCAAGAATTCGGCTCAATTTACATTAGTGTACTTTTCTTATAGTGGGAAATTGTTTTGTGACATGGTGAACTATTGGTCGTGCGATTGTCAATTTGTAAGGCTTGAAACTGGTTGGTATTGATTGGTATGAAACTAAAGTGATCATGTCACTGCACCCGTGGGCAACAATGAACCCGACAAACAGTTGCAGTTGATGCCAAATCATAAACGGGTGGTCCGTTGCAACATGCAAACTGTTATCGTTGGAAAGTGAAAATAGGTGGCCCGCCCCAAAGCGCGGGTGGGTCACCGTTTAGTATAGATATATATACTTAAATTTTATTATATAAAATAAATAAAGTATATATATATATATATATATATATATTACCCCATATATACAAAATTCAACCTATGGTACAACTTATAAAACATAATGTACAACCCAACAATGCACACAATGTACTACTTTTTATGCATAATGTACAACCCCTAAAGCATTGGATTTATTAGCTACAGTTGCCTTCTACAGTTGCCAAAAAGTCTTCTTCACTACCTGTATCGGGTACAAGTCTACCCAGCTTCCCTCACCTAAAGCATGTCAAAAGGACAGACACAACCTTCTCTTTCACCTTCCTTCTCTCTTTTATCTTCTTTTTGAATGGCTCATTTTGTTTCACAGACGCAACCTTTTCTTTCACCGATATCTCCGCCTCTTTTCTCAACTCAACAACAGATTTCCGATCGTTCCTCCGTTCATGAGATAAAGGGTAAATTCGTTTCCAGACGTACATCGAGAAGATACCTCCCAAATCCGATTCGTTCTCACCGGTGATTTCATGGGTTAGGGTAGATCCGACGATGGTGGGTATCCGCAGCCAAGGCAGTGGCAACATTTTTAGGGTTTTTAATTGCTGTGCTCGCCGGTGTGCCGCGGTAGCCTTGATGGCTTTTTGGATGGTAACCGCTGTCTGCTGGTGTCACACGCCTCTGTGCTCGCTGTTGCTCTTCAGTCACGCTCACCTCGCCGGAGCCCAGAGGTAATAGTTTTAGACTTTTAGTTTTATTGGGTTAATTGATCTTGGAGTTTTGTTTACCATTTTTATGGGCTCTTTCTTTCTATTCTAATAAGTGTTTACATTTGGTTTGGTTGCACAGATCTGGAGTGTCTTTTTCTGGTGTGCAGGTAACTTTTGTGTATTTCTTTTTGGTATGCATTGTGTATGAGTGTTGAATGTGTAAGCTTTTGTTTTGTTTTTGTTGTATGTTAATTGAGACAGTGATTGTTTGATGAGATGAGCATACCTTTTGAACCACAACTGGTTTTGGGAACACATTTTTCTCTTATTTCTTCAACAGAATCATCAAAGTCCAACATAACTTTAGTGGAAGATCTCAACAGAAAACACGAAATATTACAATAAATTTTTTAAAACACAAACACCACAACATTTAATCTAAATGACCATTTTTTGTTTGGTAGCCATATCTGCAGCAGATGAGTAAAACAGAACTCTTGAAACAAACATGATTCACTTCTTTCCTTTTTTTTTTGCAGTGCCTTTAATCCAAATGACCATTATTTGTTTGGTAGCCATTACCTAATGGGATGACATAGTTATTCTGGTTGGTTTATGTGATTTGGTTGATTGACTTAGCACTGCTTTGGGTAATAAATTGGATAACTAAATCGATGATCTTTATTTTATAGATTTTGCCTTTTTAAGTGAAGGATTTTTTATGGTTTTTTACATACTTGAGAAACTATTAACAATCGGTTTTACTGTTTTGTTCTTTTACATACTAGAGAAACATTTTAGCCTCTGTTCACTAGCTAATTTTAAAGTCGTATTCAGCCCATTTACTTTGTTCGTAGGCTTTAAAACGTCTTCTAGATTAGCAACTAATAACATGATAAAAGCTGAACTATGTGAGCGTCGCCATTTTCAATGATTTCGACTGTGCCTCTTACGTTTTAAGTGTTTTGTTTTAGACTTTGAAAACTGATGTGTTGCAGTTGTCCTAACTACGCGATCCAGGTTCTTTATTTTGAGTTACCTATTTCGATGTTATGCCGGACGCCGTATAGGTAAACCTCCGGGTGTGTTCTGAACGCATCTATTTATAATGTTTTATTTATTAGAGATGATAGTATATTTTTATGAAATCGTTCTTTTTTCAGATCGATGTCGTCTAACATTTAATTGGATGGATCTCCATCTCATCTCCATGAATCTATTCTCATTGAATTCCATTTCATTGTAGGTTTTCGCAACTGTTCCTTGAAGCGGAATCATCAAGGAAAAGGATCTCAACGTATTTTTTTATACATGGTGGTGTTTATTTCAATATCGCAGGTTTTTTTTCTTATATTATGGGTTTAACCAGTTTATTATAACTTGGAGACCGGAGTTTTTAGTTAATGTTGAGGAACATTTTCTGAGTCAGCTCAAAGGTCCTAGCATAAATTTGTGTGTGTGTGTGTGTGTTTTACCATGATATGAAATATTTTTGAAATTTATGTCTTTGATTTTCTTATTTCTGAGTTCAGTTAACATCAATTGAAGTACAAATCAACCACTAACGGAGAAGATGATCCCCGCATTGCGGATGTTGCCCAGCAGATTTTGTATGATTAGGTTTAGCTTTCTTATTTCATGTTTATTTGTTGTATGTTGTTTCATAATTGCTCTGATTATGTGGATATTAGGGAGGCCATAATGTTCTGCTAGGTTCGATAATGCTTGATAATTTTGTGACAATCCCCGACATTGGCCATTAGGTTTTGTATGATTCGGATCAATTTGATTTATGTATCTTTCACTTATGCAGGGAATTATCCATGGACTGCGCCCGGTTATAAGTGTTCATGAGTGGATGGAATGCTCTGTTTGTACCAATTCTATGTACCATCCCTTCACCAGGTCCTGTAACCCATTTCCTTTCTTTGTACCTTTGTATCTTCATTTCTTATTCATCTCTTTTGATGTTGATATGATATAGTGTTTGGTTGTGGATTTTAATCATAAACAGTTAAAGGTATGGCCACCTTTTTTCCACCTTTGCTTTACTTTGAGAACAGTTAAAATGAATTTTCAATTTCTAAAATTACTTAAGTTGTAGATGTCTATGTCTCGAATAGGTTAACACAAACTGGTAAGAAGTTGGTATAAATAAAACTGAACCAACTACTTTTGGATATGTTTCAAGCTAATTGTTATTTTGGTTTAGGTTTCTTTCGATTAAACGTATATATGATCTTTCGTGTTTAGAATAGTTTGATTGGCATTTGATAATTGCTTTGAATGGATTTTATTACAACAACCCATATACCATTTTAGAATAAGTTATATTGGATAATAAGATTTTACTTTCTGATTTGATCCATTACAGATTTTGCAATCTCAGCTTAGTTGAAATTCTTTTGTTTTTTATGTATTGATTTTTCTCTGTTATGTTGCAGGTTGTTTGCTTCTGTTTTATAGTGTGTTGTTTATTGCTGTTGCACCAATAAATGTGCAGCGTAGAGAGATTTTTTTGGTGTGTTTTAGAGAAGTATTTTAACACTTGATCACAAATGGTTTGGTTGTATACTAATTAGTTAATAATGCAATGCAAATGAGTTTTATTTTTTTGTTTATATAGTTCTCTCAGGAATGTGAATATGCACACAAATACAAGGTTAAAACTTAGGAGTTTGTTATATATATCTGCACATTTATGTTTTAGTATTTATGGAACTCAATTACTTTGTTTCATGGTTTAGCAAGTTGGATGTTATCACAGGTTATTTAGGTGGGAAGTAGCAGACATACGTCACCTATCCTATAGCTTCCTTAACCGCCCTTTTTAAATGGGTCGGCTCCGCGGCAACGCACGGGTCGTCCTACTTGTATATATATATATATATATATATATATATATATATATATATATACATCTATTAAAAGAACAAACATGTATGAGATTATTTTACAAACTATAATTTCATGAAAACTATTTAGAACACGTGTGGACTGGAAGAGTGAACGCCTGTACACTGGGTTTTCTGGCATAGGTAAGGGTGTCGCATAAATCCCAACTGGGACATGGCGTACTTACCTGGGGATTCCTGGAGTGAGCGTTTGCTTATAGAAAAGCGAGTCTTCATATTATCACTATTCAGTTTTTTTTTAAATAAACAAGAACCCTATTCAAGAACCACATGGACTTAGAACATTAGTCATTTGGAGTCCTTGTATTCAAATAGCCTACTCATTTCATTAGGATAATCTCAAGGCCTATCACATTTCAATATCGGTGTTATCTCTCGTTATCAGTTCTACTCATCAGGTGAGTATACATACCCCTCTCTTTTAAATATTGTGGGATATGATGCGATAATCAGCTTTTGTTATCATAGAAGGTTGATTCCTTCGAATGATGACTTGAGTAGTGAGTATTGATAACCAATTTCTCATTTTGGGGTGCAACATGTATATCCTATATTCAAATCTTAAATCTTTATTCTGTATTCAAATCAATGCGATTATATGAAGTTAAGCGTGAATTTGTATGTGCATTTATGATTAATATCTGTGGTGTGGAAATCGTGAATCAAGTATCTATATCATATTTATAATCTTTTGTGTTCCATTAACCCTTGAGCCGTGGTAACAATGATAGATGAATAACTATTGGTTGACAACCCACCTAGGATATTGTGACATAATCCTGTCGTCAAATAGGTGATTGCTCCCTTATTTTCTAGGTTTGGTTAAAAACATCTATATCTGAATCATGTATCTATATCATATCTATAATCTGTTGTGTATCATTAACCATTTCGCTGTGGTAACAATGATAGATGAATATCTATTGGTTGACAACCCACCTAGGATATTGAGACATAATCCTGTCTTTAATTAGGTGATTGATCCCTTATTGTCTAGGGTTGGTTACACAACATCTATATCTATGAATGGTTAGTTATTTTATATTTTTCATGTAGTCCTTATGACTAAGTACTTAATTGCATAAATCGTTGGCTTTTTATCTCTCTCTCTCTCTATATATACATATATATATACTAGTGGGGTACCCGCGCGTTGCGGCGGGAGACAGTTTATAGCGCGTTATTTGTCTTTTGTATGCGAGTGTGGCGGCGACGACATCACCTAACACGCTACTTAATTTTTTAGTGTATCAATCCTCACGTGATATATAGTATCGTACGTCTGTTAGTATTCTCATTCATAGTATCAGTGTATTCATCTATGAAATAAGCCTTGAAGATCTCAATTAAATAATAACAAACACACGAATAATGTTAAGTTGGTTTGTTAACGAATAATTTGATTTCGATGGAGCTTTTTTAAGGGTGCTTATATATTCATAAACACTTTTGCTAAAAAAAATAGCTTCAAAACAGGTCGTTTTGGGTCAAAGGGCCGTTTTGAACTTTCAAACGGGTCGTTTGGGTCCTTTGTTTTTTTTATAAATAAGGTCGTTTGGGACAAAATGACCCCTTAAAATTCAGGGGCAGGGGTGTGGTTTTGTAATATTAAAAAAAGACCCAAATGACCCGTTTAAAAGTTTAAAACAACCTTTTGGCCCAGAACGACATGTTTTAAAGCTGTTTATTTTAGCAAAAGTGTTTGTGAATATAGCCAGACCCTTTTTTAAATATGAAACTGGAAATAATTTTTGAAATCAACATAAACACACAATCAAAACAATCTATGGCTTTGCTTTAATCCCTAACCGGTTTTTACCATTCGAAACCAGTGCTAGATGTCCAGTTATGATGGACATGAGCCTTTAGAATAATAAGAATTATTTTGGTTAAATTTGTTAGTTGACTGTTATATAGTCAAGCTGTTGTTGCACAACCAATGTAAGTATTTGATTCATCACAAATACATGACTGCAACCTATTTACCAAGCTTTTAAAAAAGGGTTTAAAAGATACATTTTTATGCCTAAAAAAGCTCATTTACTTGCACACCAAAACTTGATATACATTGCGTAGAAACTGAGCACTTGATGTTCCTTAGATTAAACAAAATAGTTAAGATTTACCATATGCTTCATTAAAATCACACCAAGCATAATATCCTTAAGCCTGCATTGTATTTAGATGTCAAATAAAACTAATTACTTGAATCGTCGAATGAAGATAGTCATATGCAGAACCCTTTCTTATAATATTTTGTTAGTTTCTTCTCAAAAGCATACACTAATTATGAGATACTTGTACATAAAAAATATGTCATTCAGAAGTGATTTAATCCTAAAACAAATTTACATGATTTGATTTCCCGGTCCAAGCAAACTGATTGCATAAGGAGAATGTACTTCACTCGAGGATTCTTTATCAACATCCTTAGAAGTCACCATATTAACCTCGAGAATATTAGACATGTAAGTAAAAGTTCTTATATATGTCAACCGAGAATTACAATTACATTTGCATGCCTGCAATTCATATAATAATGTATACTTTTGAATAATTTTGTAATTAAGATCGAATTTGTAAGAAAATTGATGATTGGGTGTTGCTATTCGTACCCCCCTCTTCCATTTTTTTACTTGTTGCACCCCCTCCCTCAACTTTTAGATTTATACAATTCAAACCTTTTTGTTTTTTTTTTTCAAAAAAACAAACTTTTGTGTATGAAAAATATCCATTTTCTTAAATTAAATTTTTTTATTTTTAGTTTATATAGACGTCTAATAAGTTCTTTATTCCAATATTAAGAAAAAAAAAACCTAACAACCTCACCTAAAAACAAACGAACTCTCTTTATATTGTGTTTAAACAAGTCAAATGATTATATATAAAGATACTTCTTCGTATTTTAAATAACAAATTTATCTATAGCTTTTTAAGCGTGATTACTTTTACACAAATTTTTTTTCTATATTTTATAAAAAGAAATATATATTTTAATTTATTAGTAAACGTGGTTTTATTATATTTGTTGTTATTTTCAATATTTTTAAACTACAATATTAGTTTTTATTATCCAAAATAGTTTTTAACTTCTTTTGTTTTATATTTGTTGTTATTTTTTATCCATTTTTTTCTAAACTACAATCATCGCTTTTTTGATCAAAAATTGTTTTTAATATTTTCCCAAAAAGAAGTTTTAAATTTCTTGCTAAAGAAAAGTATTTTTTTTATATTTTTCAACGAAGTGTTTATAATATTTTTTTAGATAAAAAAACATTTTTAATGTACATATATTTATGAGGGGTGAATATGACAAGTTTTAAATTTTCAGGGAGGGGGTACAACAAGTAAGGGAGGGGGTACGAATAGCCTATCCCTTGATGATTATATATGCAAAACCTCTTTAACCTATCCATAAACTCATATAAAAACACAAAAAACATGAGAGTGTAGATGAAAAAGAAATTTACAAACTCTCAGAAGAACATCAAACAACATGGGAATTGAGGAGAAAACGCAAGACACTTACATGTAGAATGCGAAACAAATCAAAATCATCGTTAGACTAAGAAACGAAAAAATCGAGAACCGAAAAACCCCAAAAAAAACGAACTTGAACAATGCACCCAGAAAATAACATTAATCATACCAATTAGCGACAATCACAAACGTTACAGTATAAATTTAAATCTCAAGAAACCTAAATGAAGCATAAAATGTGTAAATAAAAAAACCCCAAAAATTAAAAGTTCACAATTACCTTCAAGGCAACAGAGAGGAGAAGGTTCAGAACATGTAATACTTGCAAAATCACATTGAAGATGAGAAGAATATGAAGCTCAAAAGAGTGAAGGAAAGTAGGTTCTTACCTCCAGTGTTCTTGTTCTGATGTTTACCGATCCATACCGATTGTAACTTTTAGACTGTAACCTAATCGATGTTTGACAATGAATAAATAGCAAACTATGAAGAGAATTGTTCATGCGAAGTTTAAAATCAAGCTGAACAAAATTACAGATTTCATTACTTCCCTTTTCATTTTCTTCTTTGCTCGTCTCATCTCCAGTTCCACTAAACGATGGTGCCTGCTGCTTTCTATTTGTAGTACACAAAATAATCCCTTAATAATGGTGCTTGCTGCTTCCTTTTTCAATATACTTGTAATTTTGTTCAATTTTGTTCGGTCTGAACTGGTAGCGTAGCATCATCGCAAACCAATGGAAAGGTAAAAAGATTTTGTGATATTTTTCTTATTAAAGTTAAACATGTAATAGCAACTGCATGCGTACCTCTTAACAGTTGTAAGATCTTGTCAGTTGATATGCTACAAAACTACCATTAGAGTTCTGAAATGAGAGTTAGGAATCCAGAAATAGCATTATGCTACAATAAGAATACAAATATGAGAATAATTACTACAACCGTAATTACCTGTAAAGATAGGATAACATTGACGACATCATACAGCCGGTTTGCATCCAGTAGCTTGTCATACAGCCGACATCAGACACCTCATCAGCATTTCAAGGCACCTCATTTTTATTAAAATTATTCCAGGAGAGGAGATTTCATCCCTGTGCAGCCTTGAACACATCTCAAAGCAACGATCTAAAAAGAAACCAAAGCAACGACCTACAACAAACTTTTCATTTAGAGATATGACATGTTTTGTGTTTAAAGTTTTGCCTATTGAAGTGAAAAGTAACACATACCAGGAACGCATCAATAGCCTTCGTGACTGCTATAAGTGCAACAAAGGGTGATATAGACATTAGATTTCTTTGAACTTTGAGATAAGATTTATTTTACAGAAAGAAAAAAAATTAAGAAATATATCAAAATTAAATTAAATTACTAAGATTAAGTAGAAAATCAAAGAAACGAAAAATTAGAGGGAAATGGATCTAGACTGTATAGCTGTATGTGCATTTCTTTGTGCGATATAGAGTAATAATTTTAGGTCAAAGTAGAAAAAAATGCATGTATCAATTAGAACCTAGCAGTGAGAAAATACAAAACGTTAATTACGAAAATCAAGTCCCCACGTGGAATATAATACATGAATGGATGTCTACCTTTCCAATCTAAGAAGCCAAAGAAGACCCTCAGGCAATGGGCTCGTCACCAGGTTTGTTGCTCCTAATAACTTCTGACATTCGGGTATAGATAGACCCCGGAAGCAAATTCCCTGATCCATGATTGTGTGACAAACTCAAAATATTATTTACATTAATGTTAAAACATTGTAGTGTTTTATAATAATCTTAACATGATACCTTTCGATTTGTTTTACCTTCCATTTCTTTTCTTCAGTTGCTCATTCTCATAATTTTTCTCTAGAAGTCAGTGTCACAATCCTCATTTCTCTGTGTAGAAACAGTGGGTCTCGGCCGGGCGGGTATCAAGGATGAACCGGTTCGGTCAAGTGAAGAGTTTCTGGGGAGTTGATAAATTAAGCCGCTCCGGCAGGGAGCGTCTTGGCTGCTTCGGTGGGTTAGTCTAAGGTACCTGTCACGAAGGAAGAGTTAGAACAAAGGAGGGAGATTGTCCTCCGGCTCAGACTGGGACTGACAGATGCATCATTGCCATCCCAGGTCTACCCTCGTGAGTATAGGATGTGTGTGTGGGGGATTGGAATGTCTGCTCTGCCGTGCGGTCAGGAGAGACGTTTTAGTGCCGGATCTAGTTGTAGTCCGGAGGGATTAAGTGTCTTTCCCCCAAGTGTTTGGGGGGTATTTATAGTGACTTACCTTTGTCTGATGCGCCATTAATGCTCCTGGCGGCTAACGGTATGGGCGGGCGCAGTAGGTGCGTAGCCTACAGTCCCATTTTGGGTAAAGCGGCGCATGATTGGCTTATAATGTACCAATCATTGCCTGTCCATGTTACTCGAGAGCGCCGTGCGGCCACCTCGTGTGTGTCGCGTGCCGTTAGAGTGGGTGTTTGGTTCGGCCTGATGAGGGGTAACCTCCGATATTTGGCCGGACCGGACCCACGTCATCAGCCCACCAGGCCGAAGCGTTGCTGTCATGTAGCGGGGCTTCGGGCTTTCTCTTCTTATTGGGCCTGGATGGGCCGGGCTTCCGGGGCCCCCTGTGTTGGTGCGCGTTGATTGGATGCTGGTCTGGCAACCGTCCCGTCAGGAATGTCAACCGTCGCCCTCTATATAGCCTATATATAGCCGAACGTAACTCTCTTCGGTCATATCGTCTTCTTTCCAAACTTGCTGCCATTCTTGCCGAAAACGCTACCTGCTTTCATACCGCGCGGTACGTTACCCTTTTCTTTGTATTTTGATTTCTTACATCATGGCTGAGAGTACTAAGTCCGATATGGACGTTCAGTTTAGTTGCCTTACTCCGAAAACCCTTAGCGCTGAGGTAGCGCGGTACGGCATTCCTCTAGAACTGCATCCTACTTTGCCGGAGAGAACCCATACTATCCGTGACTGCCCGCCCGGTAAGATTGGGCTTTACCTTCATCACTTCAGCTTTGCTCACCTTCGTCTTCCCTTTACCGTTTTCTTTCGCAATCTTATCAAAGCCCTTCGTGTTGACATTCGGCAGCTTCCCCCCTTGGCCGTCGTGCGGATAACTCAGTTTGAAATTGCCTGCTGGGCGTGTGGGACAAAACCTACCGTTAACCTTTTTAGGCAGTTTTTTTCGCCTGAACCACCAAGGGGATTGGTACCTTATAGAGGTCGCCCGCCATGCGGGGGCCGTGCGGCTGTTCACTCCTCCCACCAGTCTGAAATTTTGGAAGGACAAGTTCTTCTGGGCGGATGACGTTTGCATTGGAAAGATGCACTGGAGAAAGCCGGAGGAGGACTTGGTGCCGTACGACGTGTACAAACTTCCTCACGACACGGTCGGCCGTGCGACTTTGATTGCGAACAAAATGCCTCATCGCAAACAGGCCGAGGAGGTCTTGGTTATGACTGGCATGAGCCGTAACTGGCTAGGGTTGCTCACCGACCCTTGTTTTAAAATGAATGGGGCCGGTATGGTTCCTTCTTATTGTTGCCGTTTTGTTTTTTTTGTGCTGGGCCTGTCTTAACTTTCTTTTTCTTTGTGCAGAGATGGGTCTCCTGGATTATTTGAAGCTGCCATCTACTCTTGAGGTTGAGCATACGACGAAGCCAGTGCCCGAGGGGCAAGATACCGTTGTGAAGGCTACTGAGGAGAGGAGGTTTACTGATTTTATTGTGAAGGATGGGGAGAAGGTGATTGCGGGTAAGGATCTGGGCGGTGCTTCCCACACGCTGATTGAGGAGCAGAAAGCCGAACGGCGGCGCAAACTGGCGCAGAAGCAGCGTGCTGATGTGGCGAAGGGTAAGGCCACCGCGCCGTCTGGAGGGGCTTCCAGTAAGAGGAAGAAGGCCTCCTCTAAAGGGCCTTCTAAATCCAAGAAGAAGAAGTCTGGTACGTCCACCTCCCCTGCATTGGTGGACGAATCCTCTGCTGAAGGTTCTCCGGACCCCACTTATAAGGCCGGGGATGAGTCTGAAGAAGATGTGGATATAATCCACAATACTGATTCCGAAGTTGAGGGACCGAAGGACGATGCAGGCGGCTGTCCGGGAGGGGATGCGTCCCCTTCGTCCAGCGAAAAGCGCTTCGCCCGTGCGCTCGAAACAGGTGACGACTATATGTCTGACATAGTCGGGCGGAAACTGAAGCCTGGTATGGGCAAAGGCGCCGATGCCATTGCCAAGGCCATGGCTGCCGGCGACATGTCTTCGCCGCGCGGCTCCGAGAAAAACGCGGAGCCCGAGGAGGATAGTGTGTCCGTCGAGGCCGAACTGGAGGCCTTAAAAAGGGATAAGGCGGGGGTTGATGCCGAGCTGGCCAGGGCTCACGCAATCACTGATTCTGCATGGGCGGATAGGAAGTGGTTGGTGGCGGAGGGCTTTCAGCATGTTATTCTGAGGTTGCTGAAAAGCCATGAGTTTGAAAGTAAGTTGGGGGCCGTGCAACAAGCCGTGATGGATGTTGGCACCATTCAAGGTATCCGGACTGGTCACGACTTCGCCAGCTCGGGGTATGCCCTTGCTGACATCCCTACCTTGAAGCCTAATGCCGATGCGGATCTGATGGAGGCGGTCACCATTTTTGAGCAACACAAGTACCCCTACCTCGAGGAACTTGCTGGCCTTGCCTCTGAGCCTCTCGAGGTTATTAAGGCTCTGGAGCCGAAGGCCGCACCAGAGAAAGCAGCAGAAGAGCCTACCCCGGATCCTTCGGCCACCGTATGATGACCTCCGCCGTGCAGCTTTTGTAGTTATTTTGGCCTTGGCCCTGTACATTTGTAATTTCCTTTGGCTTCGGCCTTGTTTGTAAATCTTGTTAATGAATGAATTTCTTGTTCCTGCAAAGTTGACATGCAATTATATGTTTTCAAGCCGTTCGGCTTTTACTAGCTTTACTATGTCGTGTTTGGTTGTTTAATTGTATGAGCCGTGTGGCCTGTGACTGCAATTGTTAACTTTATGAGCCGTTCGGCTTTCATTTGTTTAGTTTATGTATTTTCCTTTGGCTTGTTGGCCATTTCTGTGGTTGTACACCCACTTTGTTTTACTCCGTTCGGAGGTGTAGCGCCTTTTAACCATGGTAATTGTGGTCCCGTTTTGCTGTTCGATAGGGCACTGGGCCGTTAGAGCCCAGTGGCTCGTTAAGCGTGTTTGGGTCACCCACTGTAGGGTAGGGTTCTAGTCCGGCTGATCCGGTCCGTCACCCTTTGTGTCCCAGCCTTCGGTTGGCCTGTCGAGTGTTTTGCCGATGCTAGTTACCGTGCGGCCGCGTATGGCCGTGTGTGTGGTAAGTTAGATCGTCGGTCTTGAATTAGTTTATAGGGTGCGTTGCCCCGTTAAGTGCTTGCTTCGTAACAAAATGTTGTAACAAAATATCGTAACAAAATGCCGACCGGCTTACTTGAATGAAGTACAAATTACAAACAAATGTCGCGCGGTAATAGTAAGCTTAAATATAACATTTCTTTAGCTGCATGCCTTTCCAGTGCCTGGGTACGGCTTTTCCGTCTAGAGTTGCAAGCTTGTACGACCCTTTCTGATGAGCTTCCCGTATCTGGTACGGTCCTTCCCAGTTAGGGCCGAGTTTACCTTGTTTCTCTTGTCTTGAAGCTTCGTTGTTTCAGAAGACAAAGTCGCCCGGTCTGAAGGTAACTGTTTTTACTTTGGCATTGTAGTACCCTTCGATTTTTTTCTTGTACCTTGCTTCGTTGATTGCGGCCATATTTCGCCGCTCTTCCGTTAGGGACAGGTTTACCAGCAGCTCGGTGTCGTTGGTTGTTTCATTCATTTCCAAGATTCGTTGCGAGGGCATTCCTATTTCTGCCGGGATTACCGCCTCCGTACCGTAAGTTAGGCTGAAGGGGGTGTGCCCGTGGCTCATCCGCTCGGTTGTTCTCATTGCCCATATGACGCTTGGCAGTTCTTTGACCCAGCTTTTTCCTTCGGCCCCCAATCGTGTTTTTATTCCTGTCACTATACTTCGGTTCGTTCTTTCTACCTGCCCGTTTGACTGAGGGTGGGCAACCGAAGTGAAGATCTGCACTATCTGTAATTCCTTGCACCATGCCCGGAAGGGATTTTCCGCGAACTGCTTTCCATTATCTGAAACAATCTTCCCCGGGAGGCCGAAG
Organism: Deinandra increscens subsp. villosa; assembly: GCA_039602395.1. Lineage (NCBI taxonomy): Eukaryota > Viridiplantae > Streptophyta > Magnoliopsida > Asterales > Asteraceae > Deinandra > Deinandra increscens. The sequence continues at coordinate 43,335,660 of JBCNJP010000025.1, forward strand.
CGGCAGCATATGTTTTCCCAAACGAAATTTATCATCTGTTTGCCCGTGATGGTCGCTAGCGGCCGTGCTTCCACCCACTTGGTGAAGTAATCCACTGCCACCACCAGGAACTTGACCTTTCCTGGCGCCTCTGGGAATGGGCCTACGATGTCGATTGCCCACTTATGGAACGGCCATGGCGACTTGACTGGTATCATCTCACGCTTTGGGGCGCGCTGCACGCTGGCGTGCATCTGACATCCCCTGCACTTTCTGATTTCCCTTTCTGCGTCTGAGTACATGGTTGGCCAATAGAAGCCGGTGTTCAACATTCTTGTGACGACGGAGCGGGGCCCCGAGTGAGTACCGCAAATGCCGCGGTGGAACTCTTGGATTACATATAGCCCTTCTGCTTCTGTTAGGCACCGCAACCATGGCTGTAAATAGGCCGTGCGGTACAGACGACCATCCTTCAGTGTGTAGTTCACGGCTTGCAGGCGGAGTTTATTTGCCTCCTGATTGGACGTTGGTGTAGTGCCGTCCGTCAAATACTTAATGAATGGTGTCATCCAGGAGTCCGTCTGGGCGCTCACGTCGTTAACTTCCATCGGCTCTCCCATGGGTGTGGTGATTACCTCCACCGGTATTTGCTTTGTCAAGTGAGCAAATGCCAGTGAGGCTAACTTGCTGAGTGTGTCAGCTTTCTTGTTCTGGCCGCGCGGTATCTGGATGATTTCGAATTCCCGAAACGAGGACGCGATAGCCTTTACGCAATCGGCATACTTTTGCAGCGCGGCTTCTCTTATTTCGAATTCTCCGTTTACCTGGTTCGCGACCAATAAGGAATCCACCCATGCGGATAGCTTTCTTACTCCCATCTTCTTTGCTAGCCTCAGTCCTGCCGACAGGGCTTCGTATTCCGATTCGTTGTTTGTGCTTGGGAATTCGAGCCTAATGGCATAGGTTACCTCTACGCCGTGCGGGTCGATGAGTACGAGGCCCGCACCAGAGCCATCTTTGCTAGATGCCCCGTCTGTGTACAGTGTCCAGGCATCTGGACTCGTGACAGTTGGAGGTAGCATCGGTGCCGCAGGGGTTTCTTGTTCGGCTTCTTTGCTGTCTAACTCTGTTATGAAGTCCGCGAGGACTTGGCCTTTTATGGCCGTCCTTGGTCGGAACTTCAAGTCTAGCTCGCCGAGTTCAATCGCCCATTTCGCAAAGCGACCGGATGTTTCAGGGCGCTGTACTATCTCTCTCAGCGGATAGTTGGTTAGCACAGACACTCTGTATGCTTGGAAGTACCGCCGAAGCCGCCTGGTTGTGTGGACCAGAGCGAGCAGGAGCTTTTCCAACTTTGAATATCTTGTCTCTGGGTCAGCCATTGTTCGGCTGACGAAATACATAGGTATCTGCTTGTCGCGCCGTTCGGCGCACAGGACCGAGCTCAATACTTTCTCCCCCACAGCTAAGTACAAGACAACTTCTCTGCCTGGCTCCGGTGCAGTAAGTGACGGCAGTTCTGCCAGGGTTCTCTTGAGTGCCTGAAAGGCTGCTTCGGCCTCCTCGGTCCATAGGAAATCTTCCTTAGCGGTGCACCTTTTCAATGCTTCAAAAAATGGGGCGGATTTTTCTGCTAGTTTGGAGACGAAACGGTGCAGGGCAGCCAATCGGCCGTTTAGGCACTGGAGTTCTTTTAGCGATTGGGGGGACCTTATATCTAGTATCGCCTTGACTTTTGCCGGGTTAGCCATGATGTTTTGGTCAGCTATCACATGACCTAGGAATTTTCCCTGCTTCATGCCGAACGAGCATTTGGCGGGATTTAATTTCATGTTGGCCGCGCGGAGGTTCGCGAAGGTTTCCTGAATGTCCTTCAGTAGTGTGTCTTCTGTTTGGCTTTTTATGACCAGGTCATCCACGTATGCTTCCATGTTCCGACCGATCTGTTCTTTGAACACCTTGTCGATTAACCTCTGGTAAGTTGCCCCTGCGTTCTTTAGGCCGAACGGCATCTTGGTGTAGCAGAATGTGCTTTTATCGGCGTGGAACGCTGTTTTTTCCTCGTCTGTTTTTGCCATCTGTATCTGGTGATAGCCCTTGTACGCGTCTAAGAAACATTTAAAGGTGTAGCCGGACAGTGCGTCCACCTTTGCGTCTATTGGTGGCAACGGGTAACTGTCACACCCCCAATTTCCACCTAACGGAGTTTAACCGCGTGAGGGTATGATCCAGACCAGGATCCCAGACTTCAGTTACAACCAAGCCATAAACAGAGTTTAAATTAAGTAAATAAAAGCAGTTATTACAGACCCAAATGAATTAAAGGTTCAGCGGAAGCGTAAAAAAACGAGTTACATATATTGTTTACAAAATGTTCAATTTAACTGGTTGGAAACACTGTTTTTGATTCAAAAGATAATGTTCAGTACTGCCGCCGCCGATGCCTTCGATGATCCTCCTAGCGACCTGAAAAGCATTCAACAATCAAGTGTCAGCCAAGGCTGGTGAGTTCACTAAGCAATCTACCCGTCACAAGTAGACCAAAGTTTTATGATCAAAGAAAGGTAAAACGCAATCAATATCATAGGATTAGTAAGTTTTCCATATCGTAGGTAGCTAGCCTGAGTTATGCTCATTTGAATTGTTCGCAACCGAAGCTGACAACGTATAGGTATTACCTACGGATTTTGCCTTCCCGTGTCCTGAAAGACCACGGAGGGTAGGGTAACATTGGTCCCAGTCCGACCTCCAGTCGGGTTGGTGCATCCCGTGCACCGCTGGGCGGGGGTGTCAATCCCCAGTAGTACTACTCAACATCACCTAGCTATTCTATATTAACGGCCCGAATGTAAGGACTTTTTAGTTTATCAATCAATTCAACGATACATATGATATTTGGTCGGAAAAGTTTACTTAGTAAGAAATACCTTACCGTTGCTCGTTATCATCCCTGAAAGGACATAACAGTATATAGTAATGAACTCACCTTAGGTTGCTCAGCTTATTCTTCAAATAAACCCGGTTATGATTGTTAACGAGGACCTAATAATCACATTAAGGTCTTAGGTGTTAGGTTGTTTAACTTTTGGCTATACCGCTAAGACCATAACACTAGCACATTGGAAAGTATGACGCAACATAACGACACACGACACCGATGGTTGATCATACACAAGTGTTCATATTTATCAGCAATCAAGCATGTATTATTGTATCATAATCAAATGAGTCATGGCATAACATTCAAGAAAATTGTACAAGTTTGGATTCTGGTCACAGTTTCGCTAGCAGTTTCGCTAGACAGTTTCGCCGTGTACTCGGGCAGCACTTTCGCTAGGCAGTACCCGGTGACACAGTTTCGCCAGGCTAGTTTCGCTCGAAGCTGTTGGCACAGTTTCGCTAGCCTAGTTTCGCCCGAAACTGGTTTGAACTTTCGTTCAGGGAATTTCGCTTGGTAATTTCGTTCGGTCAGGTCTGGTCAGTTTACCTAGCGACACTATAGTTTCGCTACTTAGTTTCGCTAGAAGGAGATAGGCACAGTTTCGCTACACAGTTTCGCCTGATGAAGGCACAGTTTCGCTAGTCGCTAGAAAAACCCGTAAATTTGCCTAAAAATCTTTCTAACAGCTTCTGTAACACATGCAAATCAATATCTAGCATACCTAAACGTTTACTAACATCATACAAGCAATTTTAACACCTAAAACACGGATTCTAGTCATCAATTTGTCAAGAACACTTTTTCACATAAAGGAACTCAAATTGCATGGATCTTCATATATACAAGGCAAGTTGCAGAATTTATGTTACATCTAGTATTCCTGAGCATCATGGCAGTAGCAGAAGTCGTTGCATGTAGATTTAAGCATACATTTTAGTCTAACATACAAGTAATGCATAAAGGTGGTTCATGTGACTCACGGATGATCTCTTATGCTCAAGAGGGTGAAAGCTTGGGGCTGGAATCTCGGTTCCTCGAGTCGTTTTCTGCTGGCCAGAAGTCACAGGAGAGGGAGAGTGCAGCAATGGTGTGTGTTTGTGTGGAAGTAGTAAAATGAGAAAGTTAGGCTTGGGTTTGCTTATATAAGGTGCCAGTTTCGCCCGCAATTTCGCTGGCAGTTTCGCTGGCCACGCGAAACTGGTCAGGCATCAGCTAACCGGGCGAAACTGTAATTTCGCCCAGTAGTTTCGCTGGACACCAAAACATGCAAATTTTATTCTAAGTAAGGTAAGCACGTTTTCTCGATAAATCACATAATTTCACAATGAATGTATTAGGCATGTTGCATAACTTCACACCGTGGTAATAAGCAAATAATCATATAACACATATGGTCGGGTTCGGTGATCAGCCAAAGGTTGTGGACGTATCCGGTCTCGGTAAGCATTAATTAGTTAATTTCTACTGGTAATGTGACTAACGGCGTTTGTCTAACGGAACTAACGGTTATTAACGGAAAGACTTAACGGAGTTAACTTGGGAAGTTACGGTTGTCACAGCCTCCCCATGTTAAGGAATTTTCGTCCCGAAAATTTGCTAGTACCTTGGGTGGATGCGGAGGCTTGATCGAACAGGTGAGGATATTTCTTTCGCATCTGGTCTTCTCGTTCCCATGTGAATTCTGGTCCACGTCTTGATTGCCATCTAACCTTGACAATTGGGATCTTGCTTCGCTTTAATGTCTTTTCTTCGCGTCCCATTATTTCAACAGGTTGTTCTACAAATCGGAGTTGCTCGTCAACGTGGAGCTCCTCGAGCGGAACTATTAAAGTGTCGTCAGCCAGACACTTCTTCAAGTTGGAGACGTGAAATACGTTATGTACTCCATCCAGTTCAGGTGGCAAGTCCAGACGATACGCCACCGTCCCGATCTTCTCGGTTATTGGGAAAGGTCCTATGTAGCGAGGGTTTAACTTCCCGCGCTTTCCAAAACGGACCACACCTTTCCAAGGCGAGACTTTTAACAATACACGGTCGCCCACCTCGAATTCCAAGGGCCTTCTTCGATTGTCAGCATAACTCTTTTGTCGGTCTCTTGCAGCCTTCATGCGGTCTCTAATTTGTACAATTCTTTCAGTTGTTTCGTACACCATTTCGGGTCCAGTAAGTTGATTATCACCGACTTCAGCCCAACAGACCGGTGATCTACACTTTCGTCCATAGAGAGCCTCAAAGGGAGCGGCTCCAATACTGGAATGGTAGCTGTTATTGTAGGAGAATTCGACCAATGCCAAGTGGGTTTCCCAGTTCTTTCCAAAATCCATTACGCATGCTCGGAGCATATCCTCAAGAGTCTGGATTGTGCGCTCTGTTTGGCCATCGGTTTGCGGATGGTATGCGGTGCTCATATCCAAGCGAGTACCTAGTGCGGATTGCAACGATCTCCAAAAGTGTGAAGCAAAACGGGGATCTCGATCGGAGATAATAGACGTGGGCACTCCGTGGAGCTTGACGATCTCGTCAATGTAGATTTGTGCCAATTTGTCAGTCTTGTCGTTCTCCTTGAGGGCTATGAAATGAGCGGATTTCGTTAGTCTATCCACAATGACCCAAATCATGTCGTTTCCACGAGGTGTACGGGGCAGTCCCGTGATGAAATCCATGGATATTTCCTCCCATTTCCATTCAGGAATTTTCGGTTGCTGCAATAATCCTGGAGGCTTTTGGTGTTCTGCTTTGACCTTTGAGCATGTTAAGCATTTACTGACGTATGTAGCGATGTCGGCTTTCATCTTTGGCCACCAGTATATTCCTTTCAGGTCTTGGTACATTTTATCCGAACCGGGATGGACCGAATATCGAGACTTGTGAGCTTCGTCCATCACCAGCTCTCGAAGATTTCCATGAAGAGGCACCCAAACACGATCCTTGTAGTAGCGGAGTCCATCTGACTTAACCTCCGAAGTTCCATCTATGCCTCTTAAGGATTCAGACTCGAAATTTTCTTCTTTCAAGGCTTCTTTCTGAGCATCCCGAATTCTATCCGGTAATCCAGCATGAATCGTGAGTTGTAGAGCTCGAACCCTTCTAGGTTTAGCATATTCTTTTCTGCTCAAGGCGTCAGCCACAACGTTGGCCTTGCCTGGGTGATACTTTATCGCCAAGTCGTAGTCATTAAGCACCTCGATCCACCTACGCTGTCTCATGTTGAGGTCTTTCTGTCCCATTATGTGTTGGAGGCTTTTATGATCAGTAAATATCGTGCATTTGGTACCGTACAGGTAGTGCCTCCAAAACTTTAAGGCGAATACAACAGCTCCTAACTCCAGATCATGCGTCGTGTAATTCTTTTCGTGAGTCTTTAGCTGCCTTGACCCGTAAGCAATGACCTTACCCCTTTGCATTAAAACACATCCAAGTCCTTGGAGAGAAGCGTCACAATATACCTCGAAGTCGTCAGCACCATCAGGTAGAGATAACACAGGCGCGGTACAAAGTTTTTCCTTTAAAGTCTGAAAGGCTGTTTCCTCTTTTTCACCCCATCGGTACTGAACACCTTTATGCGTAAGAGCGGTTAGCGGCTGGGCTATTTGAGAGAATCCCTGGATGAAACGACGGTAGTAACCTGCTAATCCTAGAAATTGCCGAATTTCCGTTGGTGCTCGTGGTGTGGACCAGTTCTTGATCGCTTCTACCTTGGAGGGGTCAACATGAATACCCTGCTCGTTGACGACATGGCCCAGAAATTGGACTTCTCGGATCCAAAAATCACATTTGGAGAACTTGGCGTAGAGTTGTTCCTTCCTTAATAACTCTAATATTAACCGCAGGTGTTGCTCGTGCTCTTCCTTTGTCCTCGAATAAACGAGTATGTCGTCGATGAAAACAATTACGAACTGATCAAGGTAAGGTTTGCACACGCGGTTCATGAGATCCATGAACACCGCCGGTGCGTTCGTTAAGCCGAAAGGCATGACTAGGAATTCGTAATGACCGTAACGCGTTCTGAAAGCCGTCTTTGAAATGTCCTCCTCGCGGACCCTAAGTTGATGATACCCAGACCTTAAGTCGATCTTTGAGAAGTAACTGGCTCCTTGTAGTTGGTCGAACAGGTCGTCGATCCGTGGGAGAGGATATCGGTTCTTAATAGTGACTTTGTTGAGCTCGCGGTAATCTATGCACATCCTGAACGTCCCATCTTTCTTCTTGACGAATAGAACTGGCGCGCCCCATGGCGATGAGCTAGGCCTGATAAAACCTTTATCTAACAGTTCTTGCAGTTGAGTGGATAACTCGTGTAATTCGTTCACCGCCAGACGATACGGAGCTCGGGCAACCGGAGCTGCACCAGGAGCAAGATCGATTCCGAACTCGACTTGTCTATGCGGAGGTAGACCAGGTAATTCTTCCGGGAATACGTCGGGAAAATCGCGAACTATCGGAAAATCTTCAATTTTCTTTGCTGCGAGGCTTTGATCCGTAACCGTTGCCAGAATGGCCACGTGCCCTTTTCGAAGGTACTTCTGTGCCTTGAGGTATGATATAATTCCGGTGACAGTGCCTCCCTTTTCACCCTGAATCGAGAGTACTTCTCCGTTTGCTATGGGTATGCGTATGACTTTCTCTTGGCAAATAAGTTCGGCGCGTTGCGAGGACAACCAATCCATACCAATTATCACGTCAAAACTACCGATTGTGAAAGGCATCAAATCTATGCTGAATTTACGACCTGAAAGTTCTAGGGTACAATCCTTAACTATGTGCGTTGCATCAATAAGTTTACCGTTAGCTAATTCGACAGTGTACTTAGCTCCTAGGGTTTCTGTCTTGGCCTTTATCATTTTGCAGAACTTAGTTGAGATAAAACTTTTCTCGGCACCCGAATCAAATAAAACATTCGCAAAATAGTTGTTGAGGAGAAACTTACCGGTAATCACATTGGCGTCATCCCTTGCTTCACCGGAACCCATGACGAATGCTCGTCCGCGGCCACCATTTCCATTACCACCATCATTGTTGTTATTGTTGTTGTTGTTGCGGTCGTTGTTGTGATCGTTCCCACCTCTCTTTAGCTGGGGACAGTCTTTCTTTATGTGTCCAGGTTTTCCGCATTCAAAACAACCACGGGGGCCTTCAGGGTTCTGCCTTGCACGGTTGGGTAGTTCACCCCGACAATTTTTGGCAAGGTGCCCCGATTTTCCACATCTCTCACAAACTGGTCGGCCACATTCACCAGGGTGGTGCTTGCTACACTTGCTACAGTAGGGTAACTTTCCTTTATACCCACTAGCTCCTTGCCCGCTGCTTCCTTGTCGGTTTTGGTTGTTGCCACCGCCACTGTTGTTACCGTAACCCCCTTTGGAGTTATCATACTTCTTGTTCTGATTCTGGGAGTTTGAGGACCTCCCAGTGTTGTTGCCAGAGTTTATGAGGTGGCTTGGCTCCTCGTCTCTCTGCCTCTTCCCGTCTAGGGCAGCCTTTGGGGTCTTTCTGGGTGGCAAAGATCCTTGAGCCACTGCCTGATCAGTTAGTTTGTGCGCTAGTCGGATGGCCTGTCGCAAATAAGTGGGGTTAGATGAGGTCACCATGCCTTTGATCTGTGGTACCAGTCCTTCCACATACAATTCGATTCGCTTGTACTCAGCATCCACCATTGTCGGACAGAGTCGGGAATATGCTTGATAACGATCGGTATATTCCTCTATCTCAGAACCTTCCATCTTGGAGTTTCCAAACTCTACTTCCATCTTTCTGACTTGATCACGAGGACAATACTCCTCCATGATTGCTTCTCGGAATTCTTGCCATGTCATGGCATTTGCTTCGTTTAATCCCAAAATCTGAATCTGAGCATTCCACCATGTCAACGCGGAATCCTCAAGAGTGCCTGTAGCATACTTTACCTTATCCCCGTCTGGGCAGTTACACATTAGAAATACCTTCTCTGACTTTTCAATCCATCTAAGTAGACCCACAGCACCTTCGTCACCCTTGAACACTATTGGTTTACAATCCATAAAAGCTTTAAATGAGCATTGAGGCGGTTGACCTTGAAAATGTTGCTGAGCGGCTGCTAGGGCTGCTGCGACCCCTTGATTAATCATATTCTGAACCTGTGCAGCTGTGAAGGTTCCTGGGTTGGTTTCGGGTCCTCTTCGCGGAGGCATGATTTCTAGCAAATCAATGCAAAGCTTCCAAAGGTTAGTATACCCAATACCAGAAGGCTGTTAAGTTCCGTTAATGGTTACATACTAGTATAGTTCACATTAAGGCACTCATTTACATGATTAGTGAAAGAAAAATTTCCACCCGAAATTTTCAGGTTTTAATACCGTCACAATACCAGAATTTTAAATGAGGGTCATCTTCAGCGCGCGGGGCAGTACCTTGCGGAACGGGTTGTAACCAAAGTTTTCAAAAACAGTTACAGTTCAGAAATTTTACTTTTTGAAAATGTTCTGGTTCGCTGTAACCAAGGGCTCTGATACCAATCTGTAACAGCCCAGACCCGTCGCACCAAGATATTGTCCGCTTTGGCAGCCGGCATGCCCTCAGGCATCCGCCCCTCACGGATTTAAAACGCGTCTTGATAGGGGAGGTATCCACACCCTTATAAAGGCATGCTTAGTTCCCCTCCCCACCAATGTGGGATGTTACAATCCTCCCCCCTTAGGGGACCAGCGTCCTCGCTGGCACACTGGCCGACGACCGGCTCTGATACCAATCTGTCACACCCCCAATTTCCACCTAACGGAGTTTAACCGCGTGAGGGTATGATCCAGACCAGGATCCCAGACTTCAGTTACAACCAAGCCATAAACAGAGTTTAAATTAAGTAAATAAAAGCAGTTATTACAGACCCAAATGAATTAAAGGTTCAGCGGAAGCGTAAAAAAACGAGTTACATATATTGTTTACAAAATGTTCAATTTAACTGGTTGGAAACACTGTTTTTGATTCAAAAGATAATGTTCAGTACTGCCGCCGCCGATGCCTTCGATGATCCTCCTAGCGACCTGAAAAGCATTCAACAATCAAGTGTCAGCCAAGGCTGGTGAGTTCACTAAGCAGTCTACCCGTCACAAGTAGACCAAAGTTTTATGATCAAAGAAAGGTAAAACGCAATCAATATCATAGGATTAGTAAGTTTTCCATATCGTAGGTAGCTAGCCTGAGTTATGCTCATTTGAATTGTTCGCAACCGAAGCTGACAACGTATAGGTATTACCTACGGATTTTGCCTTCCCGTGTCCTGAAAGACCACGGAGGGTAGGGTAACATTGGTCCCAGTCCGACCTCCAGTCGGGTTGGTGCATCCCGTGCACCGCTGGGCGGGGGTGTCAATCCCCAGTAGTACTACTCAACATCACCTAGCTATTCTATATTAACGGCCCGAATGTAAGGACTTTTTAGTTTATCAATCAATTCAACGATACATATGATATTTGGTCGGAAAAGTTTACTTAGTAAGAAATACCTTACCGTTGCTCGTTATCATCCCTGAAAGGACATAACAGTATATAGTAATGAACTCACCTTAGGTTGCTCAGCTTATTCTTCAAATAAACCCGGTTATGATTGTTAACGAGGACCTAATAATCACATTAAGGTCTTAGGTGTTAGGTTGTTTAACTTTTGGCTATACCGCTAAGACCATAACACTAGCACATTGGAAAGTATGACGCAACATATCGACACACGACACCGATGGTTGATCATACACAAGTGTTCATATTTATCAGCAATCAAGCATGTATTATTGTATCATAATCAAATGAGTCATGGCATAACATTCAAGAAAATTGTACAAGTTTGGATTCTGGTCACAGTTTCGCTAGCAGTTTCGCTAGACAGTTTCGCCGTGTACTCGGGCAGCACTTTCGCTAGGCAGTACCCGGTGACACAGTTTCGCCAGGCTAGTTTCGCTCGAAGCTGTTGGCACAGTTTCGCTAGCCTAGTTTCGCCCGAAACTGGTTTGAACTTTCGTTCAGGGAATTTCGCTTGGTAATTTCGTTCGGTCAGGTCTGGTCAGTTTACCTAGCGACACTATAGTTTCGCTACTTAGTTTCGCTAGAAGGAGATAGGCACAGTTTCGCTACACAGTTTCGCCTGATGAAGGCACAGTTTCGCTAGTCGCTAGAAAAACCCGTAAATTTGCCTAAAAATCTTTCTAACAGCTTCTGTATCACATGCAAATCAATATCTAGCATACCTAAACGTTTACTAACATCATACAAGCAATTTTAACACCTAAAACACGGATTCTAGTCATCAATTTGTCAAGAACACTTTTTCACATAAAGGAACTCAAATTGCATGGATCTTCATATATACAAGGCAAGTTGCAGAATTTATGTTACATCTAGTATTCCTGAGCATCATGGCAGTAGCAGAAGTCGTTGCATGTAGATTTAAGCATACATTTTAGTCTAACATACAAGTAATGCATAAAGGTGGTTCATGTGACTCACGGATGATCTCTTATGCTCAAGAGGGTGAAAGCTTGGGGCTGGAATCTCGGTTCCTCAAGTCGTTTTCTGCTGGCCAGAAGTCACAGGAGAGGGAGAGTGCAGCAATGGTGTGTGTTTGTGTGGAAGTAGTAAAATGAGAAAGTTAGGCTTGGGTTTGCTTATATAAGGTGCCAGTTTCGCCCGCAATTTCGCTGGCAGTTTCGCTGGCCACGCGAAACTGGTCAGGCATCAGCTAACTGGGCGAAACTGTAATTTCGCCCAGTAGTTTCGCTGGACACCAAAACATGCAAATTTTATTCTAAGTAAGGTAAGCACGTTTTCTCGATAAATCACATAATTTCACAATGAATGTATTAGGCATGTTGCATAACTTCACACCGTGGTAATAAGCAAATAATCATATAACACATATGGTCGGGTTCGGTGATCAGCCAAAGGTTGTGGACGTATCCGGTCTCGGTAAGCATTAATTAGTTAATTTCTACTGGTAATGTGACTAACGGCGTTTGTCTAACGGAACTAACGGTTATTAACGGAAAGACTTAACGGAGTTAACTTGGGAAGTTACGGTTGTCACAGTAACAGTCTTTGGGACAAGCATCGTTGATGGCTGTGAAATCTACGCACATTCGCCAAGTGTCGTCCGACTTTTTTACCAGTACGGGATTTGCCAGCCATGGCGGGTACCATACCTCCCGCATGATGCCTGCTTTTACCAACTTGCTTACCTCGTCACCTACCGCTCGGCAACGGTCTCGACCCATCGTCCGCTTTCTTTGAACTACTGGTTTGTGTGTCGGATTTTCGTTTAAGTAGTGTTCGGTGATTTGCCTGGGTACACCTGTCATATCGGATGGTGACCATGCAAATACATCCGCGCTGTTTCTCAGTAGGTAATACAGCCGCTTCCTCCCTTCGGTACTTAGCTCTGGGCTGATTGTCACCGTTTGGTCCGGGTAGGCATCGTTGATGACGCATCTGTCACTGATTTCTTCGACTGCCGCGACTAGGGTGTGTGGCCCTTTGTCGGACAGCAACGTAGCCACTCCCATCCTGGTGGGGAAACGAATCATCCCGTGCGCCGTGGAGACTATGGCGCCGAAAGCCATTATGGCCGGGCGGCCTAGGATGATGTTGTAGGATGACGATCCAGCAACTACGATGAACGTAAGCCGCTCGGTTCGTGTCATCCTTTCGTCGGCCATGGTTACTTCTAACTGTATTTGTCCTCGTGGCAGCACCTTTTCGCCGCTGAACCCGACCAATTGTGTCTTGCAGGGTTGGATGGCCGTACGGATCTCTGCTGGCAATTTCATGAAGCAGTGCTCGTACATGATGTCAGAGGCGCTACCCCCGTCTACGTACATTCGGTGTACTCTGTGATCCTCCACCTGTGCCGTGATGACCATTGGCTCAAGCGTTGGCTGAAAGTCGCCGAGCGGTGGGAAGTGTATCGGCCTGTTGGCCCACCATTCGTGATTGACTTTTGGTCGCTTCAGCTGTCTGGAATGTACCATTAGGATCACTTTTTCCTCTCTTTCCTTTTTTGGTTTCTTCTCCTCCTTCACTTCCCTTACTAAATGTGCCAGCTCACCTGTCTTTACGGCCTTGTCGATTTCTTTCCTCAATTGGTGGCACTCGTTGGTGTCGTGACCCTTGTCACCGTGGAATTCACAATACTTATCCATATTCCTGTTGATGGCTTTGTCGCCCGTCGGCCTTGGCGGCTTGAAGCTGAACCTGGCTTCTTCTGTCTTCAAGATCTCCTTTGGGGTTTTAAGTAAGCCTCCGTGGCTCTGTCCTTTGTCGCCTAGTCGGTGCGACATTCCCGACGGGCGTTCGTAGGGTGCGAACCCTGTTTTCCTCTCGTGTACCTCGTTCTTGTCACCACGGCGCTGCCATGGGCGTTTCTCATTTCTCCCTTGACCCTGCCTTGGGCCCAGTCTTGAGCTGATTGGGCCTCGATTGTCACGCAGCTGGGCGGCTTCCTCACCTCGTAAGAAGGCTTCCGCTCGGTCGAGGGCTTCTTGCATGGTGCTGGGTACCCTGGTACTTAGTTCCTTTATAAGCTGTCTTGTTCGTATGCCATGTATAAACCCTGAAATCTTTTGCCGTTCGTCCACATTGCCGATTAACATATACTCCGACTTAAACCTTTCGATGAACGCCCTGAGTGACTCGGAATCTCCCTGGCGGATGTTATGCAGTTCAATGGGGTCCTTTACGCATCGGCGCTGCTGGCCGAAGTGTGTTAGGAACTTAACGCGCAGCTCCTCGAACCATCGGATACTGCCGTCCGGCAACGCGTTGAACTAGAGTCGTGCGGCCCCAATTAGGGTCTGCACGAACATTTTGCACCAAACGGCCTCGGCCCATCTCATGATTTCTGCCGCTGCTTTGAATGAGTGTATGTGATCTTCCGGGTCGCCGCTACCATCGTATGTCTTTACTGACGAAGGTAGTTTCGTCTTTGGAGGGCACTCGAACCTTTCCACGGCGCGGCTGAACTTGCTTCTGCTTGGTGGTACATAAGGCGCGGCGGACATTGGTTGCTCAAAGAGGTCTTCGAAGCTTAGGCCGCCGTGCGGCTGTCCTGTCCCTTGTGTGTTGGGGACCGAAGTGTCGAGTGGTGTGTAGCCACTGACCACAGGTCCTTGCGAGACAATGGGTGCATCGGTTGCGACTGAACTTGCGCCGTATAGCAGTTTCCACTGCTGCATCGCCCATAGGGGAAAATACTCGGGCGGTAGGGCGGAAGTTGGGACTCCTGCGCTCATTAGCGGTGTTTGGAATATCGCCCCTGTTGGCTGGCTACCTTCTTGTGTAAACGTGGGCTGGCCCGAGTTATTTGTTGCTGCGGCCCGGGCGCTACTTCGAAGGAGGAGGGCCCTGTCAGCCCGGTTGGTTACGATCGTGCTGTCAGTAAATACACTTCGGGATGTGGTCCCGGGAAAACGATGCCTCTCGGGGGACGCAGGTGGTGTTGGGGTGGCCTCGTGAACGTCACGGCCATCCCTGTCGTCTGCCTCATAACTTGTGAAGTCTAGCTGGTTTTGGACCCCTTTCAGCCTTCTTTCCCGGGCCACTCTCTGCATCATTTGTTGTAGCTGGCCGTAGTTCGCTTCGACCATCTCTGGTGTTATTGTGACCTGATTGTGTTGTAATCTTCCCTCGGCGCCACTGTGCGATGGAGCCGTAGGGGCTTCTTCAGGTACCGAAGACATTGGTTTATCGCCGTGTAGTGACGGATGGCGCCAATGTAGAAACAGTGGGTCTCGGCCGGGCGGGTATCAAGGATGAACCGGTTCGGCCAAGTGAAGAGTTTCTGGGGAGTTGATAAATTAAGCCGCTCCGGCAGGGAGCGTCTTGGCTGCTTCGGTGGGTTAGTCTAAGGTACCTGTCACGAAGGAAGAGTTAGAACATAGGAGGGAGATTGTCCTCCGGCTCAGACTGGGACTGACAGATGCATCATTGCCATCCCAGGTCTACCCTCGTGAGTATAGGATGTGTGTGTGGGGGATTGGAATGTCTGCTCTGCCGTGCGGTCAGGAGAGACGTTTTAGTGCCGGATCTAGTTGTAGTCCGGAGGGATTAAGTGTCTTTCCCCCCAAGTGGTTGGGGGGTATTTATAGTGACTTACCTTTGTCTGATGCGCCATTAATGCTCCTGGCGGCTAACGGTATGGGCGGGCGCAGTAGGTGCGTAGCCTACAGTCCCATTTTGGGTAAAGCGGCGCATGATTGGCTTATAATGTACCAATCATTGCCTGTCCATGTTACTCGAGAGCGCCGTGCGGCCACCTCGTGTGTGTCGCGTGCCGTTAGAGTGGGTGTTTGGTTCGGCCTGATGAGGGGTAACCTCCGATATTTGGCCGGACCAGACCCACGTCATCACTCTGCATTAAAACATATATAAGACAATGAACAAGCAGATTGTATAAAGTCATCTTTTTTCAAAGAATGCTTTAATTTGGTCCCAATTGCTTGAGATCACACCACTTTCAATTTCAAAGAAATGAACACAAGTTCTAATGGCATTTTTGAAACCAAAAGCGCAGCCTAATAGAAATCAAACAAAGTGTGTGAACAGTCAACAAACTAAAAGCTTGAATATGATCTTTAGCCCATATGCTGTACAATCTGAAATAGGCCAATGATGGTCCGCAATCGAGAATGGCCAGGCACCTTTTGGAAGATGATGGTACCAAAAATCAAGATCTCTATTACAGTTATCTAGCACCTTTATAGCAAAACAAATTAATTAAAAAGAAACAAAAGTAACTAAATTTTAAGGTAATGTGACATAGAACAAAAGTTTATAATCAATGAAACTGTGAGTTTCACCAGTGACTTTATATAATCAGTGAAATAAAAGTTTGTAACCCCTTTAATCCCCATTGCATCTTCTGATGTTCCCAAAAACATTGGCACTTCCCCTCTTTCTTTATCTGCCACAAATCTATTAAAACCAACATACCAAAACACCCAGCAAGTAGAGTTAGAAATAACCCCATGAACCATGTACCCTTGATGGTGTTTATACCTAGGCTAGAACCAAATATATCCCAGAATACTGTCAACCACTCAAACCTAAAACTATAGACACCCCGCGAACCAAGTACCTGCAACACATCACACATGTAACCAACAAAACCACTGACCAGCAATTATAGGTCGATGGCGCGTCTCTCCACCAAAACAACCCAAATCACGAGCTTGCAAGATCTATATTAAAGCATCCCCGAACCGATTCAACACAGTCTCACAAAGGTACTTTCATCTGTCACATAACTAAAGCAAAGCATAATCAAGACTCGGCAAAGGTACTTTGCACTAAAATAGATCTACAATTCAATGGATTCAAATTGTGAACTAAGAATCTGGATACAAACCTTTATCACTTGTCATCAATGAATCTTTGCGGAATTATGTTGCTAGGTTGTTAACTCCTATTAATCGAGAATAAATATAAACGTAGATAAGCGGATTGTAAACTAATCGGAAACAAAAATGGACGTAGACCGAAACTGCTGCTAATCAATCTTTGTGAAAAATAAACAGGTCGAAACTCCTTTGATTGCATAGCGATAGCGATGAACCCTACAAAATTCGTCTGCCTACAAAGAAGAAAAGGAATCATCAGGAAGCTTAAATTAGCAATATCACTTAGATGTAACTCACTAATTAATTCAAAAAGGTAAAGAAATAACAATATCACTTACAACAGTTTAGGTTAGAACATACGATTTCTAGTAGATTAGGGTCAGAAACGTTGATAAGTCGGGCGACTGAATGTTAGCGGCAAGGTGGTTGTGTGTTGTGGATGAGTGTAACGAACCCTATAAGAGATAATGGGAGAGAGCAGCTTTCAAATAGAGAAGGAGCAACGTCCCTCTGAGAGCAGATGAGGAAGAAGCGATGAGAGCAGATGAGGAAGAAGGAGCCCTTATCGATGAAGACGAAGATTCAGTGGTTTGAGAGAAAAAACAACTTCACATCTAGATTTGAATTTCAAATGCTCTTCGTGGCTTTGAGATAGAGAGACTGCAGCATCTAAAAGACGATGAACCGGGATCTGACTTGAACATTGGATGAAAGGGACGGTGATGAAGCATTCGAGAACCAATGGGGGAGAGACGATGATGGGCTGCAAGTAGAGGGGGAGAGAGGTGGTAATGAAGTTTTCGAGACTGCAAAAGGGATATCCTTCATTAATTAGTAGATTACCAAATTACCCTGACTTGATGCATAAACTTTTATACGCGCTTAAGATTAAGGCGCGTAAGATTAAGGAAATTTCATGACCAAATTACCCTTTTGAGCAATATGTATTATATATAATAATATATAATATATATATATATATATATATATATATAATTCTATGTGTACTCATCAACTACTTTTGTAGTTGACACTCTCTATTTTATAGATGTTGCAGGATGACTACATCGATTATTTGACTGATCACAATATGATTGCGGACCTAGATAAAGATATTAATCAATGCTTTTATGCTTATATTTATTGTTGTACGGATCTTTGTTTATATATGTAGATATGACATGTTTAAGTGTTTGGTAACTATTACTAGTTGTCATGTACATCTGGACAGTCATCTCACCCCAAAAATATTCCGCCGTCGGTCAGGGTGTGACATGATGCTGATGCTGGAACTAAAAATAAGTGTGATTGACGCCATCAAATCTATTCTCGAATAATTTGACTGAAGAATCCATTGTGAAATGATTCAGAGACGGGGTTGTGATGATCGAGGCTTGCAAGTTTAGACCGAAGACGTTTTCTTGAAAAGGAAACTGTTCGAGTCAACAGTCAACGTAAAAGTCAACGTAAGATCGGTTCGAGCGAGTCAAGCTTCATATTAATAAAATCAACTTTGATTAAATTAATAATTTATTTTAGTTGTTTTATTTGTAATTTGCTCATTGTATTTGTGTCTTGCTAGTTAGTGGGCTAGTGAGCACAAGGGTTCTCTATATAAAGGAGATTTAGCTTCATTTGTAAACAAAGGCAATAAGGATGATCTTGAGTTATGTGAGCTATCATTTTTTGAGAGAGAGTCTCACATTGGGTTTGAGCTCAACCCAATGTGTCCGTGGATTTCCTATGACGAGTTTGTAATCATTCGGTTCGTTGTAAGTAATAATCAATGAATCGTTTGATTTATCATTTCTTGTTATAGGTTATCTTAGATTCTCGTCATCCCGTCTCCGCATCTAATCTTTGTTCTTGCTCAAGATCAGGATTCTTGAAGTGAAATTGGTCCTGGGAAATGGTATCAGAGTGGGTACCGATCAGATTGCGTCTCATGAAGAATCTGATCACTCGAATCTTGATTTTGAGCTTGAATGAAGTGCAGATTGGAAAACCCACTTAGGAGATGAATAATTCTATTTTTTCTGCATTTTTGGAGTTGTTTGATGGATCCTGGATGAAGCTGATGATGTATTCATGTTATTGGGTTCATTTGGATGTGATTTCATGCTCCAATCGTTCAAATAAGTGAAGAAATATGAGATCCGAGCAGAAAAACGAAGCGGTTAGAGTTTTCCCATTTTAGGGGTTTTTTAAGATTTTTGAGCTTTGATTCTGAGTTTTGGGTGTTATAATCAGTTTTTTTTTTGGATGAAATAAAGTATGAATCTTGATGGAAAACGCGTTCTGGATCCATTGGAAGATTCGCTTTCGCCTGATTCGCAACAAATTTGACAGATCTGGAAAACACACACTAGTGCGTGTTTCGCGGTGTTGTGTGTTTCGCGGTGTTCTTCGTGTTCTTGAGGATTTCCAGAATTTGGGACAGATTCAATCAATTTTTGTAGATGTATGGAATGTGTGAGTGGCCATAACATGTTCTGCAATAGGTTTGTGTCAAGAATGACTTGTTTTCATTCATTTTCAGGTCAGATTCAAGGATCGAAGTGCTGTGTTCATCAAGTGTGTTTATCATTTTTCTGGGTTTATTAAAGATGTTCTTGGCGGCTTCACTATGCTTGAAGATGTTCTTGGCGATTTCGATTATCCTTGAAGATGTTCTTGGCGTTCTCAGGTGTCCCTGAAGTTTGTCTTAGCGATTTGGATTCATTCTTAGCGATCCGAGTTTGCTCTTGGCGATTTCGTGTATACCTTGGCGATTTCGACTCCGATCTTGGCGATCTCAATAAACCCTTGGCGATCTCATGGCGACCACGAATAATTTTGGCTCTCGACTGAACTCGACATCTGGGTTTTTGTTCGAATAATTTTCAGACGATTTTGTTCATCTAGATGTGTAGAGGACTGAATCACGAGTTCAACGGTATAAAAATCGTGAATTATCCTCATTTTGTGTCGTTAGATCAACTTTGAAGGTTCATTCTGATTGGACCATTCCATTATACATGGATCAAGGTTTTCTATGGAGATTTATTACACTAATGGATTATTTTCAACATTTTTGTTAAATGCGGGTTTTTTTTTCTATCAGTTTTTAGCGAGACTTATGAGATAACCCCTGGACGGAATTTTTGGAATTTTCATTGGTTCATGGATTTATTCCGCTATGTTTGATCGGGTTTCTAGTTTTTGTTGACGTAAAGACCACGTTAGCTAACGACCACTAACGGACTAGTTTCGCTTCTCGGTTAAGCATGTGACTTTTCCGTTATGTCTCACTCCAAGTTGTTTAGCTGATGCAGTGTCGATGTCATCTAACCGATTTAATTGGAATCTCAATGATATTGGAATATTCCGTTAAATCTCTAACGAAAGGCCCGTTACTTGAATAAAATTGAAAGTTTTCTCGGATTTATTCCAAATTGCACCGTTTGACTCAGAGATCTTCACGGAATATTTTTCCGAACTCGATTTTCTTCCCCCAAAATTACGAAGACTACGTTTATGAATAATTTTCGCGATTACGCTCGGGATCTCAGTTTTTCTCATATTTGGCATTTTATTTTTGCATCCAACCCATTCACGCGGAAAAAGTGTAGTATTTATGGATCATTCACAACTGTCAGCATCCGGCTTCCGGTTTCTCGCAAGATTGTCCGATTTCAGGATTTTAGTACCGTTTTCTCTACGGAACTGAGCGGAACGGTTCCACTTTCTGCATCTGATTTTTTGCATCCGCATTAGATGTTTTCAGAGGGATCTTGAGAAAAGGGGGAACCATTATGGATTTGAATTATCAGGTTGATTATCAGAAGTTGGAGCATTTTCAGTTATTGATTGGGTTATCTGATTCGATTTGTTGCGATTTTGACTCTGATGTTCAACATTCTTATATTGTACCCGACTCTGTGAACCGAGTGAGCTACATCACTTGGCTCTCAATTGGAGAAACAAGAACAAAAGAAGCTTATTTAAAGGGGGAATCTTTACAACAGAAAGATTCAGGTTTATCAGTTATTCTTCGAAGATGTACGATAGAGCGATTCTTCACCAGTATGATAGATTGACAGCGTCTGTCAAGGGGGAATTGTTGGAACTAAAAATAAGTGTGACTGACTCCATCAAATCTATTCTCGAATAATTCGGCTAAAGAATCCATTGTGAAATGATTCAGAGACGCGGGTTGTGATGATCGAGGCTTGCAAGTTTGGACTGAAGACGTTTTATTGAAAAGTCAACTGCGAGTCAACGGTCAACGTAAAAGTCAACGGAAGATCGGTTCGAGCGAGTCAAGCTTCATATTAATAAAATCAACTTTGATTTAATCAATAATTTATTTTAGTTGTTTTATTTGTAATTTGCTCAGTGTATTTGTGTCTTACTAGTTAGTGGGCTAATGAGCACAATGGCTCTCTATATAAAGGAGAGATAACTTCATTTGTAAAAAAAGGCAATAAGGATGATCTTGAGTGATGTGAGCTATCATTTCTAGAGAGAGAGTCTCACATTGGGTTTGAGCTCAACCCAATGTGACTGTGGATTTCCTATGACGAGTTTGTAATCATTCGTTCGTTGTAATCATTCAGTAATAAGCAATGAATCGTTTGATTTATCATTTCTTGTTATAAATTATCTTAGATTCTCATCATCCCGTCTCCGCATCTAATCTTTGTTCTTGCTCAAGATCATGATTCTTGAAGTGAAATCGGTCCTAACAAGTCAACAATCAATTTTACAAAATAAGAAACCTAACCACGTTATAGAGAGCCGTCGGTCTAACACACTTAACCGAACCACAAACTCCAATTAATCCTAACAAATGACGAGATCAAACCTGTAGTGGTAAGAAGGGTGTGCGTGCCAACCCTTTTTGCAGAAAAACAAATTTATAGAGCTTGATTGAGAGAGAAATCGAAGATCGGAGGAAGCTAATATGGTACGCCGGCGATTCGGATTAAGAGAGAGAGGGAGAGCGGTCTAAATTTTGAATGAAAGAGTGGAATGAAAGGAAAAGGTCTCCCCCTTATTTATGTTAGGCGAGATCGATAAGTGAGGGTTTTAATTTCCTTTTGAAAGAAATCGCCAAAGGACAGGTAGGAGACGATGTCGCCAAGAGTAGACTGCCTTTAAGCGAGATTGCCAAAGAAACCGGAATGAGATGAAATCGCCTAGACCAAGTCTTGTTAACACCGATATCGCCAAGGGTAATTTCCTTATAGCAAGATCGCCAAGAATTTAGGCGAAATCGCCAAGCCTTAGGCGAAATCGCCAACACCAAATATTAGTCTTTACGAAATCGCCAAGGGAACCCCGAGGAACTCGAGATCGCCAAGAGTATTAAGGCCAAATCGCCAAGACCAGAGTCTTGGTCGTATGAAATCGCCAAAGGTGATCCCGAGATCGCCTACAGAAAAATTTTAACAACATGTTATTTTTTGAAGATTTTCTGATATAAGGGTCAAAATATTAACCAAAATGAGAACACCCGTAGCAAAAACACTGAAAATACTCAGTTGTAAACTCGGTGAGTTGCAAAAACCTTAGTGAAATCATTAAGGGTAATTTTGGAAATATATAGAATTTTTCTAAGTGCATAAACATGTTAAAAACACCATTTTGACTCAGAATTTAAATTTCACACACTTGACCAAAACCTTCTTGAATCAGATTAACTTGAGTCAGGCCAGCCCAAACTTACCAAAATGGTTGATTTTGACTTAAAACTGCAAATGGACCTCAAATTTGACTTATTTCTCCCAAACTTGATATATTAAGCACAAGGCACCCAAATTCACATGTTATGACAAATTTAGTTATATCAAAGCGTAGTGCTTTCATTTGCATCGTTAAAGCCTTATTTTCTGGCAGTTTCCAGTTATTTGCTTAATTTTTCATATTTTTGCTCGGTAATGGTTGGACTATGTTAGGAATCAAACCGGTCAATTACGTGATCATAGACACTTACAAATCAAATCACCTCACAGATTCAGTACCCTAAGTCAGATTGTCGGTATTGTTATCCACTTAAGCTCAAGCAAGGCAATTTTCAGCAAAATCACTATGATGTCATTTATCATGTTTTAGTCTGGTTTAATGAAAATTGTGTTGACCTTTTATTCCACTAAGTCAATAGTTATCCTAGCTTTGTCTATTTAGCACTTCAGACATGCACAACACACATATGGAATTTCTTCCCCCTATTTCTTTAGAGGTAAGTACTGATTTCAAAGTGGATGCATATTTTGATTCGCGTGAACACAAGGTCAGAGTTTCCTCAGTAGATGTGTCACTGAATGTTTTCAATGATAATAATGGGACGCGTGAACACAAGGTTAGAGTTTCCTTAACAGATGAGTCACGGTCAATGGATGGATGTGAGATATTTCTCACTTATTGATGGATGTGTGATGATTCACACTTTTTTGTGGATATGTGATGAATCACACTCATTGAATGGTTTGAAATCAACACTTTCCGCAAAAGAAATACTTGAGTGTGTTGGTTGACTTACTTAGCTCAGACTTAAGCAGATTTAAAGGATTTTAACAAATGTTTTGACTTGAGGTGCACAATTTCATGTTTTAAGTGTGTAATCACACGACTTGCTAATTCTTAGTTTGTTGAGCCTACCGACACATCGAATGATAGAATTACTAATCGATTGGATCATATCCTACGGACAGATCACAAGACCAGAATTATATCATTTTCTACATAGTTTGCCCAACCTAGACCAAAATGTTTCTGATTTTCTTTTTCAAAGTTTATTTAATCATTGCAAAATTGCAAAGATTTTGTGCTTAGAATCAAGTACCCATCAAGTGCTTTACAAAAGCTGTTGAGAATTACTCGATTCTAATTTTCATGATTTTTATTTATTTTTGCAACTTTTTTTATTTTTCTCTAATGTTCCAACATTTATTATAGCATCACTAAAAATTCAAAATTTTGAGTTTTCCATCAGGTATTCAACAAGTGTCTTCACAAAAGTTGTGTGTAAATTCAAGGATGCCATCATGGAGGGGTACTGTCCATGCAACCAGGTCAAAAGGTTGGAAATCGAGTTTCAAAACTCAAAAATGATGGGTTATGAGGTAGAAGAGTACACCGCTCATTACCACAAGTACGCGGTGCTATGTCCTATAATGGTCGATGCTGATTATAAAAGGGTAGAAAGTTATGTGGATGGGTTAGTACCACAAATCAAGGGGATGGTTATTGCTTCAAACCCTGCAAATATGCAGAATGCAATCAGGTTGGCCCATAAGAAGACTGACCAGGCTATAGAGCAGGGAACTCTGCCACCCAAGAAGGTCCCCAAGGCTACACTAGATGGGAAAAGAAAGAGAGAAGACTCCGTTAACAACAACAACAATAGTGGGAACAACACTAAGAGGTCCTCGAACACTCAATACCAAAACAAGAGGTACAACAACTCCAGGAGTGACTATAACAACAGTAACACCAACAGTGAGGGCGGTAACCAGAACCGCCAAGGTAGTAGTAATCAATATTAAAATGAGTACAAGGGACGAGCACCCTTCTACAATCGGTGCAACCAACACCATAATTGGTCATGCAAGAAATCAACCTGTGAGCGTTGTGGTAAAGGGGCCCACGAGGCTAAGAACTGTTGGGGTGAAGTACAAAACCGTCCCAATCATAATCAGAATCGGAACCAGAAGCAGAATAATGAAGGCCATAGGGGGTGTTATGAGTGTGGAAAGCCAGGGCACAAAAAAAGGACTGTCCGCACCTTAGAAAGAATAACAACAATGCTGGCAACAACAACAACCACCGTAACAACAATAACAACAGTGGTGATGGTGGTAGGAACGATGGAGATGGTGCCAAAGTGTGAGCTTTTGTTATGGGTTTAGGTGAAGCGAGAAATGATGCCAACGTCATTACCGGTAAGTTTCTGTTGGATTGAGTGTCTAAGCCCATAACTATAATTGATAGCAGCATAGTCCTTTTGGGTTGCCCTCAAAACTCGACAAAAGTAGAATTAATAAATAAGGGAAAATGAAAATAGTTTATTAATTATTATGGTTTAATAATTAAATGAAACTATTTAGGAGGCTAGTTAACGGTTTGGTTAAGAAGGATTGAATAACAATTAATCAATAGTTGATTAGTTGGGAATATTCTATCCCACATGGAAAATTTCAAAATTCCCCTTATGCACAAGGGAATTTCGAAAATTTGGTTCCATTCCACATTGGTGGAATAACTAAAGCAAGGAAGATATACAAGGCTATAAATAAGGACCTTAGTGATTCATTACAAGTTGCTCATTAGGTTGAGTATTCGCCTCCTTCTTTCTCCCTCCTTGTGGAATAACTTTTTATAGTTCATCCCACCTTTAGTTAATATTCTCTTTTCGAGTCATTGGTGTGATCCCATCAGAGGCATGACATTTGTGGTTCTTGCTTCCTAGAGTTCAAGAGGGATTATTCTAGCTGTTTTTTGTAACAACTAAAAGGTATGTCACCGTATCTTTCTTAGTATTTTGATTATTTACTAGGGTTCATATTATGTTCATAGTTGTATGTTCAATAGTGAAAACATAGATCTTGTTTTAGGTTGTATGCACCCTTAATTGTTTAAGCTTGCTTGTAGTGCCTGAAACCCATCAGTGGTATCAGAGCATTAGGTTTGTTTTCAATTGAATTAGCTATAATTGATGAATTATTCTTTTTAGTAGGCTTAAATTCGATCTTAGGTATTAGGCTTTTTGAAACCCTAATCTTGCCCCTTAAGTTTTGAATGCCTTTAGGACAAGGTTTAATTTAGTTGTTTAGATTAATTATCCTTTTATGATTCATTAGATACAATTAATTAAAAGTTCCTTAATTAATAGATATATAATATTGGTTTATTTTTAAATAATAAACCTAGTATTTTGAAAAAGTCTTTAAAATACACCTTATACTATATGTAAGATTAAAAGCTAGTCTATAAGGAGAGTATAAGGAAATTTCCTATAAAATGGTAGTTGAATGGATGTTCATTCTCGCCCACCACTTCCTTGATTAGTGGGGGGTCATTAGCCGAACAGATTTGATAAGACTAAATTAGTTCCCATTAAAAGTATAATGACATTAAAAGTAACTAAACCTTTTATAAAGTATTCCTAGTTATTTTAAGAAAAATGTGAATTTGTATGCTAACCCATGAAGTTGCACATTACACTTTATAAGTCACTAGTGGAGCGTGTGTGGTTAACCAGGACACTAATATGGACTAATAAAGAGTTGTAATGGGTATCTCACAAATTATCATTGTTAATGGAGTGTGTGTGGTTAACCAGCACATCCATTGGTTTATGTCCGTTCTTAGCAAGACGAGAAAACTCAGCTTTGACTTTGTTGATATCTTTTGGAGCATCAACAATTGTTTCATCAATGTCAGTTTTTGTATAAATCTTCTTAGTTGAACTTGCTGATTTCTCTTTTCCAGAAAATGAAGAACCAGACACAACTGTTTAAACTTTAGAACTTTCAGCAATGTTGCCTTTCTTCTTGTCAGTCTTTTCTTCATTAGCTTTAGAATCAACAAACTTAGAATAATCACCAGTTTCTACCTTGTCCTTCAGCTCATTAACACCTTCTTTTAGACTACCTAGTGGCGACACTGTTTTGTGAAACATTTTCTAAAAATTTTCATCTTTAGCCAAGAAACTTGTAAAAGATTGTGAGTTAGTAACATTGTTCAAAGACGCCTTGAATCAATTACTTCAATCTTAAATTCATAAATATTTTGTTGAGCTTTGGCCAATTCCTTTTCCGTAGCTATCAACCTCTTAGGCACCTTGTGAGTTTCATATTTTTGCAACCTCATGTTATTATGTTCTTCAAACAACTCTTTCTTCAACTTATCTTCATTCCGTTTCTGAATATCCAAATTTGCATTTTGCAGTTTGTTAACTCTTACCAACTCCCTCTTCACATCTAGTAGTTTTCCATATCAACCTGATATGACTCAATTTTAGCAGCTTGTTCACCAGAAGTTTTGGTAAGTGTATCAAGTCTAGATTTGGATTTATCAAATAGATTTTGAAAATCATTTGCAATATCCTCAGCTTCATCCTTCCATTTCTTTGCTTCTTTGAGTAATTTAGGGTTTTCTTCAGATAATTTTGTAAATTTCTGTTCAAACTCCTTTTCAACACACTGAAATTTCAACTCTTTCTCAACAACTTCTTCCTGAAACTTTGAACTTTTCTTTTTGAGATAACAACTCTTGAATTATATCTTCCAACCTTTTCTTTTCATCACCCAGTTCTTCAATCTTCCTCTCATAATCAGCAACCAACAACTCATTTTCCTTTATCAAACTCTAAAACTTTTTATCCCTTTGTGAACAAAATTCACAAACTGATTGATAGCCACTAGTTTCAGAACCACTTGTTTCAGATTCAGAGTTAGTTACTTCTTCATCACTATGTGCAATTTGGACAACAAATGCATATTCATCAGAAAAATCTGCAGCCCCATCATAACCTTCATTAGATGCTTGTGCATATTTCCAGAAGTAATAGCAGTTAAAGCAATTGGATGAGAGCCATCAAAAGTTCGTCCCCAATCATATTATTTATTGACTTGAGAAACCAAAGCTGTCAGAGACTTTGATGAAGATGCATTCGAATTTGAACATTCACGAGCAAAATGTCCAAAATTGAAACATTTGAAAATTTGTACCTTTAATATATCTAATCCAACTTTACCATCTGGATTTAAACTTTTGAATCCAGTTTTCTTCCTTAACCTTTTAGCTCATTGGGCTAGCATAGTAAGTTGCCAATTGATATCCATTTGTTCAAGATTATCTGGATCTATCTGATCAAAATCTTCTTCAATCAGATTAGCAGTTGGCAAACCACCATTCAACAACCCATAGTATGAAGATAACAATGCTGACATCAATGTTAAATGTTCATAAGGTGTTTTTGCAGAAAATGAAGTCTAACTTGAATGCTTTGGAATAGTGAAATTACACCATCTTGATGAATTTTCAGAATTTCCTGAACCGTGACTAGCAACAAATGTTGTTGGAGCTGGATTTGATGAATCAAAACCAAATGCTTTAGACTTTGCATTGATACTTGCAGAATTCTGACCATGATACAATTCAGGATTTTGCAATTGAGTAGTTGATTTGTGTGAAGTCATCATCTCCATCTCTCGAGCATGAAGCTTTCCTGTTAGATCATGAAAAGATTGTCAGGACCGGTTTCACTACAAGAATCTCGACATTGAGCAATAACGAAGATTACATGAGGGGACGGGATGATGAGAATCTAGGATAATCTAAACAAGAAATGATAAATCAAACGATTCATTTATTATTACTGAATGATTACAACGAACCAAAAGATTACAAACTCGTCATAGGAAATCCGTGGTCATCTTGGGTTGAGCTCAAACCCAAGATGAGACTCTCCAAAGGAAAGGGATAGCTCACATCTCTCAACTTTCATCATCTTACAAATGAGGCCATCCCTTCCTTTATATAGAGAGCCCTTGTGTTCTACTACCCACTCATAGCAAAACACAAAACTAAAATGAGCAAATTACGAATAAACAACTAAAATAAATTATTAATTACATCAAAGTTGATTTATTAATATGAAGCTTGACTCGCTCGAACGGATCTTCCATTGACTTTTATGACGGCCGTTGACCCGAACAGTTGACTTTTCCAGAAAACGGTCTTCGGTCCAATTTGCAAGCCTCGATCATCACAACTCGCGTATCTGAATCAAATCACAATGGATTCTTCAACCGAATTATTCGAGAATAGATTTGATGGCGTCAGTCACATTTATTATTAGTTCCAACAATTCCCCCTTGACTGACGCTGTCAAATCTGTCATACTGGTGAAGAACCGCTCTGTCGTACATCTTCAAAGAATAACT
This sequence comes from Deinandra increscens subsp. villosa, assembly GCA_039602395.1. Taxonomy (NCBI): domain Eukaryota; kingdom Viridiplantae; phylum Streptophyta; class Magnoliopsida; order Asterales; family Asteraceae; genus Deinandra; species Deinandra increscens. The sequence continues at coordinate 43,363,867 of JBCNJP010000025.1, forward strand.
GATAAACCGGAATCTTTCTGTTGTAAAGATTCCCTTTTTGAATAAGCTTCTTATGTTCTTGTTTCTCCAGTTGAGAGCTAAGTGTTGCAGCCCACTCGGTTCACACGGTCGGGTACAATACTAAGAATGCTGAACATCGGAGTCAAAACCACAACAAACCGAATCAGATAAACCAATTAATTTTTGAAAATGCTCCAACTTATGATAATTGACCCGATAATCCAAATCCATAATAGTTCCCCCTATTTCTCTAAATCCCTCTGAAAACATCCGATGCGGAAGCGGAAAATCAGATGCAGAGAGTGGAACCATTTTGCTCAGTTCCGTAAAGAAAACGGTATTAAAATTCTAAAATCAGAAAATCTTTCGAGAAACCAGAGGCCGAACACTTACATTTGTGAATGAGCTATAAATACTGAACTTGTTCTGTGTGACTTGGTTGGATGCAAAAATAATGTGCCAAATCAGAGAAAAACTGAGATCCCGAGCGTAAATGCGAAATTTATTCATAAACGGAGTTTTCATAATTTTTGGTCTTGAAAAATGAGCCTGGAAAAGTATTCTTGAAGATCTCTGAGTCAAACGGTGCAATTTGGAATAAATCTGAGAGAACCGTCAATTTTATTCAAGTAACGGGCCTTCCGTTAGAGATTTAACGGAATATTCCAAAAGTTAACTGAGATTCCAGTTAATCCGGTTAGATGACATCACCACTTAAGTTTTGTTAAAAAACTGAGAAGAAATACCCCGCATTTTATGAAAAATGCTAAAAATATCCATTGGTTTAATTAAATCTTCATAGAAAAATCTTGATCCATGTCAAAATTAATGGAAAATTGGAATTAAATAATCCAAGTTATTGGGTATTGGCGGATAATAATCCGAGTTCAAATATTGGCCTACAATAATCCCAATTATTTGGGCCTTGGAATTCATTGGGCCGCCGTTAATTTTTCACTAACTCCGTTAGTACTTGCTGACGTGGCAGGTGAGTTAGTGAAAAATTAACGGCGGCCCAATGAATTCTAAGACCCAAATAATTGGGATTATTGTAGGCCAATATTGGAACTCGGATTATTATCCGCCAATACCCAATAACTTGGATTATTTAATTCCAATTTTCCCAAAATTAATTGACCAATCAGAATTTGTCTCCAAATAAATCCAACGGTTAGAATTTAACTGATCTGATGGTCCATAAGCTCGATCCGTGGGAGATGTCATTAGCCAATCACGAACAAACACAACCCAGATCCGACGGCCCAGATGAAATGAATTCAGCAGCTGAAAGATGATGATCCGTGTGGTGTTGGCGCCGACCAATGAGAAGAGAGCAGCACATAGCCATTCAACGGCTTTCTTACTGCTGGGTCCCACTGAAATTCCCTCACAACCAATCACAGCATCATAATGCAGAGGCCCCAACGTCTCAATTTCGGAAACCTGGTCCACACACTTTTGAATTTTTTCCATCCAATAGAAAAACAACAACAACTTGCATCCAACGTGTCTTTTAAAGATGGTCCCCACACGCTTTTCAATTGGCCAATTCGTGACCGACAGCCCATTAGGGCTTTGACCTGGAGCTGATAAAGAAGAGAGATAAATTCTCTTAGCTGACCAATACAGCGCTGCCACGTCAGCGTCTCTTTCAAAAAATGCGTATGACTCCCCTGCAAAGCCTAGAACCACCGGAAAATATGACACCCGCCGGAAAACCGTATTCTGGCCGTATCTTGCTTAATACTTGACGAAATCACTCGATTTTTATATCACCGTGACCCCTGGTTCCATGTTTTATCATTCTGAACGATCAAAAACTCATGAAAATGTCTCGAACAAAAACCCATCTGTCGAGATAAGTCGAAATCGCCAAGGGCATGCGAGGTCGCTAAGGCTTATTGAAATCGCCAAGAACAACCATGAAATCGCTAAGAAGGAAGCTAGATCGCTAAGACAAAGTTCAAAGACACCCGAGATTGCCAAGAACATCTTCAAGGACACCCGAGGTCGCCAAGAATACCTTAAAAGGCTGCGAAATCGCTAAGAACATCTTCAACATAACCCAGAAAAATGATGAACACTTGTGATGAACACAACACTTCGATCCTTGAATCTAACCCGAAGATGATCGGAAACAAGTCATTCTTGACACAAACCTGTTGTAGAATATGTTATGGTCACTCACACATCCCAAACAGCAGCAAAATTTGATTGAATCTGTCCCAAAATCTGGAAATCCTCAAGAACACGAAGAACACCGTGAAAGACGCACTAGTGTGTGTTTTTCCTGATCTGTCAAATCTGTTGCGAATCAGGCGAAACCGATGCTTCCAATGGATCTGGAACTCATTTTCCATCAAGATTCATACTTTATTTCATCCAAAAACACCAAGTATAGCACCAAAAACTCAGAATCAAAGCTCAAAATTCTTCAAAAACCCCAAAAACGGGAAAACTCTCCTATTGCAAAAAAAAAAAACAGCGTTGATCTCGAATTTCTCCACTTATTTGAACATATTGGAGCATGAAAATCACATCCAAAGGAACCCAATAACATGAATACATTATCAGATTCATCCAGAATCGATCAAATAGCTCTAAAAATGCAGAAAAATAGAATTATTCATCTCCTAAGTGGGTTTTCCAATCTGCACTTCATTCAAGCTCAAAATCAAGATTCGAGTGATCAGATTCGTCGTGAGACGCGATTTGATTGGTACCCACTCTGATACCATTTGTCAGGATCGATTTCACTACAAGAATCTCGACATTAAGTAAAAACGAAGATTAGATGAGGGGACGGGATGATAACAATCTAGGATAATCTAAACAAGAAATGATAAATCAAACGATTCATTGATTATTACTGAATGATTACAATAAACCAAAAGATTACAAACTCGTCATAGGAAATCCATGGTCATCTTGGGTTGAGCTCAAACCCAAGATGAGACTCTCCAAAGGAAAGGGGTATCTCACATCTCTCAACTTTCATCGTCTTACAAATGAGGCCATCCCTTCCTTTATATATAGAGCCCTTGTGCTCTACTACCCAGTCATAGCAAAACACAAAAAGAAAATGAGCAAATTACAAATAAACAACTAAAATAAATTATTCATTAAATCAAAGTTGATTTATTAATATGAAGCTTGACTCGCTCAAACCGATCTTCCGTTAACTTTTACGATGACTGTGGCCCGAATAGTTGACTTTTCCAGAAAACGGTCTTCGGTCCAATTTGCAAGCCTCAATCATCATAACTCGCATTTCTGAATCAAATCACAATGGATTCTTCAACCATATTATTCGAGAATGGATTTGATGGCATCAGTCACACTTATTATTAGTTCCAACAAAGATAATGTTGAATACTCTTTGTCATGAGTAAGCAACAACACATAATTCTCCCACTTTTCTGGTAATGCTTCCATCAGTTTCTCCTTCAATTCCTCTCCAGTCTTTTCTATTTCAACCACTTTCATTTCACTTATCAGATGTGAGAATCTAGATACGAGAGCATTGATATTTTCTTTATCATAATGTTGAAAGTTTTCAAATTCTTTATTCAACACTTTTCTTCTACTCTTCTTGTACTGATCATTGCCTTCACATCTCGCCGATAAAGCATCCCATAACTACTTACTTTTCCGGCAAGTACTGAATTGATGCAGTTGATACCTGATATGTGCGTCGTATGAAGTATCAAATAATGTTCAAGTTCAAGCCAAAGGTTCACTGGCCGAACTTAGTCCGAACCTGGAGTTCGGACTGGCCGAACCTGAGGTTCGGACATGGATCGGCCAGCTGGGTATATATAGAAGTTTGGACATTGTAATTCACAGTTCTAAGCGTATGAGATTACTGATAAGTGTGTGTTTCTGAGTGTGTTTCTCTGAGTATGTTTCTAAGTGTTTACTGATTGTAGTTGTTCTTTGTTGATAAAAAAACAACCGGTTAATTACGTTTCTATGTCCGAATAGCTAGATCGAGTAGACGATCCGATGCTCACACATTTCAAGTGGTATCAGAGCTTTCTGGTTCACTCTACTGATCTGTGGTTGCTATTTCTGGATCTTTGAAGCGTTTTTGGTTTTTTCTCGAGCTTGTTTGTGTGTTTTTCATCAGTTCTATCGAGTTTTTGGTGTTCAATCTGCTTCTACACCGTTTCTTAGTCAGTTTTTCTGGTCCACGGTTGCGAATTTCATCAAAAATAGTCAAATTTTGCGTGTTTGTGAAAATTGAAGTCGAGGTTCGGAGTTTACTGTTTAGGTTCGGTGTAACCGCCCTGAACTTCAAGTTCGGACGGTGCTAGAGTTCGGTCAGCTTTCGGTCAAAGTTCAGAGTTTGGTCTAGTTCAGTCAAGGTTCGGTGTTCGTTCGGTGAGAGATCGGGGCTACTTAAGTTCGGAGGAAGTTCGGCCTGTTGATCTAGGTTCGGGCAATGTTCGGTGGAAGTTCGGAGCACAGAATTAAGTTCGGTGGAAGTTTGGCCAACCAGATTTCAATAACAATGTCGGAATTTCATGCGTTTTCTGCGATACAGAGTGCAATGCAAACTATGCTGAACTTTGATAATGAAATCGGAACAAGTCAGAAAGTTCCAAAATTGTTGAAGTTGGAAGATTATCATAATCGGAAGCAACGATTTTCTGCTTACATAAGCACGAATGATATCGATTGTGGATTCCAATCAAGAAACTTTATCAACATCCGACTGATGCGGGAGATTTTAAAGAAGTTCATACCTTTGACAATGTTTAAAGAAAATCATACGAGCTTGAACAAAAAGCTTTCGGTTATCTTACAATGACATTACCCACTGAATTGTTACATCAATTTAGCACATGCAAGAAATCAAAACAATTATGGGATGCGTTATCAGCAAGATGTTAAGGTAATGACGATTACAAAAAGAGTCGGAAGAAAGTGTTGAATAAAGAGTTTGATAATTTTCAATTTTATGACAATGAGAATATTATGGATTTGGTTTCCCGGTTTTCACATCTAATCAGTGAGTTGAAAGTTGTTGGTATTGAGAAAACTGATGCTGATTTGAAGGAAAAGATTATGGAAGCTTTACCTGAAAAGTGGGAAAATTATGTTCTGTTACTCACACATGATAAAGATTACTTTACATTGACATTCCATGAGCTTACTAGAAAACTTCATGCTTGAGAAATGCAAATGTTAAATTCAAAGAAATCTACTGCTACTTTACAGAATCCTGAGTTATATCATGGTGAGAATACGGAAAGTATGAATGCTAAATCTAAACCAACTTTGAGTTCTGCACCAAATATTGCCTTTATGGCTGGAGTTTCAGGAAATTCTGATAACAATTCATCACGGGGTTATAGTTTTACAATTCCAAATTCTTCAAGTCAAAATGCCTTTTAAGCTGAATCAATGGATGATTGTGCCAATATGATTGCTGCTTTAATCTCATCATCTTTTGGTTTAGTTATCAAAAATGTTGCTGATGCACAATTAGTAAGAGATGATCTTGATGCTCTTGATGATGATCAACTGAATGAATTAGATCTATCTTGGCAGTATGCTATGCTGAGTCATAGATCAAAGAGATTTTTCAAGAAGCATGGGAAATCTACTTCCGATTTTAGTGAGAAATTAGGTTTTGATAAGTCAAAACTGAAGTGCTGCAAATGTTCTAAGCTTGGACATTTTGCCAAAGAATGTCAACAGAAGTCTGGTTTTCCTCTATCAAGCAAACCTGGTTTTACTCAGCCATCTTCTAGTAACTCAGACAAGCCAATAGCTTTAACAGTTCATCATGATGGTGTTTATGATTGGGGTCAACGGTTTGGATATGATTCATCAGCCTTGATTGTTACTCATGATCAGTTAGATGATTCTTATTCAGATACTAGTTCAACACCAAGTTCTTATGCATCTGCTGAAAATTTGGAAAGTCTGTTGAAAGAAAATGCTTCATTATTGCATAAATTTCAAAAGCTTTCTGAGGAATTTATTTTGGTTAATTCAGAGTTGTAGATTTCTAAAGAACATGAAAAGGAGCTGGTTATGAAGAATGAGTGCTTGACTAATGAGATCAAAATGCTGAATGAAGTTTTAGAGATTTCTAAACGAGACAAAATGGATGTTGAATCTGCAAAAGCACAGATATGTGAAGCAAAGGATGCGTTGGTAAAAGAAGTTATGAAATGGAAGGCTAAAGTAGAGGATACTGCTACTGATTTTCAAAACTTGTTTGAAAAGTCTAAGATTAAGCTTGATTTGCTTACAAAGAATGTTGAAGAATCGACTGCTAAAATTGAAGCATATCAAGTTGATATGGAAAAATTGTTAGATGAGAAACGTGAGTTGGTTAGTGTTAACAAGGTTCAAACTGCAAATTTGGAGATTCAAAAGAGAAATGAAGATAAACTGAAGAAAGAGTTGTTTGAAGGTTTAGATAATCTTCGCATGCAAAAGTTTGAAACCCACAAAGTTATGAAGCGATTGATAGCTAAAGAGAAGGAATTTGCTGAGGCTCAACAGCAAATTTCTGATCTCAAAATTCAAGTTCTTGATGCTAACAGATTGCTCAACAATGTTACAAATTCTCAAGTGTTCACGAGCTTCTTAGCTAATGATGCAAATTTTGAGAAAATGTTTGATAAAACTGCATCACCCCCTGCTCAAATCAAAGAAGCCTTCAAGGAAGTGCAAGAGCAAGTTCCTGAATTTGATTATTCAAAGATTTCATCATCTACTGCTGAGGAAGACAAGGTTGTGAGGAAAAAGAAGAACAAGAAGAATAAGAAGCTGAAGGAAAAGCAATTTGAGGTTCTTTCAGCTCCCAAATTTGTATCTGGTTCATCTTCTGCTAATAATGAGAAGTCAGCTACTTCAAGTGACAAGATTAAGTCACAACTTGACTTTAATGAGAAGATCTTTTATGATCAGAAGAATGTGACTTAAGTGAAAGCTGAATTTTCTCGGTTAGCTAAGAATGGGCATTCTACATCTAAGGAGAAGGTTGCTGGAAAGAGAGTTGGCTTGGGTTTTCAAGAAATGAAAAGTAAAGTTGAGGAAGTTCCAGCATCCACATCACAGGGTCTGAAGAATATTAACATGACGCAAGTGAAGAAGGAGATTTTCAAAGCTGAAAAAGTTCAATCTGAGAGATTTTACAAGCTCAAAGGTTCTGATCAGCTTCTTTCTGATTAAGAATTTCCTCTTCACTGTGTGGATGCCAGAAAGATTTCTGAGGTTTTTGTTAAAGATGCTGCTCTTTCAAACATGATAAATCACAAATCTAATATTTCTTCTGATGGTTCGTTATCTCGAAGCCAAACATCCAAATGGGTACATGATCACAGACATCAGGTATATGATTCTAATTCTGGTCATGCTAGAGATATTCATGTTTTTTCTTCGCAGGTACATCAGAAGTGGGATAAAACAAAGCGAATCTGTTATATTTGCCGCCACACAGGGCATATGGCAAAAGATTGTCCACTGCCTGGTGATTCCTCTCAGAGGTTTCATAAGTAACCAGATTTTGGTAAACCTGCCCCCACAAAGTTCTTCGATGACCGAGGCAGAGTTTTTGATGAAGTTGAACCTACATTCTTCTTAAAACAAAAATGTTTTGTTCCATTGTTTTCAAAGGTTCAAAATGAAGGTTCATCATCACAGTCACCTGTGATAA
>JBCNJP010000025.1:43372044-43400837 GCA_039602395.1 Deinandra increscens subsp. villosa
GTTCGTCAAAATCAGAATTACCAAAACAACATTGGAAACCTAAGGTGGTTTCTAAGCAAAACCATGACACTGGTCGACTAGAAGTGATCTGCTTCGGGTCGTTTATGAACTAATCAGTTTGACCAGTGTGCAAGTACTTCTAGAAGATCTATCGACGATTTCCAGGTTATTGATAGAGGAGTATTCTGCATAATTTAATTTTCATGATTATATTTTCTAAATCTACATATTTTCTGAAGTCTAAAACTGCAAAATATCCGTGTTGATTGATCATTTTTCTTTGCTTACAAGTTTTTCTCAAAAAACCAAAAATAGATTCGTGTTTTGTGTAAAATGAAAATCCAAAAATAGAGTTTTCATTTTAAGGGGGAGAATTGTAAGTAAGGGGGAGTAATTGAGAAAAAACATATTATGGGGAGAAGGTGAATACATGCCAAATATATAAAGAAGGAAGGTGAATACATGCAAAATATAAAATTGTGAGAAATTGATCATTGGGAAATGATGGTACATTGGCTTACGTAACTGACTCATGGATAGAGTAGATGAAAGGGCCATAAGATCATTGTTTGATGTGCTTGGTAGGATCTACAAATCAGAAAGTATTCAGATGTGATATACATTAAATACTAATGCTTGACCAAGTGGACAACATCTTGATGCTTATTTCATGACACAAAAAGAAAAATAAGTGTGAAATTCAAAATGAGAAGTCACTGTGTATACATGTGTTCTTTTTGCAAAGATTTAAACTTGTTTGATTTTCTTTATTTTGTCAAATGATCAGACTTTCTCTTCGTGTCCACAAGACCGACCTGATTGTTGTTCGTTTGACGTTCTGGTTTATTTTCTTTGGTGTTTCGTATAACTCATCGGACTTTCTTTGTGTGTACAGGAGTACCGACCTGATTGTTGTTAAGTTATACAATTTCAATTTGTTTTATTTTTCTTATTTTGTTAAATCCGAGGCCTTATCTGCGTATCGAAAGATCGACCTTAAGGTAGACGATTTAATGTTCTTATTTCTTTTTGCATGGAACACAATTGACAATATCACGAAAACATTATGCGTTGTGAACAATCACAAGTGCTATCACACAAAAGGAAAAAGAAAGAAAAACAGAAAAATATCTGAATATGTCTGATAGTGTGGGGTACACTGGTCAAAGCAAATCTAATCAATATCTTAACATATCTTGATGTTATGAGTATGATTCTGTCTGAGTTTAAGATGGACAAATTACACCGGTAATCAGCATGACTTGTGAGCTTCAATTAATTGAAATTGAAGTGTAGTTCAGTGCGTTATGACCAATATGATCCCATATAGTGATCTTTCTCATACCAAAAATAGTGTTTGATTCTGTATTGCAATTTCTTTTTATATCAAGAAAAGTACAAAAAGATTTTCGGTGTGTTTGAACATAAACTTTAAGAAATCAAAAAGATTTTAGATTTGTTTTGATATAAACCTTTTTAAAAGCCAAAAAGTTTTTATTTCTGCTTTATTTTCGATCTGATCAACACGTGATACAAATTCAATTTTCAAAATCATATCTTGGAGTCTCGAAGAGACGTTTTGCACCAAGATTATTTAAAAGTTGATGCAGATTGCTAAAGTGCAAGATATGACAACTTTAAGTCTTCTGAAGCTGTTGATAAAGATCAGAGTTACACCAGATGTCATCAATATTCAAGATCAAGCTACGATCGAGTTGAGGAGGAGTTTGTTCGACGATTCATCTCATTGGATGAACGGATTCTACACTTGAGGGGGAGCTTGATTGAAGATACCGATTTGATGATGTTGAAGAAATACTGCACACGACGAAGGGGAGTTTAGGCCGGTCATTACCACATCACAACACAATAGCTAATGTAGTTGTTTTTCCATTATAGTTCATTAAAACCAGCTACAAACATGAGGTTTCTAGAAGAGATTACCACCTCGCCATAGCTGTCACACTTCCTGTTGTGTCCGTAATGGTTACGACTAAACAAAACCCTTTTGTTACATTGAAAGATTAAAATTAACAGTGGCTTGGTTAAAAACAAATTCAGTTTACTGTTTCCTGCTTAGTTAATTGTTTGTTCCAATTTTCTCATTCTTGTCATGTTTGGCATCAACTCTAAAATATTTTTTACTTTTCTTGATGTCATGCACCTACAGTTTGTGAACATGTGGAGGTAAAACTTAGGAGGTTTCATCCTCTCTATACGCTGATCCAGAATCCAGACATACCAAAAAAATAAAATAAGAAGGAACAGAATGATAAAAAGGAACGTTACCATGATGACATGATCATGAGCATTTAGTATGTGTATGTTGGATGAGCATAAAGAACATTACCATGATTCCCGTGACACAACCATGATTATATTTAAGACCATGATTTCAAAATTAGAAACCATCATCAATTTTAGAGGAACACCAACTCTTTCGTCGCCGCTAAACTTCTGTTTTACCGCAATCAAGATTCCCTTTCTCTACATGGGTTATAATTAATCAAACCAATATAAATAAATTTAAGTTAAATTAATAGTGACTGGTTTTTGGAGTTTATAGAAACCCAATTCTTTTACCCATTCAATGAACTGCTCGTAGATTCATAGCATATGAGAAAGGATCTACATATATATTTTAGATAAAAATGGATTGATTGAACTCAAACAATTTTCAGAGCTCGATCATAAAAGAAAAAACTGTAAGATTATTTATATGATGATTAAAAGTTGATAATGTAGAAAAACAAACCAAGTTGGAAGGTATCACACAATGTAGAAAAATATTGGTAAATTGACTAAAAAGAAATATATTGGTAAATTGACTTAAAAATTTATGTATATTTACATACCAGCATGCATATTGGCCATTTGGCCAAACATCTTTACACCAGAAAAGGTTGGTAGGTCCCCCATGAAAGTGGCCTTATATCTTTTGATTCTCTAATTAATCTGAGATGTTGCATGGTAAATGTGATGTAAGTGTACATTTAATCATGGTTTAGCACAGAATATAAATGTGAAGGTTGATTCTAAATTGAACTTTGTAAAGTAAACTTATGGTTTTCATAAATAAAAATTTAACCATTATAATCAAAAGCACGACTAAGCGAAAAAGACCACACCTTGCTACTCGTAAATAGAAGTTCTTTACATCTTTCATTTCCCCATGAAATCCTTGAGCACCAGGCAAGCTAACCTTGCAAAAATGACCAGACACAAAGATTAACTAATCCGATATAAGTTTACTAAAGATACAACATACAATATATATTATTCAAAGGTGGAACACAAAAATCTTACAACGGTAGTTGTAATAAACAATCAATTTCTTTAAAACTGATGAGGTCCCAGGTAGAAAACTCTTCGGATGTTCATGAGGCGGCGATCGAAGTGTTTTAGGATGCTACGGAGAATAATGTTGAAAGAAGCAGCTCTCCTACCTTTCTGAGTCCTTATAGATCGATCATACTTAGTGTTTTAGGTGGCTGGCGCTTAACACATAATCCCCTATAAATTTGGGAACTAAGTTATAAACAGATTTAAAAACATAATATAACAACAAAAAAAAAACACAGCTAAAATTTGTCATGGTACGTATTGCCATTGGAAATCAGTTTGGGGTAGAACAACTTGGAGCTCAAATCAGGCAAGCTTTATGTTTATATCTTACTTGCAGATATCAGATTAGTCATGCACATTCACAATTTATCCATGGCAGATAAACGTATATGCTGATGTACTATCATTTCTCGCTTTTGTCAGATCAATTTCTCAATTTTCATTTTTTTTATATTTTCAAAATTTCTCCCCCTAAAATTCAAACAAACACTATTTGTTGAATTTTCAAACTCTCGCCCCCTAAATATATGAACGAAAGAAAATGAAAAAAAAAATGATCGATCAACACTTGACAAATTTTTGAAAATGAAATTTCTGAAAATAAGTTTTTCAAAGATAAGAACGATGCATTTTAACTTAAAACACAAGTATTCCATTGGCAGCAATCTCTCGATTACTAACAGGTCTTCTTGAAATACCTGCAAACACTGGAAAACAATAAGTTCTTAAAACCCCGACCCTCATCCCCAACGATGATAGGTCGTCTAGTGTCTTCAACAAAATCACTGTTGGCCGTAGAGACAACTTTTGGTCTCCATTCCTGTTTTGGTTTTATGATTTCTAGTGAACCATTGTCAACTGATGAGTGACAATCAGAGCTACTACCCAATTTTTCCGAAGTAAGCTTCTTTTTCCATGAAAATTTAGTGTTGGGCATTGTTTTACTAAAATGATGCCATCAAGATCAACATACTTTGTATGTTTGGCATTTGATGATGAATTGTTAGTTGTCGTAGGACAATTATTTGCAGAATGACCCTTCTGACGACAAACATAACAACGTCGACTCCCAGTTTGATTGATTGAAATTGGTTTTCCAAACTGATTAGTCAAACATTCATCATGAACTTTTGAAAATACAGGTTTAAATTTATTTGGTTTCTGAATTTTTGGAAAACATTTTGGAGAATCATAAAAACCTGAATCATCTCCATAACCAAAGAATTTATCTTGATGATAAAACCTGTTTGATTTAGCAGAATGAAATGAATCTAAATTGTTACCGCCTGGTGGTCTTGCATCAGATATAAAATAAGACTCTACAGATGAAAGCTTTTCATCTGGTGGAGATACTTTGTTCTTCCAATATTGTGGCTACTTATCTGAAAACACCTTCTGCTTCTTAATCTTCTTTGCTTTGAATTCCTTTTTGTCGAAATCCTTAATTGGCTTTGCTTTTTCTTCAAATCCCAAACCACCATTTTTCTGCTTGAATTTATCTTGAACAGAATTTGGTATCTCATGACCTTGTTTGGCAAGTTTTGTAAATTCAGATTTGATTCCTTTCAGATCATTCTTCCCAGAAATCAAAGAATCTATCAAGATCTCAGAAAACTTTGGCACTTTCACGTTTCCTGGATTTCCATTAAACACCTTTTCTTTTTCAAGAAATGTAGATTTGGAATCAAACTTAAATCCTTTGCAATAATCAATCTCCTTTTTATTCTTCTTAGATTTTTGACTTAGTTTTCTCTCCTGAACTTATATCCGCAAATTTTGAATAATCATGCTGTTCAAAACCAGATAGTATAGATGGAACATACATTTTAATATCCACGGGAGCAGGAACTTGATGAAGACTTGCATCTTTACCATTATCCTAACTCTTTTCCAACTTATACAAATAATTCAGGAAAGTTGATGAATTGTTACAATTTTTCAATATCCTTTGCAAATCAAAAATCTCTATCTTTTGTTCAGCTATTTTCTTATTAGCTTCCATCACCTCTTTCTGCGAAGCAATGTACTTGTCTGACAAACTGTTATATTCACTTTTAAGACATTCTCTCAAGTGACACTCTTCCAGAACTTCGGCAATAACTTTCTCTACCTGTTTCTTATAATAGAAAACATGTTGTTTCAAGATGTTATTTTGAATTTGAACCTCTCCATTTATATCTCGCAACTTTCTGAGTTCCTCCTGAAGGTGAATTATTTTATCAGCAGTTGCGATAGTAATTTTATTAATATTATTATATTTTTGTTGAAGAGGATAACACTTCTCAAATAAAACATCAAAATCTTCATTAACTTCCTTTTCCTTAGCTTGAGATTTATTGCATTCTTCAACTAACATTTTCTTTCCTTTATATCTTCTTTGCGTTTCGACAATTTCTGACTTGACTTTTAAGAGTTATAGGCAAAGCTAACAGAAGAAGTGCAACAGCCTTTTTATTTTGATCATACGATTTCTTTCCTTCACTTAAAAAATCTCTCATCTCTTTAAAATCACCACCATAAGTTGGATACTTAAATTCATTCGTAACCGGTAACCCGAAATTTTTATCCAAATCAACAACATAAGCTCAAAATTTTGTTGCCCAACCATGACAATCTCCAAGATTAATCAACTTTGGTGCATTCTATCGATGACGCTCAATGAATACATCAATTTCAACATTTTAGAGATTGTGAAATTGAATATCAAAACTTCAAACTCGAAAACGAAGGTCTTAGAAGCGGATTTTGGGTACCAAAACGGAGGACGAACTTGATCCGAACCCTATCCAAACTTGATCTCTCCGAGACGGTCGTTATGGCTGGTATTGGGTTCCGTAACTCTTAACGGTTCTCAAGTTACGTCAGTTTTTCTGAAACAACCCAAAAATCCCAACCTTGTCCGAACTTGATCCGAACCCTATCCGAAGTTGGTCCAAATTGTAGACTTGCCGAACCTTAACCGAACTCTATCCGAACTTTGTCCGAATGGTTTCCGAACTCTGCCCGAACTTCATCTGAACTTAAGGTTCAGAGCGGTTATTTCAGGCAAACTTGAGGTTTGGACGACGGTTATTTGGTAGACTCAAGAACTCGACCGAACTGAAGTTTTTGGTAAAACACCGCGATTTTGAGCAGATTTGAATGAGATTTTCAGTAGTCAACGTGGTTTTAGCAACAGAAATGTTTGAGACATGAATTGCACTCGGAAAGTTCAAAGATTGACATGTTTTTGATAGAAAAACACTCGGTTTTATTAAGAAAATGAACACGATCAAAGCAAACGCAATAGAGCAACCTGGATTTGCTCTGATACCAATTGAAAAACCGTAAAACATATCTTACTAGAGGTTTGCTTGATCGTATATGAGAGAACGAGATGTAAATAAAAGTTTGTTTCTATTGAAATCTACAAAAGACTCAATTACAAACTCTCTAATCAGCTCAAACAGAGAAACACTCCTAAAAACACATAGTCAAGATCTGGTCTCTCTTGGTTATCTCTTAATTGCTAACGAAGTACAAGACAACATATCTATTTATACTAGACTGGCCGAACCTCAGGTTCGGACCAAGTTCGGCTGGCAGCAAACTTGTCTTGATCTTCATATCGTCTCGTTCAAAAACTTCACATGACACACATATTATGTATCAACAGATATTCACTAATCGCTAATCTCTAGTTGCTAATCGCAAATCACATGTGTACCATAACCATCTAGCCGTGGCAACAATGATAGATCTATTGGCTGACAACCCTCCTGACCGTCCATGGCGTTTGGCGGTGGGTGATTGCTCCCATAATGTCTAGGTTTGATGCACATCACTTATATGACTTGTTGATCACTATTGAATGGAACACTTGACTCATTGAATCATAATGTTTTAATCTATGTAGTATACTAAACCTATGTTTACTCACCAACTATTCTTAGTTGACCTTTATTTTATACATGTTGCAGGTTTGCTGTATGATGATGATAATGTGATTACACCTTAGGGTACATACGGACTTAGTATGACCTAAACGAGTTTAATCTGTATTATTTGACGTTTTAGTTTGGATCATAATGTATTATCTTATTGTTATGATATGGGATGATTAAAAATATCGCAACATTTAATAGTGTTGTGTGCATCTGGACGATCATGGTGCCCTGACGTTTCCATTGTCGGTTGGAGTGTGACACTACCAATATTGTTCGTATGCTAAGCTAGAATGACACACAATCGCTGGTGGTAGTAGGCATTACTTCTTGGTTTAGCAAGAATAGAAATAATGAACGCTCAGATTAAGGATTTTCAACTGAAAATTCAAGCGATAAAGTTCCAAAGGCGCGCAAAAAGGGTTCAATCCATAAAACAATTGATACCAACAAAATTGGGCACCACGAATTGAGCGGAATACCACGCATTGGACATATGAGTCGAATAGAACTGTTCGGGTGTTACAACTAGCGTGAACCGAACAGTTCATTTCCGAATTACATTACTCCGCTGATGTGGAATGAACCACGTGATTCATGATACATGAATCCAATGATATGTAGCGAGCAACATGATTTGAGACGCATGAATTTGATATCACGAATCAGACTACAATACTCTGAGTGCACGGATCTGATGACATGAAATGGATGTCATGATTAGAAAACACGACCCCGATAGCATGAATCGAATAGCATAACTTGAAATACTTGAGCCTGACAACGTGAATCGAATAACATAACTCCAAATACATGAACCCAACAAAATAAATTAAAATAAGTGAACCCAATAAATCAAATTAATGAAAATAAATCAAATAATAGGGATTACCGATCATATCCAACAACAAAACCATGGGAATGAAACCATAGATTGAGAACTGAACGACACACGCATGGAAAATGGATTAATGAGTCAACCAAGACCAAATGGAGATAGGGTAAGGAATGACCGATCTGATCAGAACATAATTGAGGACATGCAACCATTAGGAGTCGAATCCAAGGATCGAATCCATGAAATGATGGATATTTAGTCCAAAATCAGAGTCATGTATCAATGGTGGAATAAATCTAGGCAAATCCGGGAGTGATACGGCAAGAATCGATTCCACAAATTGACTATTGAGTTATCAAAGTCGAGTTCATGAATTTAACTAACTGAAGTCCCCCGGAATCCTTTGATTGTGTATAAATGAGTTCCACGAGATAAAATCATGGCCGAGTTATGAGCAAATTCATATATCGCCAAATGATGGCGATCATAAATCTGGAATGGAGCCTAGAAGTGCCAACCGAACCATTTAATTGAGAACTAAACACAACCTCACAATTGAAAGGAAGATTTGACACGAATGAGAGCCAAGATGCATGAAAGTCGCCGATATAGGAACAATGTGTTAGAGCATAAACCGTGTGTCTCATGTGCTGTATCTAGAAGTATTATGTTAATTCACAAGCGTTAGTGATATGTTGTAAGGCTGCCAACGAACCAAGCAGCGAACGGCTGGTTCGTTAGCAACGAACCACGGCCAGGTTCGTTGGGTAGCATGGATTATAAATAGGTCATGGGTGTTAGAATTTCATAAACATCTGACACATCTGAGAGATAGCGTCTAGGTGATTGCTGAGAGTTGAGTTGGAGAGCTTCTATTTCTGAGTTTTGTAAAGAGTCTAAGTGATTTCAATACAACGCTTGATTATTTACATCTTTATCTCATTGATTTGATCACCAAACCAGTAGTAAGATCCTTCCAGGAACTTACAAGTGGTATCAGAGCAAATCCAGGTTACTCTATTGGATTTTGATTGATCAATTTGAGATTTTTAAAGAGAGAAAGTGGGTTTTCATCAAATTTTTTTCATTCTTAGTGTTTGGGGAAAACCCGGTAAAATAAATAGATAAAACCAACAAGTACAAGAGCACACACAAAACCATTAGGTTGGACAATTCCTGTCACACCCCCAATTTCCACTAACGGAGTTTTACCTTGTGGGGTGTGAACCAGACCAGGACCCGAGTCATTAGTTACATCAAACACAAGTTAAGGGTTCAAATTGTAAATATATTTCCAAACGGGAAATATCAAACCAGAGTTAAAGTTTAGCGGAAGCTCATAAAAGTCAAGTTGCGCAAGAAAGCGCCCGATAAGTAAATACCAGTTCGAGTTGAAAAGATTTGAAAACCAATTCCCAAAATAAAAGGTTTTAGCCAACGTACGTGCCCAAAAATCAGATTCTCCTAGCGTCCTGCAAAGCATGCATAAGAGCAAGTGTCAACTAATGTTGGTGAGTTCACATAAGCACATAAGTATAACTAGTATAGTTATGCAGTACGAATACAACAGTTTTTATTCGTATATAAGCATGTATATTAACAGTACAATCCATATCGTAGGTAGCGAGCCTAAGTTCATGTCACTAAAACGTTCGCAACCGAAGCTGACCAATTAGTTGTAGGAATAATTCCTTACGTGGTTTGCCTTCCCCGTGTCTACTCGATCACGGTAAGTTTAGGCTGACATTGTCCTCAGTCCGACCGCCAGTCGGGTGGTGCATCTCGTGCCCGCTGAGTGGGGTTTGTCAGACCCCAGTAGTACTACCCAATATCCCCTCGCTATTTGCTATTAACGGTTCGATAAGTAAGGACTTTCAAAGATAAAGCATTTTACGTGAACATGTGATATATACTGGATTTCTACTTTAATCATACATGGTAATTGTTGTGTTATCACCCTAACCCAGGTGTAACGTGTTTGCGTGTGTTATCGTCCAAAACCGAACGTAACGTAAAAGGTTGTGTAACTCACCTTAGGGTGCGCTGCTACGATTTAGTAAGACTCCGAGTCTTGTGTAGTTACCGAGCACCTATCGATTTTACATACATGAGTGTGTGTCCGCACATGAGTAACATAGCCTAGACGACGGTAATAATATCAAATAATTCCAGATATGACGCATGTGACAATTTCAATACGTGATGAAAATCCTTTGTTTGAAAGCGGTCAAGAATGACGTTAAATCAAGGACAGAAAGATTTACGAAAATCAATGTGCGTATGTTATTCCAAATAATAAATGTAGAGATGATCGGGTAAACATATATGTTCATGAATATAAATATCGAGGTGTAGTGAAAACTATGAAAAATAAAACGTCCAATATATATATTTAGATGCCGAGTCAAAATTTCGGGAGTTTAAAGAAAATGTTTAGAACGTACGCTTGTATGAATACATGATAAAAGAACAAATATACATTATGTATATATATACATATTTCTATGTTTAAAAACTAGTTTATTAATAATAATGAGACTATAAAATTTTAGTTCATTTAAAATATAATGTTTTCATAACATAAAAATTTAACGAGTACCCTAACGGGGCTTATGTAAACTTCACGGGTCGGGATTTATAGGTATGTAATGGTGGGTTTGAGTTTTGGGCCAAGAAAAGCATGGCATCTCTAAATAAAAATAAAATAACAAAGATGGTGGTCACGGGACTCGAACCCGTGACCTGAAGGTTGTATGCACAGCGTCTAAGCCACCACGCCAGCGTTCTGTTTTGGGTTTAACCTCAACCAGAAAAGGTTTTATCATTACACAGTGGCTTGGCTTGATCATATTTAACAGAAAAAAAAGAAAACAGAATGTAGGCAAGGGGTTTTGAACCCGAGACCTCTCGCGAAACGGGCAAGCGCCCTAACCACTCCGCCAACCGACCCTTTACGTCATAACCCGGAGCCCAATCTTTAAATCTCTAACCCAGTTCGACCCAGCTTCTTCTCCATAACTCCGGTGGCCGGAGTTTTTATTCCGGTCACCGGAAAATCGCGAAACATGAACCAATGGGAAGATAAATGTGCGACTAAAACAAAGAAGTGATTACCTTGAACCGGAGATGAGTTTTATCACGTTTTTTTAAGCTGAAACGAACCCGAAAAATCTCGACTCGAGTGTTTGACGTTGCTCCGTTCCCAAATCCGATGCTTCAGGGTTACTCAGTGGAGGATGGCGAACTCAATGATATACGAAACAAGTGATAAACAGTGGTGGTTGGCCGGATTTTCTGACCTCGCCGGCGACTAAAAAAAACGAAAAAAGAGAACCGAGGAATAGTTCGAGCGTTTGGTGGAGGTGATCAAATGAAACTCAAAATCCTAATGATTGTGTTATTGTGACTGATCGATTGTAGTGAGACGTGTAACCGACAGAGGATTGAATTCGGGTTTTATGGAGAAGTCGGTTCACGAAAATGAATCTGATCGACGGTTTCTTTTTTGATTTTCGAATTAAGTATGCAGCATTGGCAAAAACAGTCCCCAGAGTGTAAATAGATATAACAAGTTTCAGAATTACCAGAATAGGCCCCTCAAGGTTATAAAAATGGTAACGAACTCTCTAACGGGGTTGACGGAGGTAACTTGACTATAATTATTTGAGTGTATGCCAAAACGTATTTAACAAACGAAATTTTATAAGAATATAACATATATATCTTTAGCATCAGAGTCATCTATAGAATTATAGAAACGTTCGTACGATTACGTGACGCGTCGTCACATAAAATCATAAAGCAACATGTGTATATGTGTATATATATACACACACACATATATACCACATAAAAATGATAAATATAACCGTCACATAAAATGACGAAACGTTTTCACGAAATCATAAAATATAATTTATATAAATTTATAAATTATACAATTATTCAAGTAAGTTAACCGACGTCTAGACTCATGTGCAACGCAAAGGTACCCATATACGGTCATTATAATAACGAAGTCCATCAGACTTAACTTCAGAAGTTCCATGTATGTCACGTAATGATTCGGACCCAAAATTCTCCTCCTTCAGGGCCTCTTTCTGAGCATCCCGGAGTCTATCCGGTAGCCCCGTATGGATCGTTAATTGAAGAGCTCGAACCCTTCTAGGTTTAACATGCTCTTTTCTACTCAAGGCATCGGCCACGACGTTGGCCTTGCCTGGATGATACTTTATTGCTAGATCGTAGTCGTTTAGCAATTCGACCCACCTATGTTGCCTCATGTTGAGTTCCTTCTGTTCAAATATATGCTGGAGGCTCTTGTGATCAGTGAAAATCGTACACTTGGTGCCGTATAGGTAGTGTCTCCAAAATTTTAAGGCAAATACAACAGCGCCCACTCTAAGTCGTGAGTTGTGTAATTCTTCTCATGGGACTTTAGTTGCCTTGACCCGTATGCGATGACTTTACCTCTTTGCATTAAAACACATCCGAGTCCCTGGATTGACGCGTCACAATAGACCTCAAAGTCGTCAATCCCATCGGGTAGAGATAACATAGGTGCAGTACAAAGTTTCTCTTTCAAATCTTGGAAGGCTGCCTCTTCCTTATCACCCCATATGTATTGAACCCCTTTTTGCGTAAGGGCGGTCAATGGTTGAGCTAACTGAGAAAATCCCTTTATAAAACGACGGTAGTAACCCGCTAAACCTAGGAATTGGCGAATTTCCGTAGGAGCTCTAGGGGTAGGCCAACTTTTAATGGCCTCGATCTTGTCTGGGTCAACGTGAATACCTTGTTTGTTGACAATGTGACCCAGAAATTGAACCTCTCGGATCCAGAAATTGCACTTAGAGAATTTTGCGTAGAGTTGTTCTTTCTTTAACAATTCTAAGATTAACCGTAGATGTTCCTCGTGTTCTTCTTTTGTTTTGGAGTAAATGAGGATGTCGTTGATAAACACTATGACGAATTTATCCAGATAGGGCTTGCACACACAGTTCATGAGATCCATCAATACAACTGGTGCATTTGTAAGCCCAAAAGGCATGACCAAGAATTCATAATGACCGTAGCACGTTCTGAAGGCTGTCTTTTCTATATCCTCATCGCGAACTCGAAGTTGATGGTAGCCAGACCTTAGATCAATCTTGGAATAGTAACGGGATCCCTGAAGCTGGTCAAAGAGATCATTTATTCATGGAAGAGGGTATCGATTCTTGATTGTGACTTGGTTGAGTTCGCGTTAATCAATGCACATCCTAAATGTGTCATCCTTCTTTTTTTTACGAATAATACTGGTGCTCCCCATGGTGACAAGCTAGGTCTAATGAAACCTTTATCTAGCAGTTCCTGTAGTTATGCGGATAGCTCATTCAATTCGTTCACCGCTAGACGATATGGTGCACGCGCGATCGGAGCTGCTCCCGGAGCGAGGTAAATTCCAAATTCTACTTGCCGAAGCGGAGAGAGACCAGGTAGTTCCTTAGGAAATACCTCTGGGTAATCACGTACGATCGGGAAGTCTTTGATTTTTTTTCTCCACCCTGGTTTGGTCCGTAACTGTGGCCAGGATTGCTACGTGTCCTTTCCGAAGACACTTCTGCGCTTTAAGGTATGATATGATTCCGGAGACATCACCTCCCTTTTCGCCCTGAATCGAGAGTACTTCTCCTCCGGCTACAGGTATTCGTATGACCTTTTCTTGACAAACAATTTCTGTCTGATGTTTGGATAGCCAGTCCATGCCTACTATTACGTCGAAACTACCGATGGTAACAGGCATAAGGTCTATACTTAGTTTATGACCAGGTAGTTCTAATGTGCAGCCTTCAACTAAGTGAGTGGTGTCAAGAAGCTTACCATCTGCTAATTCAACCGTGTACCTAGCTTAAAGTGGAGTTTGGGTAACCTTGTTCAATTTACATAACTTAGTCGAGATAAAACTTTTCTCAGCACCAGTATTAAATAAGACATTTGCGAAGTAGTTGTTTAGAAGGAACTTACCATTAATGACGTTTGTATTGTTTCTTGCTTCACCAGAACCCATAACAAAAGCTCGCCTTTTGGCGCCATCTCCACCGTTACTACCACCATCACCACCGATGTTATTGTTGTTACGGTGGTTGTTGTTGTTGCCAGCATTGTTATTATTATTCCTTTGGAGTTGCGGGCAGTCCCTCTTTAGGTGCCCTGGTTTTCCACATTCAAAACACCCCCTTGGGCCTTCATTATTCAGCCTCTGATTCTGATTCCGATTCAGATTCCGATTACGGTTCTGATTCTGATTCTGATTAGGGCGGTTTAGTAATTCGCCCCAACAGTTTTTAGCCTCATGGTCCCTTTTACCTCAACGCTCACAAGTGAGTTTCTTGCATGCCCCATTGTGGTGTTGGTTGCACCGATTGCAGAAAGGTGCTCGTCCCTTGCACCCATTATGATTTTGATTACTACCACCTTGGCGGTTCTGATTACCGCCCTCGCTGTTGGTGCTACTGTTATTATAGTCACCCCTGGAGTTGTTGTATCTCTTGTTTTGGCTGTGAGAGTTAGAGGATCTCCCATTGATGTTACCACTACCATCGTTGTTGTTGTTACTAGAGTCGTCATCTCTCTTTCTTTTCCCGTCTAGGGTAGCTTTGGGGACCTTCATGGGTGGCAAAGTTCCTTAATGGCATCCTTGAATTCCTGCCAAGTCATAGCATTCGATGCGTTGAGCCCTAACATTTGGATTTGTGCGTTCCACCAAGCGAGGGCAGCTCCCTCGAGTGTAGCGGTTGCGAAATTGACCCGATTCGCAACTGGGCAATTACACATTGAGAACACCTTTTCTGATTTCTCGAGCCATCGCAGCAGACCCACGGCTCCTTCATCACCCTCGAACGTGAGCGGCTTACAATCCATGTAAGTTTCGAAGGTGCACTGAGCTGGGCCTGGATTTGTTTCATGAAATTATTTCGGAGAATAATTTTGGAAAGTGAGAGAAGAAAAAAAAATGTAGTCAATTTTTCGTCTGCTTCACTTATCACCGTTATTGTTTCCTTGTGCTTGAGCCGCAGCGAGTGCTGCCGCAACGTTTTCATTTATCAATGCTTGGATCTGTGCTGCTGTAAGGTGTTCAGCCATGATTTTGTTTTCTATACAAATCATTCAAATGATTAATATACCCAATATTAATTTCATTAAGCACTAAACAATTATTCACGCATCCATCCATCACATGACATAATTTTTAGAAACACATTGGTAAGATAAAGATGTAATATCCATTACAAAATTTAAAAATCCAACCATCAGGTATCTCGGTATTTGAAAACATTCAAAATGAAATGAACACCCAGTCCAATTTATTCGAAGTAACAAAATAAAAGAAAAGAAGACATATTAGATCATGGATCAATAACATCTGGTTCTTCCTCCATGTCCTCTTGAGGCTCCTCCTCAAAAGGTTCTTCTTCAAGGGGTTCCTCCTCTTCTTCTTGAATAGGAGCACCTTGAACCTGCAGGGCTGCCATTTGCACCTGGAGGGTGGCGACCTGCGCCGTAAGTGTCGCGTTGGAGTGGTGAAGCGCTGCATTGGAATGTTGGAGTTCAGCAATCTGATGTTGTGCTAGATGCAGTTCATGCTCCAAATCTGCTGGATTGGGTCGCGACTCAAGCTCGGTGACCCTACTACGGATACCCATTACCCCCTGGGACAAGTTGTAGTGGTAGGTTTCCTGTTCCCTTTGATCGGCCCGCAATCGCTCAATTTCTCTATTGCGTGTGCGATCGCTGATGGAATTTTGTCTGGTTTCTCCAAGAGTGTTGTCATAGGCGGCTATCAGTCCCGCAATGACCCGCTTATCAAATGGTAGGTCAACTCTGGCCGGCACATGATACATGTCAAGCAACCGATATGTTGTCGGACTCAGCCAACTGTAATCGTTTGGTGCACGAGTCCAGGACCCGAGTCATTAGTTACATCAAACACAAGTTAAGGGTTCAAATTGTAAATATATTTCCAAACGGGAAATATCAAACCAGAGTTAAAGTTTAGCGGAAGCTCATAAAAGTCAAGTTGTGCAAGAAAGCGCCCGATAAGTAAATACCAGTTCGAGTTGAAAAGATTTGAAAACCAATTCCCAAAATAAAAGGTTTTAGCCAACGTACGTGCCCAAAAATCAGATTCTCCTAGCGTCCTGCAAAGCATGCATAAGAGCAAGTGTCAACTAATGTTGGTGAGTTCACATAAGCACATAAGTATAACTAGTATAGTTATGCAGTACGAATACAACAGTTTTTATTCGTATATAAGCATGTATATTAACAGTACAATCCATATCGTAGGTAGCGAGCCTAAGTTCATGTCACTAAAACGTTCGCAACCGAAGCTGACCAATTAGTTGTAGGAATAATTCCTTACGTGGTTTGCCTTCCCCGTGTCTACTCGATCACGGTAAGTTTAGGCTGACATTGTCCTCAGTCCGACCGCCAGTCGGGTGGTGCATCTCGTGCCCGCTGAGTGGGGTTTGTCAGACCCCAGTAGTACTACCCAATATCCCCTCGCTATTTGCTATTAACGGTTCGATAAGTAAGGACTTTCAAAGATAAAGCATTTTACGTGAACATGTGATATATACTGGATTTCTACTTTAATCATACATGGTAGTTGTTGTGTTATCACCCTAACCCGGGTGTAACGTGTTTGCGTGTGTTATCGTCCAAAACCGAACGTAACGTAAAAGGTTGTGTAACTCACCTTAGGGTGCGCTGCTACGATTTAGTAAGACTCCGAGTCTTGTGTAGTTACCGAGCACCTATCGATTTTACATACATGAGTGTGTGTCCGCACATGAGTAACATAGCCTAGACGACGGTAATAATATCAAATAATTCCAGATATGACGCATGTGACAATTTCAATACGTGATGAAAATCCTTTGTTCGAAAGCGGTCAAGAATGACGTTAAATCAAGGACAGAAAGATTTACGAAATCAATGTGCGTATGTTATTCCAAATAATAAATGTAGAGATGATCGGGTAAACATATATGTTCATGAATATAAATATCGAGGTGTAGTGAAAACTATGAAAAATAAAACGTCCAATATATATATTTAGATGCCGAGTCAAAATTTCGGGAGTTTAAAGAAAATGTTTAGAACGTACGCTTGTATGGATACATGATAAAAGAACAAATATACATTATGTATATATATACATATTTCTATGTTTAAAAACTAGTTTATTAATAATAATGAGACTATAAAATTTTAGTTCATTTAAAATATAATGTTTTCATAACATAAAAATTTAACGAGTACCCTAACGGGGCTTATGTAAACTTCACGGGTCGGGATTTATAGGTATGTAATGGTGGGTTTGAGTTTTGGGCCAAGAAAAGCATGGCATCTCTAAATAAAAATAAAATAACAAAGATGGTGGTCACGGGACTCGAACCCGTGACCTGAAGGTTGTATGCACAGCGTCTAAGCCACCACGCCAGCGTTCTGTTTTGGGTTTAACCTCAACCAGAAAAGGTTTTATCATTACACAGTGGCTTGGCTTGATCATATTTAACAGAAAAAAAAGAAAACAGAATGTAGGCAAGGGGTTTTGAACCCGAGACCTCTCGCGAAACGGGCAAGCGCCCTAACCACTCCGCCAACCGACCCGTTTACGTCATAACCCGGAGCCCAATCTTTAAATCTCTAACCCAGTTCGACCCAGCTTCTTCCCCATAACTCCGGTGGCCGGAGTTTTTATTCTGGTCACCGGAAAATCGCGAAACATGAACCAATGGGAAGATAAATGTGCGACTAAAACAAAGAAGTGATTACCTTGAACCGGAGATGAGTTTTATCACGTTTTTTTAAGCCGAAACGAACCCGAAAAATCTCGACTCGAGTGTTTGACGTTGCTCCGTTCCCAAATCCGATGCTTCAGGGTTACTCAGTGGAGGATGGCGAACTCAATGATATACGAAACAAGTGATAAACAGTGGTGGTTGGCCGGATTTTTTGACCTCGCCGGCGACTAAAAAAAAACGAAAAAAGAGAACCGAGGAATAGTTCGAGCGTTTGGTGGAGGTGATCAAATGAAACTCAAAATCCTAATGATTGTGTTATTGTGACTGATCGATTGTAGTGAGACGTGTAACCGACAGAGGATTGAATTCGGGTTTAATGGAGAAGTCGGTTCACGAAAATGAATCTGATCGACGGTTTCTTTTTTGATTTTCGAATTAAGTTTGCAGCATTGGCAAAAACAGTCCCCAGAGTTTAAATAGATATAACAAGTTTCAGAATTAACTAGAATAGGCCCCTCAAGGTTATAAAAATGGTAACGAACTCTCTAACGGGGTTGACGGAGGTAACTTGACTATAATTATTCGAGTGTATGCCAAAACGTATTTAACAAACGAAATTTTATAAGAATATAACATATATATCTTTAGCATCAGAGTCATCTATAGAATTATAGAAACGTTCGTACGATTACGTGACGCGTCGTCACATAAAATCATAAAGCAACATGTGTATATGTATATATATATATACACACACACATATATACCACATAAAAATGATAAATATAACCGTCACATAAAATGACGAAACGTTTTCACGAAATCATAAAATATAATTTATATAAATTTATAAATTATACAATTATTCAAGTAAGTTAACCGACGTCTAGACTCATGTGCAACGCTCGTGTAACTATTCTAGTTAACTAAGGTAACGGACGTTAATGAACACTATTAAAATATAACACAAGTTGTTAACGGGGTTAACCTGGGAAATTGCCGGTTGTCACATCATCCCCTTGTTAAGGAATTTTCGTCCCGAAAATTGCCTTAAGTTGCTACGGTTTCTGTGGAAGGAATAGAAAATTTTTAGGGTTGCTACATCATCCCCTTGTTAAGGAAATTTTGTCCCAAAATTTAACTCATACCTTAATAAGATGTTTACGACTTGATCAAATAGGTGAGGATATTTCTTTCTCATCTGATCTTCACGTTCCCACGTGAACTCCGGTCCACGCTTAGATTGCCATCTCACTTTGACGATGGGAATTTTACTTCGTTTCAATGTTTTCTCCTCACGTCCCATGATTTCCATGGGTTGTTCGATAAATCGCAGTTGTTCATCGATTTGTAGTTCTTCTAACGGTACAACGAGAGTGTCGTCAGCTAAACACTTCCTCAAGTTCGAAACGTGAAACACGTTGTGTACTCCATCCAATTCAGGAGGTAGATTTAAACGGTAAGCCACCGGACCAATAGTTTCGGTGATCACGAATGGTCCTACATAAGGGGGATTCAACTTCCCGCGCTTTCCAAAGCGTACGACACCTTTCCAAGGAGATACTTTCAGTAGTACTTTGTCGCCTGACTTCAAATTCCAATGGCCTTCGGCGTTTATCTGCATAACTCTTTTGTCTATCTCTTGCCGCTTTCATGCGGTTTCTGATTTGCACGATTCTTTCCGTGGTCTCGTGCACTAGTTCAGGTCCAGTGAGTTGGCTCTCACCGACCTCGGCCCAACAGACCGGCGATCTACATTTTCGTCCGTCAAAGAGCCTCAAATGGAGCGGCTCCAATACTGGTATGGTAGCTGTTGTTATAGGAGAATTCTACCAATGGTAAATGAGTTTCCCAATTTTTCCCAAAGTCGAGCACACATGCTCTAAGCATATCCTCGAGAGTCTGAATGGTACGTTCAGTTTGTCCATCTGTTTGAGGATGATACGCAGTACTCATATCTAAGCGAGTGCCCATCGCTGCTTGTAAGGATCTCCAAAAAAATTTGAAGCAAACCTAGGGTCTCGGTCAGAGATAATAGATAAAGGCACTCCGTGTAGCTTGACGATCTCCTTGAGATAGATCTTTGCAAGTTTGTCTGTTTTGTCACTTTCCTTGATAGCTAGGAAATGAGCGGGTTTTGCTAATCGGTCATCGATAACCCAAATCATATCGTTGCCGCCAGAAGAACGGGGCAATCCCGTGATGAAATCCATCGAGATTTCTTCCCATTTCCATTCAGGAATTTTAGGTTGTTGCAGTAATCCTGCTGGCTTTTGATGTTCCATTTTGACCATTGCGCACGTCAAGCACTTGCTAACATATCTAGCGATGTCAACTTTCATATTGGGCCACCAATATAACCCTTTTAAGTCTTGATACATTTTGTCTGAACCTGGATGGATTGAATAACGGGACTTATGGGCCTCGTCCATCACTAGTTCTCTAAGGTTTCCACGCAAAGGTACCCATATACGGTCATTATAATAACGAAGTCCATCAGACTTAACTTCAGAAGTTCCATCGTATGTCACGTAATGATTCGGACCCAAAATTCTCCTCCTTCAGGGCCTCTTTCTGAGCATCCCGGAGTCTATCCGGTAGCCCCGTATGGATCGTTAATTGGAGAGCTCGAACCCTTCTAGGTTTAACATGCTCTTTTCTACTCAAGGCATCGGCCACGACGTTGGCCTTGCCTGGATGATACTTTATTGCTAGATCATAGTCATTTAGCAATTCGACCCACCTATGTTGCCTCATGTTGAGTTCCTTCTGTTCAAATATATGCTGGAGGCTCTTGTGATCAGTGAAAATCGTACACTTGGTGCCGTATAGGTAGTGTCTCCAAAATTTTAAGGCAAATACAACAGCGCCCAACTCTAAGTCGTGAGTTGTGTAATTCTTCTCATGGGACTTTAGTTGCCTTGACCCGTATGCGATGACTTTACCTCTTTGCATTAAAACACATCCGAGTCCCTGGATTGACGCGTCACAATAGACCTCAAAGTCGTCAATCCCATCGGGTAGAGATAATATAGGTGCAGTACAAAGTTTCTCTTTCAAAGCTTGGAAGGCTGCCTCTTCCTTATCACCCCATCTGTATTGAACCCCTTTGTGCGTAAGGGCGGTCAATGGTTGAGCTAACTGAGAAAATCCCTTTATAAAACGACGGTAGTAACCCGCTAAACCTAGGAATTGGCGAATTTCCGTAGGAGCTCTAGGGGTAGGCCAACTTTTAATGGCCTCGATCTTGTCTGGGTCAACGTGAATACCTTGTTTGTTGACGATGTGACCCAGAAATTGAACCTCTCGGATCCAGAAATTGCACTTAGAGAATTTTGCGTAGAGTTGTTCTTTCTTTAACAATTCTAAGATTAACCGTAGATGTTCCTCGTGTTCTTCTTTTGTTTTTGGAGTAAATGAGGATGTCGTTGATAAACACTATGACGAATTTATCCAGATAGGGCTTGCACACACAGTTCATGAGATCCATGAATACAGCTGGTGCATTTGTAAGCCCAAAAGGCATGACCAAGAATTCATAATGACCGTAGCACGTTCTGAAGGCTGTCTTTTCTATATCCTCATCGCGAACTCGAAGTTGATGGTAGCCAGACCTTAGATCAATCTTGGAATAGTAACGGGATCCCTGAAGCTGGTCAAAGAGATCATTTATTCATGGAAGAGGGTATCGATTCTTGATTGTGACTTGGTTGAGTTCGCGTTAATCAATGCACATCCTAAATGTGTCATCCTTCTTTTTTTGACGAATAATACTGGTGCTCCCCATGGTGACAAGCTAGGTCTAATGAAACCTTTATCTAGCAGTTCCTGTAGTTATGCGGATAGCTCATTCAATTTCGTTCACCGCTAGACGATATGGTGCATGCGCGATCGGAGCTGCTCCCGGAGCGAGGTAAATTCCAAATTCTACTTGCTGAAGCGGAGAGAGACCAGGTAGTTCCTTAGGAAATACCTCTGGGTAATCACGTACGATCGGGAAGTCTTTGATTTTTTTTCTCCACCGTGGTTTGGTCCGTAACTATGGCCAGGATTGCTACATGTCCTTTCCGAAGACACTTCTGCGCTTTAAGGTATGATATGATTCCGGAGACATCACCTCCCTTTTCGCCCTGAATCGAGAGTACTTCTCCTCCGGCTACAGGTATTCGTATGACCTTTTCTTGACAAACAATTTCTGTCTGATGTTTGGATAGCCAGTCCATGCCTACTATTACGTCGAAACTACCGATGGTAACAGGCATAAGGTCTATACTTAGTTTATGACCAGGTAGTTCTAATGTGCAGCCTTCAACTAAGTGAGTGGTGTCAAGAAGCTTACCATCTGCTAATTCAACCGTGTACCTAGCTTAAAGTGGAGTTTGGGTAACCTTAATCAATTTACATAACTTAGTCGAGATAAAACTTTTCTCAGCACCAGTATTAAATAAGACATTTGCGAAGTAGTTGTTTAGAAGGAACTTACCGGTAATGACGTTTGTATTGTTTCTTGCTTCACCAGAACCCATAACAAAAGCTCGCCTTTTGGCGCCATCTCCACCGTTACTACCACCATCACCACCGATGTTATTGTTGTTACGGTGGTTGTTGTTGTTGCCAGCATTGTTATTATTATTCCTTTGGAGTTGCGGGCAGTCCCTCTTTAGGTGCCCTGGTTTTCCACATTCAAAACACCCCCTTGGGCCTTCATTATTCAGCCTCTGATTCTGATTCCGATTCAGATTCCGATTACGGTTCTGATTCTGATTCTGATTAGGGCGGTTTAGTAATTCGCCCCAACAGTTTTTAGCCTCATGGTCCCTTTTACCTCAACGCTCACAAGTGAGTTTCTTGCATGCCCCATTGTGGTGTTGGTTGCACCGATTGCAGAAAGGTGCTCGTCCCTTGCACCCATTATGATTTTGATTACTACCACCTTGGCGGTTCTGATTACCGCCCTCGCTGTTGGTGCTACTGTTATTATAGTCACCCCTGGAGTTGTTGTATCTCTTGTTTTGGCTGTGAGAGTTAGAGGATCTCCCATTGATGTTACCACTACCATCGTTGTTGTTTTTACTAGAGTCGTCATCTCTCTTTCTTTTCCCGTCTAGGGTAGCTTTGGGGACCTTCATGGGTGGCAAAGTTTCCTTAATGGCATCCTTGAATTCCTGCCAAGTCATAGCATTCGATGCGTCGAGCCCTAACATTTGGATTTGTGCGTTCCACCAAGCGAGGGCAGCTCCCTCGAGTGTAGCGGTTGCGAAATTGACCCGATTCGCAACTGGGCAATTACACATTGAGAACACCTTTTCTGATTTCTCGAGCCATCGCAGCAGACCCACGGCTCCTTCATCACCCTCGAACGTGAGCGGCTTACAATCCATGTAAGTTTCGAAGGTGCACTGAGCTGGGCCTGGATTTGTTTCATGAAATTATTTCGGAGAATAATTTTGGAAAGTGAGAGAAGAAAAAAAAATGTAGTCAATTTTTCGTCTGCTTCACTTATCACCGTTATTGTTTCCTTGTGCTTGAGCCGCAGCGAGTGCTGCCGCAACGTTTTCATTTATCAATGCTTGGATCTGTGCTGCTGTAAGGTGTTCAGCCATGATTTTGTTTTCTATACAAATCATTCAAATGATTAATATACCCAATATTAATTTCATTAAGCACTAAACAATTATTCACGCATCCATCCATCACATGACATAATTTTTAGAAACACATTGGTAAGATAAAGATGTAATATCCATTACAAAATTTAAAAATCCAACCATCAGGTATCTCGGTATTTGAAAACATTCAAAATGAAATGAACACCCAGTCCAATTTATTTCGAAGTAACAAAATAAAAGAAAAGAAGACATATTAGATCATGGATCAATAACATCTGGTTCTTCCTCCATGTCCTCTTGAGGCTCCTCCTCAAAAGGTTCTTCTTCAAGGGGTTCCTCCTCTTCTTCTTGAACAGGAGCACCTTGAACCTGCAGGGCTGCCATTTGCACCTGGAGGGTGGCGACCTGCGCCGTAAGTGTCGCGTTGGAGTGGTGAAGCGCTGCATTGGAATGTTGGAGTTCAGCAATCTGATGTTGTGCTAGATGCAGTTCATGCTCCAAATCTGCTGGATTGGGTCGCGACTCAAGCTCGGTGACCCTACTACGGATACCCATTACCCCCTGGGACAAGTTGTAGTGGTAGGTTTCCTGTTCCCTTTGATCGGCCCGCAATCGCTCAATTTCTCTATTGCGTGTGCGATCGCTGATGGAATTTTGTCTGGTTTCTCCAAGAGTGTTGTCATAGGCGGCTATCAGTCCCGCAATGACCCGCTTATCAAATGGTAGGTCAACTCTGGCCGGCACATGATACATGTCAAGCAACCGATATGTTGTCGGACTCAGCCAACTGTAATCGTTTGGTGCACGAGTCCAGGACCCGAGTCATTAGTTACATCAAACACAAGTTAAGGGTTCAAATTGTAAATATATTTCCAAACGGGAAATATCAAACCAGAGTTAAAGTTTAGCGGAAGCTCATAAAAGTCAAGTTGTGCAAGAAAGCGCCCGATAAGTAAATACCAGTTCGAGTTGAAAAGATTTGAAAACCAATTCCCAAAATAAAAGGTTTTAGCCAACGTACGTGCCCAAAAATCAGATTCTCCTAGCGTCCTGCAAAGCATGCATAAGAGCAAGTGTCAACTAATGTTGGTGAGTTCACATAAGCACATAAGTATAACTAGTATAGTTATGCAGTACGAATACAACAGTTTTTATTCGTATATAAGCATGTATATTAACAGTACAATCCATATCGTAGGTAGCGAGCCTAAGTTCATGTCACTAAAACGTTCGCAACCGAAGCTGACCAATTAGTTGTAGGAATAATTCCTTACGTGGTTTGCCTTCCCCGTGTCTACTCGATCACGGTAAGTTTAGGCTGACATTGTCCTCAGTCCGACCGCCAGTCGGGTGGTGCATCTCGTGCCCGCTGAGTGGGGTTTGTCAGACCCCAGTAGTACTACCCAATATCCCCTCGCTATTTGCTATTAACGGTTCGATAAGTAAGGACTTTCAAAGATAAAGCATTTTACGTGAACATGTGATATATACTGGATTTCTACTTTAATCATACATGGTAGTTGTTGTGTTATCACCCTAACCCGGGTGTAACGTGTTTGCGTGTGTTATCGTCCAAAACCGAACGTAACGTAAAAGGTTGTGTAACTCACCTTAGGGTGCGCTGCTACGATTTAGTAAGACTCCGAGTCTTGTGTAGTTACCGAGCACCTATCGATTTTACATACATGAGTGTGTGTCCGCACATGAGTAACATAGCCTAGACGACGGTAATAATATCAAATAATTCCAGATATGACGCATGTGACAATTTCAATACGTGATGAAAATCCTTTGTTCGAAAGCGGTCAAGAATGACGTTAAATCAAGGACAGAAAGATTTACGAAATCAATGTGCGTATGTTATTCCAAATAATAAATGTAGAGATGATCGGGTAAACATATATGTTCATGAATATAAATATCGAGGTGTAGTGAAAACTATGAAAAATAAAACGTCCAATATATATATTTAAGATGCCGAGTCAAAATTTCGGGAGTTTAAAGAAAATGTTTAGAACGTACACTTGTATGGATACATGATAAAAGAACAAATATACATTATGTATATATATATATACATATTTCTATGTTTAAAAACTAGTTTATTAATAATAATGAGACTATAAAATTTTAGTTCATTTAAAATATAATGTTTTCATAACATAAAAATTTAACGAGTACCCTAACGGGGCTTATGTAAACTTCACGGGTCGGGATTTATAGGTATGTAATGGTGGGTTTGAGTTTTGGGCCAAGAAAAGCATGGCATCTCTAAATAAAAATAAAATAACAAAGATGGTGGTCACGGGACTCGAACCCTTGACCTGAAGGTTGTATGCACAGCGTCTAAGCCACCACGCCAGCGTTCTGTTCTGGGTTTAACCTCAACCAGAAAAGGTTTTATCATTACACAGTGGCTTGGCTTGATCATATTTAACGAAAAAAAAAGAAAACAGAATGTAGGCAAGGGGTTTTGAACCCGAGACCTCTCGTGAAACGGGCAAGCGCCCTAACCACTCCGCCAACCGACCCTTTACGTCATAACCCGGAGCCCAATCTTTAAATCTCTAACCCAGTTCGACCCCAGCTTCTTCCCCATAACTCCGGTGGCCGGAGTTTTTATTCTGGTCACCGGAAAATCGCGAAACATGAACCAATGGGAAGATAAATGTGCGACTAAAACAAAGAAGTGATTACCTTGAACCGGAGATGAGTTTTATTACGTTTTTTTAAGCCGAAACGAACCCGAAAAATCTCGACTCGAGTGTTTGACGTTGCTCCGTTCCCAAATCCGATGCTTCAGGGTTACTCAGTGGAGGATGGCGAACTCAATGATATACGAAACAAGTGATAAACAGTGGTGGTTGGCCGGATTTTTTGACCTCGCCGGCGACTAAAAAAAAACGAAAAAAGAGAACCGAGGAATAGTTCGAGCGTTTGGTGGAGGTGATCAAATGAAACTCAAAATCCTAATGATTGTGTTATTGTGACTGATCGATTGTAGTGAGACGTGTAACCGACAGAGGATTGAATTTGGGTTTAATGGAGAAGTCGGTTCACGAAAATGAATCTGATCGACGGTTTCTTTTTTGATTTTCGAATTAAGTTTGCAGCATTGGCAAAAACAGTCCCCAGAGTTTAAATAGATATAACAAGTTTCAGAATTACCAGAATAGGCCCCTCAAGGTTATAAAAATGGTAACGAACTCTCTAACGGGGTTGACGGAGGTAACTTGACTATAATTATTCGAGTGTATGCCAAAACGTATTTAACAAACGAAATTTTATAAGAATATAACATATATATCTTTAGCATCAGAGTCATCTATAGAATTATAGAAACGTTCGTACGATTACGTGACGCGTCGTAACATAAAATCATAAAGCAACATGTGTATATGTATATATATATACGCACACACATATATACCACATAAAAATGATAAATATAACCGTCACATAAAATGACGAAACGTTTTCACGAAATCATAAAATATAATTTATATAAATTTATAAATTATACAATTATTCAAGTAAGTTAACCGACGTCTAGACTCATGTGCAACGCTCGTGTAACTATTCTAGTTAACTAAGGTAACGGACGTTAATGAACATTATTAAAATATAACACAAGTTGTTAACGGGGTTAACCTGGGAAATTGCCGGTTGTCACAATTCCCAACCTTAATAGTTAGGTGAGTATGAAAACAAATAACAGCCTTATCACTCAAAAAACAACCAAAATACAAGCATATGATACTAAAAATCCATCGGAAGTAATGTTCCAAGAACATGAAAGCTGTCCAAATACCCTTTGCATCCTTATACCACCAGCTCATTTTACTAATTCTAACCAGCAGTAGTCGAGGCCCATAATGACACCCCAATAGCCCAAGAACCAACACCCAATAATTGCAACAATAACCCAATAAGAGTACACGCATTGCAGGCCTAACATGAAAGGCATTCAAAAAGCTAAAAGTACCCAGCTTTCCGTCTAACTAGACCCAGGTTCGATCCAACTCCTCCCCAAATTCTATATAACCAATTTAGCCACCCAAACACATTAGCCCCATAATCACAAACCAAAACCTGCAGCAAGATGCACCCCTTACAGCTCCTACCACATATTCCTTCCAGGTTCACATTCAAAATATTAATATTTCAAATGCCACCAATCAACAACAAATAAACATATGCCTCATACTCAAATCTTGCAAACCTCCTCAGAAGCACTATGCCTGACTTCCACACTAAGCACTTACTGTAATCAGCCTCAAAGGCTTTCCAACACTCCTGCTGATTAAGATAATCAACTTCAACCCCTTTGAATTGAATAGGA
Source organism: Deinandra increscens subsp. villosa (assembly GCA_039602395.1). Classification (NCBI taxonomy): domain Eukaryota; kingdom Viridiplantae; phylum Streptophyta; class Magnoliopsida; order Asterales; family Asteraceae; genus Deinandra; species Deinandra increscens. The sequence continues at coordinate 43,399,893 of JBCNJP010000025.1, forward strand.
TTACACAACTCAGATCCAACCCTCACAACATGACCCTGCTGCCACCATAGGCCCCAGCCTCTCAGACTTAACCAAACTTTTGAGTTAAAACACCAGTGCTTCCTCCACTTAATAATCTTCCAAACAGCTCCCTTAAAATGCTTATACCAACCCAATCCTAACATGATCACCATAAGACTTGCCCCCCCCCCCCCCAATCAGATGACACTTCAATTCTATGGGCCACATTCACCATCCAATACCAGTCCCAGAACTCAGTAAGTTTGCAGAAATCACCAGACAGACAGCAGCAACCAAAAAAGCAATTATTAGAGTCACAACCCTTATCAAGAAAATTCCACCACCCAAACAAGTCATATAAGCTCTTGATAGAATTGAAAATCTTATAACATAAATCAGCAAATTCAACCAGCCCAGTTCTAATCATCAGAATACCATAGTTCAGACCACCACACTCCTTCATCCCATTTAGCCCCACCCCACCCCACCCCCCCCCCCCAAATCCTAAAGAATCTATCCCCAAAAGTCCTCTCAGCTCCTTCCTCAACAAGTTGTCCCATACACTCCCCTCCTTCCCCTCTAGATGACAAGAAAGTGATAAGTAGTGTGCACAGTGTACCACAATCCCCCCATAAACCCACCCCAAGCCTTCCCTCAAAATATGGAGCCCTGCCTCTCCACCACCTTCCTTCCCACCAAAACCCACCACCCAAAGCCCAAAAGGGCATACTCAAAATTAAAAAACAAGAAAAGGCTTGAAGAAAACCAAACAAGATATAAAGGATTAGAGACCAGAGGTTAGTGCTACAAAAGGGAAAATAAAGACCAATAAAAGAGAACCTACTGCCTCTGATCTGCATTAGCCACTCAACACCAAGGTAGAAGCATACATCATGCTTACCAATCCTAAACCACCTTCTCAGAAAAGCAGATATGCACAGCAAT